>CARXXK010000002.1:5844726-5971308 GCA_949089665.1 Macrosiphum euphorbiae | reverse complement strand
CTATTTGTGTGAAAAACTCTGTATCCACGCTCATAATATGAAATACAGATATTTAGAGAATTAATATATGCATATAACGAGTCAAAATTATATTTACTCTTAAATTATATTTAAAAGGAGTGTTATGGTATGC
Organism: Macrosiphum euphorbiae; assembly: GCA_949089665.1. Classification (NCBI taxonomy): domain Eukaryota; kingdom Metazoa; phylum Arthropoda; class Insecta; order Hemiptera; family Aphididae; genus Macrosiphum; species Macrosiphum euphorbiae. The sequence continues at coordinate 5,971,175 of CARXXK010000002.1, read as the reverse complement.
ACGAACGGCGGCGAGGTCTGGTGGACGTAAGAACCCTTGCAGGCAGTTTAAAATACACAGCCACGAATAATGTTGTATAAAATTCGTTTCACGATTATATATATAACATAAAACACTTATTGTAACAACGTTTAGCCTTTATAAATAATAATAATAATAATATAAGTATTACAATATTGACAAATGTTATACATATGTTGTATATCCCATATGCGAGTCTCGACATACAGATTGTACAATTCTGATATATACAGGGGTAAAATGAAATAGCATATAGGTCGCGCTAACAGATAGCACATATTAAATACATATTATATTGTAATGCGTTACATTTACCATCTCTTAATATATTGATGTCCACATATAATAGGTATATAATATATATTATATACATATAACATGTGTGTCGTGTATATATTACGGTCGAAGCGGGTCGTCCTCGTTGTATGGCTAGGCGGTGTCTATCGCATTGGCCAAGTTCAATGGAAGGGTGAACCATATTATTTTGAAACCATCTGAGTAGTGTAAAAATTCAATTATATGTACATAGTACGCGGTTCAAATAAACACTCATCCTAAACTCTATCATTCATTCTCGCAGTCTTTAACATTTTTATTCACGGAGATAAATATTATTGTTTTCGACAAAATAAAATGATTTCGATAATATCATTTATATCTTTATTAATGTTTGCATTACCTACATCGAAGAGCACACGTCGAGTATCCGAACCTTTGCTAAATACGGATGATTTAATAAATATATACGGTATAGAACTGTGAGTATAGACTTTATATTATTTTTTAAATTTTTATTATTATTTTATTATTTCTATTTAATCATTCACATTCTAGGGTCAGGAGGCGAGCAGTTGAAGACTATTGAAAACCACAATCGATGACTTGGACCTGGAAAACACGGGCGAAGACGGGGCTGACATTGACTACGATGAAGCTGTTGAACAGTCCACGACTCCCTATGATGAGACTAGCGAGCTGCCAACATCTACCGACGATGACGACGACGACGACCAAGATATGCGATCGGAAACATTTTCACCGGTTTTCACAACTAGTAATTACGAATTAGGTGAAACGTTTCTATTTCTTAATAACTTATTAGATGGATTCCTATGGGAATATGTGAACTATTATGCAGATAAAATTATTTTTAAGTCTGATATTATGACATGGTTTTATATTTATACTTCGATTAATTTGGAACAAGAAAAAATACATTGGGTTGAGGGTACTGGTTGTACGGAGAATTATACTACCCGGAATGATAGAATTATAAGAAAAATTAAATATAATCCTATTTTAATAGATTTAAGGATATCTAATACAGTTTGTGAATTTGATGTAATAAGAGCCAATTATTTTTGTTATACATATGTCGAGATGGTATACATATTAAATTTCGGTTATAATATACCAGCCATATTGAATAAAGAGGAAGATTACATTTTCACCAGCTATTTAAATGTGGAATACCTCGTGGCAGGAAGCTCGATTAATGACAGCCCTATAGATATATACTTCTGTAATAGTAGTAATTATCGTTGTAGAACAGTTTTCAGTCGTACAAATATAAATAAAATGCAGTTGAGTTCTCGTAATAAAAAGAATAATGTGTTAGTAAAGATAAAAAATGTTGTTAGATTTATTACAGATTTTAAGACGTGTGAAGTTTGCGGACGTCGTTTGCAGATATGGATAGGAGAACAAGAGCTAGGCAAAATCTATGAGATTATAGGGTCTGATCTCAGTTTAATGGAAGTAAACGATCAAATATTTGATGCTATAAATGTTTTCTAGATGAATTGTAAAATATATTGTGAATAAACTGTGTCTCTCAGTTTATTAGAAGTAAACGATCAAATATTTGATACTATAAATGTTTTTTAGACTAATTGAAAATATATTGCAAATAAACCATGTCGTAAATTCCTATGCTGTAATAAGATGTATGGTAAATATAAAATAATATAAATAATCTGTACTGATTTTGAATAAACTATAGAAAAATCCTCTCCACCAATATATGAGTATGTTCTTCTAAAGTTATATTATTTAGACCATGTTAGAGATAAAAACGAGGTAAAAAATAATAATTATTATACCTCAATTTCACTTTCTAAATAAAAATAGAATATATATTATATTATTTCGTCGATATATTATTCATGGACAATGTACTTCGTCATTACAATAATAACGCGAGTATTACATTATGTCCCAGTATTATACATATTATATTGTTTATTTTGTGTGTGTGTGTGTATATATAATATATATATATTAAGGTTGAAGCACTTGAAGCGTGTTGGTCTTGTGCGACGTCGGCACGACAAGATGTATTGTATTGTTCGCGCTCGAACGTGGGTCTGAGCGCAACCAAACAATACCGCAAAATACCCCGCTTGCGGGCGGATACACCTTATTTGGGTGAAAAAACACAATAATCTTACACCATTATAATATTATGACTATTTAGAGTTTATACAGTAATATACTGTAATGTCATGTATACAGAAACGGAAATTATATTATTCTGTGAATTATTTTTAAAAGGTCTGTCAAGAATGCAAGGTTCTAGTGTGAACGAGTAATAAAACCCGTAACACAATAAAAAAATATATAGGAGTTATGCGCTAAATAATTTACTGAAAACATCATATGATACATTGTGGGGCATTCCCATACGAGGCTATCATGTTAATTTTTATATGAAATTCCTCTATTTCATCTTCATCTCGTGACAAAAAAGCGTGTTCAAATTTAAGCTGAAGTAAGACTTCAGCCTGCGAATGCGCCATCACCACGTCTCTGACCTCCCTCGGCGTCGATGATGCACCCAAGTACGCCTAAGCATTTATATTTGTTTTAAAATAATATAAGAGAAATAACGATTTTAGTACTTACAACATTTTCCGCTCTTAAAATTTGTCCTGTATCACCTTCGATATCACAATCTACGTACTCGATATAATTAGACCCGCGGAACAGTAGCAGCGCTACTGTCTGTTCCAAATTCCAATATTCGAAATGACACATTATTTTGACCCATAATTCTGTCACCAAAGTATTGCGATTTCCCCAATTTATCAGCGAGTAGTAGGCTAAGTCGAGCTCCATCAAAAGTATCGTGTCCCAAAGCCCGTCTTCTCTATTAAAAATAAATAAATAAATAAATAAATAAATAAACATATTTATGAAAACATATTCTAATATGATAAATATAATTACTGATTTTCTTCTTCTTCTTCTCCGTCGGACCCGTTCCCAATTTGCATCAGTTCATTGGGGAAGGGATGGTCGGTGTCTTCATCCTCATCTTCACGATGAGATTTGCTAAATAATAATAATAATTAATTTTTTAAAAATTAATTATTATTTTATTATGATAATATAATACTAAACATAGTACCTTATTTCCACACGATTGTTCAGGATGGTCGTTAAAAACGAGAAAAACATTAATACAAAATCCATTTTATTAAACACTTCAAAATAAACTGTGTAAGTCGGAAAGAAAATAGATGTTAATATAGAAGGCGGATGGTGTGTAGTAGATGCCGCGGAACAGACTGGCGGCGAAGCTGTAAACATCAGACTGCTTATAAAAAATGGGTTTGAAATTTAATGACGGTAGATATTATGCTACGAACAATAGTGAGGCACGCATTAAACCGGTGACCACCGACAGGCACGGACTACAACACGTCACAGCTGTTCGTAAAAAAGTTAATCGTAATAATAAAAAAAAAAAAAAAAACAAAACGCTGACGCTCGATAATCGTAATTTTTTACGTTTGATCGCAAACAAGAAGTAATTTTTTATCTGTTACTTTATATTATACATAAACACTATGGACAAATCGTTCCTAGACGTGAGTGGCGCGTATGTAAACGAATCACCTATTCGACAAATGTTTGTACATTCTTTCCTACCATTTTCCGCGAGCGCGTTGGATAATGGGGACGAAATCCGTATCGCAATTCAAAATCGGGACGCACATACGCTACCGAGCGAAAGTTATATCTATATCGAGGGTAAAATAACGCAGCCCGTTGAAATGAAGACAGTAATAAGCTTAGCCCACAATGGGTTAACGAATTTATTCAACGAGATGAAATACGAGATAAACTCTATCGAAGTACAACGGGTTAAAAAACCCGGCATAACCAGTGCGATGAAGGGCTATTGTTCGTATTCACCTACCGACGCAAATATCATGCAAAACGCTGCTTGGGATATCACTAGCAAAAATGCTAATTTCGTTAAAGACGGTTCGTTCAGCGGATGTATACCGTTAAATCATGTTTTTGGTTTTTGTGAGGACTACAAGCGAATACTGGTGAATTGTAGCCAACAGTTGATTTTGAATAGATCAATGTCAGATTTGAGTTCGTTACATTTCACTGCCGTTGCGGGGGAGGAAACTTCTAGCACGTCATTTAAGACTATGGTGAAAAAAGTCAAAGTACAGCTGACGCGAGTGTCGTGGAAAATACCTGTTATTAAAGTCGACGATCGAGAGAGATTGAAACTGTTGAAAATCATTGATAGCAAAAAAATGCTAAATTGCGCGTTCAGGAACTGGGAGTTGTGTGAATACCCCAACTTACCTCAGACGAGCAAACACTCTTGGATGGTGAAAACATGCTCACAGGTGGAGAGGCCTAGGTTTTTAATAATAGCTTTTCTCACGAATGCACCCGGTACCGTGTCAGACGGTTATAACGTTGATTACGATGCGTGCTCACTGACAAACGTTAAAGCATATATAAACTCAGTGGAATACCCTTATGAAGATTTCAACGAAAGTTTCGATAAAAATCTGTTCACCATGTTCTATCAGAATTACGTCGATTTTCAGAAACATTATTATGAGCGATTTAACGCCCAACCGTGTCTCACGCGGGAACAGTATAAAGAGATGGGTCCATTTATCTGCATAGATTGTTCGCGTCAAAACGATGACGCCAAGACTTCAAGTATCGATTTACGTATTGAGATAGAGGCTGCTAATAATTTCCCAGCCCATACGTCCGCCTACTGTCTAGTCATACACGATCGCATTGTTCAATATAATCCATTTACGGGCGAAGTGAGAAAAATATAATTCATGTACCTATATATATATGTATATATTGTATTTATGTTTTTTCTTAAAATGTTTACTATTATTTTATGATTGAATTATAATAATAATAATAATAATTATAATATATAATATGTATCGTACGATATCTGATATCCGTATTAATAATGTTTGTGGAATAAATAATAATAATAATAAATATAACGCGTTTTGTTTTTTCTATATAATATTATAATATATTATACAGTGATTTTGACAGAGTATGTATGTATGTATATAGTTAATAGTTATAGGTATAGAAATCTTATTTTACAATAATACAAGCAACGTGCAATAATATGAATGCGACGTTGTGTGACAATATAACAACGTATACATATATATATATATTATATTATGTCTAGTCGACTATATTTCCTATATCCCTGGCGCCAGCGGTTGAATGAATCGTGTGGAATTCGGTGTGAATAATATGAATGCGACGTTGTGTGACAATATAACAACGTAAACATATATATATATATTATATTATGTCTAGTCGACTATATTTCCTATATCCCTGGCGCCAGCGGTTGAATGAATCGTGTGGAATTCGGTGTGGACAACAGCACATCAATAGTTTGTATAAGAAAACATCGCTGACCCGTCAATTTCTTCGAGTCTGATCGGCTGCAAAAATAACGTACGACATATTTTAATTTATAATATAGCATAATATAATATAATAATAATATATTACCCATTCGATGACGTCAGCGGTGGCTGCGGCGGCCGCGGTGGCGTCGATCAGATAGTCAGCTGTACCGTCTTCGCGCATTTTCTTGTGCCAACACTCGGCGAGTTGTTTGCGCGCAAACAATTTGATCTGGTTCGCGAAACAGTATTCATTTTTCGGGACGATATTCAGTGTCGATAAATCGCTGTGGATATTGCATATGATCGCTGTAATTTCTTCAACTGACGAGGATTTTTCTGCGGGTACATTTGCGTATAAATATGCGGCCATAAGATCAGTTTGTCCCATCACCATGTGACGTATAATGTTAGATTTTTGGGCGATAACCTCGTTGATAATCCACTGCATGTCTTGGAGCTTTAATAGATTTCGTCTGCTCAATAATACACGGCGTCCTTTCTGGCGGTGGGATTCGATTACAAGCATATTATTACCGCGATAACTAATTTTGCACAGTGTAATCGTCTCATCCCGGAGTAGCAGTTTCTCGAGGCTTTTAACCGGCGGATCGGTTATAATCGATAGAATATGTCCCATCAACGAGTAAAGGCGCCGTAAAAAATCGGTTGTTATACATACGAACCGCGACGGCGTGACTATCCTGATAGATACGTTGAAATCCATAGACGGGTCGAGTCCGATGCTGATAGTCTTGCGACTGATAAAGTCTATGACGAAATCGCTGGTATCGATTAACTCGGCGAGCGACATATCTCCGTCTAGTCGCAGTTGAACGTCACGTTCCGTCATTATTATTATTATTATTTATTAAATTTAATTTAACTTTGAAAAACAATATAATGAAACACACTTGGTGGACATCGAACAGCTGCACCGGGTATGATCCACGATTATCATATATTTTGGCATGCGAATTAAAAATAATAATTAACTTAGTTAATAGATCAACCACGGTAAGCGTGAATATGTCGTGAAATATATGGGGAGGGGTGATTCTTTCATATATACTAATATACTGCTATACTAGGCTATGTTTAGAGTATATATATATATATATATATAGTATGTAGTATGTACAATGTAGATAGTATATAGGTGCGTGCATAGTATATACATAGTATGTATATAGTATGTAGTATGTACATAGTATATAGGTATGTGCATAGTATGTACATAGAAGGTATATAGTATATATAGGTATATATAGGTATATACTATAGCATGTTCGGAGTATTTACTATATATATATATATATATACCGCGGGGGCCCGCGATGACGCGGGAGGAGCCGGATTACGTAGTTCCGGTGCGGGACGGGCGGGGGATTGGCGGAGTGGCGCAATATATATATATATATATACCGCGGGGGCCCGTATATATATATACCGCGGGGGCCCGCGATGACGCGGGAGGAGCCGGATTACGTAGTTCCGGTGCGGGACGGGCGGGGGATTGGCGGAGTGGCGCAATATATATATATATATATACCGCGGGGGCCCGCGATGACGCGGGAGGAGACGGATTACGTAGTTCCGGTGCGGGACGGGCGGGGGATTGGCGGAGTGGCGCGGGATGACGCGAAGTACTGGTGGGGAGAGTGGGGGGAGAGATTCGCACGATGACGTAGGGAAACGCGACCGATATACAAGCGGGGTGGGGCGGGGGTAGCGCAGCTTGGCGTCTGGTAGCGCGGTATAGGCTGGGGGTGAGGCGGGGGGCTAGCGCGCAACGTCACCGATGTATTGGGGGTGGAGGGGGAGAGGGAAGTGCAGTATAGGCGGGGGGAGGGTGGCGGGGTAGCGCAGACTAGCGCGGTATAGGCTGGGGGTGAGGCGGGGGGCTAGCGCGCTACGTCACCGATGTTTTGGGGGTGGAGGGGGGAGGGTGGCGGGGGGAGCGCAGACTAGCGCAGTATAGGCGGGGGGAGGGTGGCGGGGGTAGTGCATGCTAGCGCAGACTAGCGCAGTATAGGCGGGGGGAGGGTGGCGGGGGTAGCGCAGCCTAGCGCAGACTAGCGCGGTATAGGCGGGGGGGTGGTGAAGCGGGGGGTCACCAGTACCGGCCTTTTCCTACTACTTTTGTGTTGTCTAAAATTTCTATTTTGTTGTATATTTCATCTGGCAAACCCACCATTATTTTCTCGCAAATTTCTTCCTCCACCATGTTTGGATTAATTTTATAGCAAAGTTCCATCATATTTATTATAAATTCATTTAAATTTTCGTTGTCCATTAACTTTCTTTGATTTAATTGTATTCTAAGTAATTTATCATTCCCAATATTAGTAAATTTCTCTTTTATTTGTTGTTTAGTCTGTTCCCAGTTTATGTTTGGTGTTTTGGTTTTTATTAATTTAAAAAATATTGATGCCGAGTCTTTCAAGTATAATGGTAATAACGTAATTTTTTCTATTTCGCTCCAGTTATTTATTAAAGCAGCTAAATCAAAATCTTCTATAAAAGCATCAACGTCCTCTCCCATTTTTCCAGAGAAAATTTGGGGTTGATGGATCATTATTTTGAATTCCATTTTTGATTTTAGTTCGTTTTTATTGTTATTATTATTAATTATTTTAGTTGGTTCTATACAATTTGCTTGATGTATATCTGAATCGTTACTATCTAATGTTTTGTCTAGTGAAGTGTGACCCACCGTGGAATGACGTAAAACCGTAGGTATTGGTGTTAAATAAGTAACACGTAGATTACGTATACTAAGATTTACGATTTATTAAATTAGGCACTTGTTGTAATAATGTATATAATGCTTTTATAAGTTGAAATTAATACTAAATATTTCAATTAAACACAAAAGAATTAATATAAATAATTAATGTAATGAATCTATATAAATACTGACACTGAGAGAGGTTCTGATTAACACTATAATATGAGGTTCTGATTAAAAACTATAAAAGATGCTCTGACTAGTAACGCGGGTGTTGCTCACACTTTGGACCTTCCAAGACTGCCGTCCGCCGGGCGAGGCCCGCCGCAACGGTCCGTCCGGGTCTCTAAGAATGTGCTGACCCAGCCCTTTCGGTCACGTAGACCATCGTGAGAACCGAATCGTTCACACACTCGACTTAGCCCGAGTCAACACATTTATCCCTATATATGTATTACATATATACACATATGTCATATATACATACATACATACATACATACATACATACATACATACATACATACACATACATACATACATACATACATACATACATACATACATACATACATACATACATACATACATACATACATACATACATACATACATACATACATACATACATACATACATACATACATACATACGCACATACGCGTGCATGCATATACAACACTAGAATAGATGTTTTTTCGTCAGGACTTGAACTGTTTTGATCGTCTTTGCTTTCTGAATTTGTTATGACTCCTAAGTTTTTCGTTAAGTTATTGGATAATATATCTACCGATTCGTTATTTATTTTAATATTTTCCCGTATGATATTACGCGCCAAATCTCTTAATTGTTCCTGAGTATGGACGTCCGTTATGCCAAATTGTTCGTGTAAGATCGTTTGCAATCTATCTTTCTTAATGTATGGTAATTGTCCTAATTTACCATTGAAAAATATATCAAATTCTTCTTGTGATAAGGAAGATTCAAAAATATCTAATTTTTGTCGTTTAAATTTTTTATGTTACCTTCAAAATGTTTTATTCGAATTGCGTTACTAGCATTAAATAAAATCTGTATTTGTTCTAACGTTAAATTATTAAGAAATTCTAATAATTCTTCTCTATCAGCTTTCAATAAATTGAATCTCTGAGAAACCAATTTAATATTTTCTGTAGGATTTAAATTTATAGTCAGATTATTTTTTAAATACCACATTCCATTATTTATCTACCACTACTAATAAAAAATACTCGGTCTAAATAGATTAACTATGGTTAACTTTTTTATTTTATGTATATTTAAATTTTAAGCAATTTGTTATATTCTGAGTCTAACATATATACTAATTGTTACCTTAATGCTTAAAATCTATGCTTAATGTTATCATTCAAAAATTCGTTATTCAAAACTTATCTGGCTTATAATTAAATTTATTTATTTCACATTCATTTATCTTTCTTAAAACTTAAATTTTCTCTTAAAACCTATATAGTCAGTATGAACCACTTCAATTTTCTTGATTCAAAACTTTATTTCACTTATAATAATTTTTTCCTTTAAATTCAATTGTCTCGCTTAAAACTTAAAATTCCTCTTAAAACTTATAGTTAATAATACTCGTTTAAACTTCCTTTATTCAAAACTTTATTTCACTTATAATAATTTTCCTATTAAATTCGGTTATCTCTCTTAATACTTAAATTTTTTCCTAAAACCTACAGTCCGAATTAATCATTTCAATTTTTTTATTCAAATCGTTATCTTACTTATCATTAAATTTTTACTAAAGAGAAGAAAAATAAAAAATAAATAAATATTTTTAAACTACTTTAAATTATAGATTAATTAAAACCAAAACAAAATCTTAGGACTTAAATATAACTGCAATTATTACAGGTTACGGCGCCTCCACCAATATGTATCGTGGTCGGGGGAACGACCAGTTAAATATAAGATATCCAAGGAAACTCGTATGGATCCTACAGTAGCCAGGAGCAGATATATAGATATCAGGATCTTAACTTTATTTAAATTACTAGGATTCTATATCAGTTATAATTATGTTTTATTATTTATTAAACAATTTCAAATACTAATACTCACACATATATCAACTATGATTCTATTATACTAGGTGACTGTGTCGTAGTCCTACGGAGTTCAATAATCGTATTGTGTGATAAAGTTGAAGGTGCACAGTGAACTGACTTACTAATACATTGTGTGTGTTGGCCATAGGCCTTACAATTATGTGTGTTTTCTAATATGTATAGGTCAGCAGTTAGTCGTACATACGGTAGAGTTCGTATTATAATATATATATAGGTGTCATGTAACATATTTTTATTTATAATTGTTACATGTATATCTTGAATCACCTATTATTATTATAATTATTATTATTTGTTTTTAGATAATTGCAATATAACGTTTGAAGACGAATATGATAGTTTTTGTTTTGATGTATTAGATAAAGCGGAAATAATGGATTGTGCAAAAGTATTATATATATATCTATATATGTAAATGATATCATAAATATATATATTGATTTTTTTTTGAGCTGATAATGATAAGCCGGAAATGATTGAAATTGCCCCAAATATTTTCGTCGAGAATATACAAGCTGAATCTTCAAAACAAAGTCCATATTTAATATAAATATATGTATATTTTTTTTTATATAAAACTTATAAATTATTTAGGTAAACGTGTATATAATGAGAATTCAAATGGACAGAATAAAAATAAACGTATGAGGACGACTACATCATCATCGACATTTGTTCTAACAAAGTCTGCGTTCAACGGATTGTGCAAAGAATATTTAAAAAAAACACTGATGGTATTAAAAATGCTAGAAATTTTTTAGACCATTCAAAGCCGGAGATTTATGCTATACTAAACGAATCAATTGAAAACTCTCCGGTAAAGTATAATATTAAATTAGAGGCCACATATATTATACCTAGGTAATGCACATACGCAGTGTTGGGGAAGTTACTTATTTTTGGTAATTAAATTACATTACTAATTACTTATCAAAATTGTAACTAAATTATTTTTAAGTTTTTTTTTTTTTAATTTGGTTAAGTTACATTACTTTTGAGTTTAAAAAGTAACTGAATTGCAATAGAAGTTACTTTTTTCAAAAATATCACTGGAGCTTAATAATCATGTTGTCAATATAAGAATACATAAACTTAATAGATAATGACAATCAAAAATATGAAATTATTAACGGATGATACTTTTCTTGCAACACTATTATTATTATTTTTTTTATTGAATTTAAGCCCGGCAACTATGGCCATTAGCTGTTGTAGGGTATTATGAACTGTGTTTGGTAAGGTTGGTATGGTAAGGTGTTGTTACGGTTTTTACGGTTGTTACGGTATCTATGCAAACACGTGTTAGTTTTTTACTACTACGAATCCGGGCGGTCACCCATCCAGGAACTAGTAGCAGCGGGCGTAAGTTACTATCAGTCGTATTGCCAAGTCACACATTTATTTATTAATTAATTTTTTTTTTTTTAACTAACCCTCAGCAACGTAGAAAATTGGGTGGTTTTTAACCGTGGAGGATACTGTAGGTTTTTGTAAACACGTGTGTTTAAGCTTGGCAGAATTTCAAATTGGGCACCCGTAGGTGCCATGCCCGGTCGAGGCGGCCTCTCTCTCCAGACAAGTGTCTGCCGGAGAGAAGTTCAGCCCGTGACCGAGATTCGAACCGGCGAATTTATTGATAGTTCCAACAATGCTGTATGAGCCTTCCGTGACGATACAACACAGAGTAAAGATAAGAATTCCATTCTAAAAGTAACACTTTATAGTCGAATAGCCAATAGCTATAACAAAAATATTACAGTTTAGACAATTTTACCTATAAATTAAAATACTTATAAGTTATATTATGATATATTTTAATATTTACCTACACACAATATTATCAATATGTTCTAAAAAATTTAATAATCCAAAAAAAAAGTAGCGAGTAGGTAATTTAATAAAAATTACTGCAAAAAAGTAACTTAAATTACATATAAGTTACTTACAATAAAATGTAATTAAATTACCATCAAATTACTTAAAAAGTAATTTCGTTACAGTAACTTGTAACTTAAGTTAAGTTACTCCCGAACACTGCACATACGAGAGAAAATAGAGCATTTAAAACTCAATCTAGATCAGTTTTTAATCAGATAATGTTAACAATTTTTTAGAATTAGATTTTATTAAGCTATTACAAGAACAAGAAGAGATGGAGCTCAAGAGCAGTGGCTTTTCATTAGAGAGTAAATACGGAATTATATTCAACGTAAATGTATACAAACCTTTAGGAGGTTCGTCATATTTACCACTTCCGGCATTTATAGAGAGGAAAAAAGCGACGATTAATGTTCTGAACTTTGATGAAAAATGTTTTAAATATACAATTTTAGCTAAACTAGTAAATCCTGTTCATGCTAAAAGAATATGATCTAATTATGTTGAAGTAGAGAACAGATATGATTTTAAAAATATAAATTATCCTGCTTCATTAAACGATGTAGTAAAATTTGAAAAAACAAATAAAGTTTCTGTTAATATATATTGTAGTTTAAAAAACGGAGAGCTCAAATATAAAGTAACGTAAAAAAAAATCAAAAAGAATAAATTATACCACAACAAAGCCTGAACAAACTATAGTTTATCCAATAAAAGTATGCGAGGAAGAACTTGATGATCACCATAATTTATTATTATTTGGAGATGGCACGGGAAACAACATTATTGTCGTATAACAAATTTGGCAAAGTTAATTGGAGCGCAACTAACAAAAAATGGACACGCTATGTCATTATGTAAGTGTTTTAAGACATACTTTGGTGTTAACCGTTATGGGGTTACCGCAGAACAACGCCTTAAAGCCCATAAATTGAATTGTAATAAAAATAAGCCTCTGATACCATTATTACCGCCTCCTAATACGTATATGAAGTTTGAAAATTGGGATCGTACGCGCAAACATCCATTTTCTATTTATACAGACTTTGAATAAATATTAGAAAAAAATAGTAATAATGATTCAAATAATACACACATTATTCAACACCATAATGTTATGAGTTATTGCTATTATATTAAGCCGAGCGATGATATACTAAAAGAATTGTTAGAAAAATACGATATTGAGACGGGACCAGTTGTGTTCAGAGGTGATTCAAGTTTTAACAGAGGTAACGTTGCAAAGAAATTTACGGAAGAAATTGTTAAAGTTGCCCTTAAAATTGGAAAAATAATAAACATACTTTCTCCTATTTAAAATTATCATATTAAAATATTTTAAGTAAAAAAAAAAATGAAATTGTAATACGCATAGGTATTACTAATTTTAAACATACCTTATAAAGTAGAATATAGCAGTCAACTTTTTCCAAATCAGAATCCCTGAGTTAGAATTGTTAGATTATCACCTACTGGTTCCAACGCTTGAGATTATATACGTTTTTTCAGATCAAATTCTGTTGTTGAAAACATTACAATATTATCTTCAAATCTGAGATACTAATTCAGCAATCTTTTTGCTACTCACATTAAGCGGCCAACATTAGATATCCTTTTGGGACATTTTGTTATTAATTTTTGAAACAAATAATAAGGGGGGCCTGGATTGTAGTCAGTAGTAAAACTAAAAATCTATAAGATAAAATTACACTATTACCTACTCAGTTAAATATCGGATTGGGCAGTTGCCCTATGATTAAGCCTTTGCTGAAAATAATATGTTTAGATTTTGATAGATTTAATTCAAGAATTAATATGTCTATAGTTACAACAACTTAATTTATCACCTGACAAATACAATAATAAAAGCTTTCAACGAAATATTACTATGTTTTCTGCAAACACTATTAATTCGTAGAATGCTAATGTAACGTGGACGTGTAACGTTAAATATAAGATATTCAGGGAAGAAATTAATTCTTTTGAATATATACCTTAGCTCGGGAGCACGAATGGTATTAGGATCTTAATATTACTGTAATATATAATATTTAGACTTAGAATAAAACACGAGACAAATAATGAAGACAGACCATATTATGGGGTGTGGGTGGTCCGATATGCATATATACGTACGCATTAGGTACATATATACTTACAATATACGCACTCCTTTTACATACACGCAGCACCTGCAACACATAAATAATATTCTACACCTCTCCTACCAGACGTTTAGAGGAGACAACACCATCAAATATCAACGGCGCCAGTAAACACCGTATATTATAAAATCATGAAAGCATTCTTTCATATACATATACGTACATCACACGTGTACGTACACATATATATATATATATTATATACTTCAAGTCCCCTTCGATAATTCTCCAATCAAGACGTTCGGTCAAAACAAAACTATAAATTACCAGCTGTACCGTTGTCACACCACACGAAATAATAAAAATATATCAATACTTTAATCGATGCACAAGAAGAAGGGATCAACCAAAATCACATTATTTAAGGGCCACAGAGCATCGACTCGTCGCCAGTGTCTATTCCGTTGATACACATGGTCCACGACAGTATCTTTCGGGAGAAGACTCATGTACAACGTCCAAGCCAGTCAACATCACGATCTTTTTCCACTACTGTCCAAAGGATCACTGTGCGTTTATGCGTATACTGTATACAATATATGTATATTGAACCATTCCTTCTCCCGGTATGTCTGTCTAAATTGGTTGTCTCTTTGTCAGTTAAATTAAAATTGTTCATCTTTTTACACTAACCTATCCATTGGTCTTTCAAAACATAAGGTTCTGTGACAGTCATCATATTATAGGTCTGTCACATCGTTACTACACATTTATGTTTTAGAACACGAGTATAGTAATAAGTGCTCTCTTAACTTAAATTACATTCGGTCGGCGGTTGGACTATACGTACTAGCTGTCACGAATGTAGGGATTCTAAGAGCTATATTAGAATAGAAGTATAGAAGTAAGTGCACTATTAACTTAAATTACATTCGGTCGGCGGTTGGACTATACGTACTTGCTGTCACGAATTTAGGAATTCTAAGAGCTGTGTTCAAGATATAAATGTGTAATAACAAATATTTAACACTTTAAGTTACATTCGGTTAGTGGAGAGAGTATACGTACTCCTGTTACGAATGTAAGGATTTTGAGAATATATATGGTGACGGTCACAGGTAGAAATTGTATACGAAATCCTACAGATCACATAAAATAATATACATATATTGCCATCGTGATATCGACTGTCGAACACGACCCCGAAGGACTACAAACACTTAGAAGAAAACCAGCTCCAGTGAGGTAAGTGTTTGAATATTTATATAACAAAAGTAGGTAATTCAAATATCATTAGGCAGTTAGGTACAACACAGTAGTAGGGAGATCATATTTATTATAACACACATATCTCTCCCCTATAACCATTACCTTCCCCTACCGCCTATAATTCTCCTCTTTACAACTAAATAGTTCCCCGTTTATTTTCTCCTTACTACATTACAAATAAATAACGATTGATCTAAATTATTATTAATATAAGCAAATTATTTATTATAACTTACAATTTACGAACAAAGTTACCAAAAATGTAGGATTGTACGGAGTTCAGGTGCACGTGATGGACTCGCGGAGAACTGTCATTCTCTTACATAGGGATATTGACCGGAGCCTTACAATCATAAAGTATATATGTGTCACCTAAACCGGAGGGGCTTAATATATTATTATAGTCAGTGCATAATATGCCTAATGTGCATATTATGATGATTATAAAATAAACGTAATGATGTAACATACGTTACATTACCCCCTCCCTTTTTTTTGAACATTTTAAATGTACCTACTATATGAAAAAAAAATAACAATATAAATCATGTTGCATTTAAACAACATCCCTTTTTTTTTAATTTAAGAAAATATATCATTAAGGTTAGTTTTATTTAAATTGATTGAAATTGTACCTGATTTTGAAGATTTACCACTGTTTTGGTGTGAATACGTGATAAATGATATTTACATTATATACCTATGTATACATACACTGCATGTCTGCATTAATTATACATATAATATGCATATGATATATTATATCTTTATGTTTAGTTATTAAAATTAGTTCTGCTTTACTCGGGCTTATCAATGTGATAACACTCATGATAATAATATATTAATTGTATTTTTGAGTGGCGAGAGCACTATATCAATTTTTTCGTGATTCATCAGTTTTTGACGATCGTATATGTATATAATGAAAATCAAATCTACGTAAGATTTTGCAAGTGTCAATGACGTGGTAGTGTCATGGTAACATTTCAACCAGTTTTTTACTACCATTTTTATTTTTTATGTGAACCCTTTCTCTACATTTGTATATATACGCCTAACGCATGTTTTCACACTCTCTTTTTTTTTTACATAATATACCTATGCTTTATAATAAATTTACAATATCAATCCACATCATACTCATGTACGATATTAGGGTTCCGAAATTATTCTTCACCCGTTCCGTCGTTTGGATGTCATCGGTCCCGCAAGGCCTCAACCAGTACTGAAACAGGGAGGTCTGTTATCGTGGTCTGTCCTTGGATTGGTGCAAGCTGTACCGCTATAACCTCGGCGTCGTGGTCGTGAACGGTCTTGATTGAACCACCATAATATGTCTTAGATTCGAGGTTTATGTTTTATAGTCGCCTAAATTTGTAAACTTTCTCACCCTTTTATTGCTTGCACTTTTTTTTGTGGTTGTAATGGTAAAATAAAAAAAATTAATTTATCCTTATGCTAAAAAATAAAAGTACATAAATGATTATTTAATAATATTACTCTTATTGCACTATTCTATCTCGACACCTTATTCTTAAATTTATTAATTAATTACTATGCATGAAGGTAAATTGATATCGTAAGATTTTTTACGCACTGAGAGTCGTTAGAATGCTATACGGGTAACAAAATTTGATAATGTACTAGAAAAAATTAAAACTGTTGTAATTGTGCTTGCTGTACATAACTTAATAATTGAGGTATGATATTCTTATTGTATTTCCTTTTAGTATCTATTTTATTTTGCTGATTTTTGATTTACTGAGCTACTATTTTATTAGTACTTCGTAGACTATTTCGAATATTGCAATTCAACATTTGCTTGTGTTTACCTTATTAATTTTACGTGTCTCATTTAAAAAATGTTTATACATGGTATTCTTAAGATATATTTACCAAGTAAAATTCAAATTCACATTTTTTATGTGTTGTAATAAAAACATTTTGTATGTTTTCATTAGGCAAGCATATTCGATAATAATTTTATTTCTTTTCCCACATTTATTATACGTTATATTTATTAAATTCATTTTATACTATAATTACAATTATTCTAATGCAGTATTTAACGTTCTTTATATTTTTTTAACTGGCTAACATGTTTGTATTCGTTTACTAACTGTCCATTTTTAATTATTTCTACTACATAAGTTACATCCGATATTTGTTTCATTATTTTAAACGGGCCGTTGTACCTGTAGGCAAATTTAGATTTTCTATTTTCGTCTTTCACCAGTACTTTTTCGTTTAATTTAAATTTTACCTGTAACTTATTTGAGTCATAATGTTTTTTATTTTTTAAATATCTGTCCGCTAATAATTTTGGGAGTTCGTCTCGAATATTTTTTAATTTTTCTAATTCCAGTAAAATTTCGGGGGATGTTTCTGTACTTATAAAGTTGTGATCAAATATCGATTTTGGATTATATCCGTGTAATAGGTAAAACGGTGTGTTTTTCGTTGTATCATTAATTGCTGTGTTATACGCAAATAGTACATATTTTAAGTATAGACTCCATTTTTTTGGTTGTTCCTGTACAAAGTGGCTAATCATATCTATCAAAGTCCCGTTGAACTTTTCTGTCTGACCTTGGCTCTGGGGACGGTATGCAATTGAATATGTGTTATTTATATTTAGCGCTTTTAGTAAGTCTTTCACCAATTTATTTGCAAAATGTAAGCCTCGGTCAGAGTGTATTTCGCCTATTGCTTCGAATTGTAAAATTATATCTATTAAATATGCGACTGTCGACCTTGCGTCAGCGTTTTTGTATGATTTTGCTATAGCGTATTTTGTAGTTGCGCAAGTTCCTACCAAAATATATGAGTTGCCATTGCTTGGTGGATTAATTGCCCCAATATAATCTATTGTAAATCGTTGAAATGGTATACCAATAATTGTTGGTGATGTTAGCATTTGACCATAAGTCGCTTAATTATCCGATTTCCTTTTTTGACAACTAATGCATGATGTTACATATTTGCGTACGTCTTTATATATAGTGGGCCAAAAATATCGTTGAATAATTTTATTGTATGTCTTGTCTATGCCTAAGTGTCCTGATAAGGGGTGATCATGGAAATCGTTTAAAATTTCATTTTTACGGTTGTCTGGTAATGCTATTAAATTTATAGATTGCCCCTTAGCTAAATGTTTATACATGAGTATTTGGTTTTCATTTATAAAATAATTTTTTGATTTTCTTATCCATATATGGGCTGAAAGTTCTGGGTTCTGTATTGCTTTAATAATATTTGCATATGTATCATCACTTAATTGTTCCAGGTGTATATTAATAGTTTTTACAGTGCAAATTGTCAGTTCATTATCCTTTTGTATTTCTTGTTCTATAGTGGGTGGTTCAAACACTGGATTTCGGGACATAGAATCGCATACTTGATTTAAGAGTCCTTTTCTATATTTAATTGTTATGTCGTAGTCTATAATTTTACTTTTTAGTCTCTGAATTCTTGTTGATAGTGATTTAATATTGTCTAAATATTTTAACGGAGCATGGTCTGTCCATATCTCTATTTGTGTGTCTATTTGTATGGTCTAAAGGTTTCGAGCGCATATACTATTGCTAATAATTCTAGTTCAATTGCACTATATTTCTCCTCAGTGGCAGTGACACGTCATGATACGGGATGTAATAATTCGTCACCTTCGTCCTTTTGTAATAAAACACTTGCAATTCTTATTTTACTCTCATCGGTCCATACGACTATTGGTAGGTTTGGGCTGAAATGTTTTAACAACGGTGGGTTTGTTAACTTTTCTTTAAGTATTTTAAACATTTCTGTGTGTTTATTTAGCCATTTTACCGGAGATTTTTTTGATTCGAAGTGGCCTCTAGTTAAATCGGTTATAGGCGCTACAATTTCAGCGTATCTTGGTATGAACTTTCTAAAAAAATTACATAAACCTAAAAAACTTCTTGTTTGTTTTATATTTTCTGGAATAGGAAATTTATTTATCGCTGCCAATCCCTCCTCATTTGGCTTAACTCCATATTGATACACGATTTGCCCTAGTATTTTCAACTCAAAATATCCAAATTTACATTTTTTTGGTTTCAATTTAAACCCTGTTTTTCTAATTCGTTCTAATAGTTTTTCTAAAATTATAAGTACCTAGCTCTTCAAATGTTTTTGCATAATTTACGATATCGTTTACATAATTAATGGTGCCCAAATAAAGTAGTCCAGAGAGAGCAGTAGCCACAGCTTTAGAAAACTATCTTGGAGAGTTTTTATATCCAAATGGAAATCTTGTCCATTCATATAATCCAAATGGGGTGATAAATGCTAATTTATATCGGTCCGTTTTACCCAGTAGAATGTTCAGAAATCAATGCTGCATATCCATTATGTTGAAATATTTCGACCCTTCTAGACAATCGAATATTGTTTGTATATTCGTGATTGGGAAATTCTGATGAGGTACTTGTTTGTTTATTTGTCTATAGTCGATTACTAATCTTTTTGTCTTATCCGCCTTATTAACTAAAAATGCTGGGCTAGCATATGCTGAATTAGATGGTATAATTAAACCTGCTTTTAAAAGTTCGTTGACTTGTCTTTGTAACTCATTTTGTTCGCATAATGCCAATCTAAATGGTGGTAAATTTACTGGGTCATCAGTTAATGTGGGTATTAGTATATCTCCAATATCAATGGATCCTAGGTCCATGTCATGTTGCGCGAAACAATCCGCGAATCTTATCAATATATTTTTTAGTTTTACTTGTTGATTTGTTTCCAACTCAGGGTTAATATCAAATTCAAATTTTTTACCATCTATTAAATTTGTTATGTTACATATTGTTTTATTGTTTTCGTTATTTTTTACGAGTGTGTTTTGTAATATTGTCTGAGGTAATATTGTGTCAGCAAAATGTTCATTCATGTTTTCAAATTCTTGTTCTACATAATGTGATAACTCATCAAATCCGTTTTGTGTAATATCCACTCCGTCGTATTTTATATTTATTGTTGATGAATCACTTTTTTCCGGAGTTGTTGCTATTGACTTGCATTCTATTTTGTGTTTGGGCTCTAATTCATAAATTCTTATTGTAATATCTGTACTTTGAAACGTGAATTTAATCATTTTTGAAATTAAGTCCCATTCTTTTTTATCTAACCCCGAACAAACCTTGGGTAATCCCAAATTATGTATTGACTGATTTATGCAAAACTGTTTTAAATTTTGTAGTGTGTTAAAAATGTCTTCATAGGTGGGTTTATCATTATATGCGCATTTTGTTATTAAATATAAAATCCATTGTTTATTTTTCTTTAAAAATGCTATTTCTTTAAGTTTTTTATTCTGTGCTTTTAATACGTCTACATCGTCGAATCTTTCTTTAAATTGTTGTGCAATCCCTGCCTTCATTTTGAAGTCTTTACTGACACAATGTGCAATGGCATCATTTATTTGTTCAGTCGTTCAGTGAATATATTACCTATAATGTCATGGTATCTACATTTGGTTCTATACGTTTCTGAATTTTGTAATAGAAATTGTTGAAAATTATTTTTTTGCTTATTTTGTGTAATATTGTTTGTGTCTTGTAAGGTATATCTTGGTTTGTCTTCCTAAACATTAACATTAACATAAACATTCCATAGAGGTATAGGAAATAACGGAGGATATCTTCGCCCTGGTACCCCGACAAAATATCGCCGGTAAAATATAGCGTGACCAAAATATCGCAACTAAAATATCGCGAAACCATTATATCGTAAAGAAATAATACTGCCGTACATTATTATCGCGTCTGTATATTGCATTTGACTTTATCTTATCTAATCGTATTCACCTTCTAGCTAGCAATGCATTCAAGTATACTGGTTTTTCATTTTATAATTTCTATTTAGTAATACTTTGTACTGACAAAATATCGCCGGTAAAATATAGCGTGACCAAAATATCGCAACCAATCCACCAATATCGCGAAACCAGTATATCGCATGGAATAAATATCGCCAGTATATATACCGGCAGCATAAAATATAGCAGTAATTTAAATATAGATAAATAATATATTTCAAGCATATAATATTGTTTTATTAATATATAGTAGAATTGATAAAAATTATAAAAATATGTATAATTTAATAAAATTGATATAAAATTGATTTAAGTATTAAAAAAAAATTAAATATGTATATTACTTAATGGAAGTATATATTCAATGAAATACCTTGAAGATAATCTTCAAACTCTCGATTATGATAATCTGCTACTATTTTCTTTACTCGTTCAGCCCAACTGACTGTCTTGTTCTTTTTATTTGGCGTATTTGGATTTCCTACTATACTTTGACTTATTTTAATTTCCGTTAGGTTTTGTTGACTTCTCAAACCATTTATAAATTTATAGATTGAAGGATGTTGAGCAGAAAGTAAATGAGCAAATCCGTTGTTAAATCCTTCACAAATGTTGTTTGTTTTATCCCAGTCACTTTGTATTGCCTCATAAACATTCCATAGAGGTATAGGAAATAATGGAGGATATCTTCGCCCTCGTTTTTTAGTACCAATCCAAGTCTCCTCAAAGTATGTTAGGAAAGGAAAAATAATTTGATTATTTTTAACAAAAAAATCTAATTTTAATATTTTTTCATAAGCATCACAAACATCTGATGGTGGTATAAAAGCCAGAGAAGCAAAATAACGAATTTTCGAAGAGAAAATTATATTTTCCTTGTACAACTTTTGCATTTCTGGAATTGTTTGTATTTTTTTCCAAATAGCTTTCATTAGATGAAAGTAGCAGCCCCGTTGTTTAGTAGTTGGAAAACACTTACTGTATGATTTTCTAGAAGCAATTTCGAAATCTGTCATGATAGACTCTGGTTCGAACTCTCCAAGTTCATCAGCTAGAAAATTAAACAAAATATCGTAAGCTTGTTCTGTTCTGTGAGTCATTATACTGTATATCAATGGGAATATGGATCCGTCATTTAATTTTCCGTGAATTACAAAAAACTGATTAAAAAGTGGCGGAGCAGATTTAAATGTTCCATCCGCATACCATTGTGAACATTTTTTTAATATTTTCAAATTATCCTCAGTACAAAATACTAAAACACGTACGTTTTCACTTCCAGAGTCAAAATATAAAAAATTTTCTTTTTTATCTGTTATTTGATATATATCAGGAATTGTTAGTTCTTCCACACAATTAGGGCGTAAAGTTGGAAATTCCTTCTTCCGTACTCGCTGAATTGTTCTTTTTAGGGAGTCAATTTTTGGAATATAAGAAATTATTTCACGTGGTAATTCTTTTGAAGCTGAAGCCAAAACCGACGCTGAAGTACTAGTAGAAGTTGTTGCATTTTCTTTTATTTCTGAGATAAATTGGATTGCAGCCAATCTGGATGCCTCTGGTAAATGAGTGTGATTGTCAGAGTCCCAAACAACGTTATTTGATTGTGTATGACACCTTCCACAGCATTTTTTACTGGCATATTGACTGCACTTCCAAATAATCTGAAATTAATAAATAATGCATATAAATCCGGTCTTTATTAATAATTAACGGGCAACACAGATTATTCTAAGACGGACCACCACGGCTCGAAAACGACGGACGACTAATTACGGCGGCCGTGTTATTCCGCGCGCCCACTATTATTATTATAGATACGAGCATAGAATGTTATAAACAGTAATATTATTTGTCTTACCTTGGAATCAGCACCATCTTTTTCTTTTGTAAAAGTATATCCGTTATGAACTAATAAATGTTTACCTTTTGCAGTTTTTAAAAAATTTAACTCCATTTAAAATTAAAATAAATAAAAAAAAAACTGTGTAAAACTGTATAAAAGTGTGAAACTGTAAAAGCGTCAGTCACAGTGTCACAGTGACAGTACAAAGTATTACTAAATAGAAATTATAAAATGAAAAACCAGTATACTTGAATGCATTGCTAGCTAGAAGGTGAATACGATTAGATAAGATAAAGTCAAATGCAATATACAGACGCGATAATAATGTACGGCAGTATTATTTCTTTACGATATAATGGTTTCGCGATATTTTAGTTGCGATATTTTGGTCACGCTATATTTTACCGGCGATATTTTGTCGGGGTACCCACGTGATGGACTCGCGGAGAACTGCCATTCTCTTACATAGGGATATTGGCCGGAGCCTTACAATCATAAAGTATATATGTGTCACCTAAACCGGAGGGGCTTAATATATTATTATAGTCAGCGCATAATATGCCTAATGTGCATATTATGATGCTTATAAAATAAACGTAATTATGTAACATACGTTACACTAATAATAATGTCATTATTTTAAGAGGACGCCACACCCGCATGTGCTGTCACCGTCTTACAAATGTCCAACATAGAAAAACTGTTTTGCGCTGGACAACTGATCTCACACCATATTTGTTGTAGAACAATCAAATTTTCACAACACGTAAAGAAGAACTTTATCTGTACAACAGCTTGCTCTTTTTTTAATAGCACCAATGGTACATATTTAATTCGATTTAAAATAATTAGACTCTAAAGTATTATACATAATATTATGTTCATTGAAAAAAGTAACATACTAACAAAAAGGTACACAACTGTTATTATAGTAGGGGGATTTGGAGGAAAGAATTATGGAATAAAAAAAAAACTAAAAATTAGAGAAATATATGAAAAAAAATTGTCTTATTTATTATTTAATATATACAATGATAATATTATGCTTATGTTTCATCTCAGTGGGTTACCTATAGGCTATAACATATAAGTATATAATAAAATAAAAATAGTTAAAAAATGTAAGGTTTTAAAATATAATTTAAAAATATTATAACAGAACCTTTTTTAAATAATTTTTTAAAACAAAATGTTATTTAACAGAATCAGAATTCTTAAAGTACAATTACTTCTAGTTTTGAAATTACCATATATTTTTAGATTTGATGAATCATGAATTTAATGATTTTACAATGATATGTGTGTGTTTTAAAAATAATGTATTTCGTGTCTGTGTACATGATAACTCAATTGTTAAGTAATTGAAATAATGTTTTTATTTTCAACTTCAGTATCTTTTCCAGTGGGAAAGTGAATCTAGTTGGTGCATTAGTGAGGTAAACATTTATAATTCCAAGTACCTATCTAGTTTCCAAAAGCACCAGAAAAAAGTTTAAGGAAAAACGGAAATTTTCAAGCAAAAAAGATTTAAATTGATTTTGGTTTTTGATGTAACTCTATAAAAATGACCGTAGATACATGACATTTTCACAGAATGATAAGCATTTTAATAAAAACAAATTACTAATAATATAAGTACCTATTTAAATTTAATACTTAGTAGCTACACTGTAGGTACAATATATTATTGTGGATCCGTAAATCGTAGTACTTACATGCACGAATAAGAGTAAATCATCTATATAAAATACCTAGTTTATATTTGTATGGTTGCTATAATGCTGTTTTAATTTTTAAGTATTAAATGGTCATATTTTGTAAATAATTAAGTACAAAATTTAAGTCTAACTTAATTACTAATAGTATTTATATAAAATAGGTGAATGAAAACTGTAAACAGTTTACAGTTTTAACTTATAATATAGATAGTAGCCAGTAGGTACAACTTTTTTTGAAGAAGGAATAAATAAGTACCAATTTAATATTCTATTATATAGCTAGGTATCTATATAGATATAAAACATAATGAAGTTACTTGTTACAAATTTGATGTATTTTCGCCATCCACCACTTTCTCTTCTTTGGACTTCTGACATTTTTTAAATATTTACCACGCATTACAATAAATGAGAAGAACAAACTAGTGTTTTGTCGTTGTCACACTATCATGAGTGCTCGACTTGGCAAAATTAAAGTAGGGGGACTGGTGCTTTTCAAAAAAGAGAGACCCCATCACTTGTTAAACGTTATTGAGCCACGGAGGCTATGCCCCCACATCTCCTAATACCCATTTTAGATCATATGAAAAATATTTATAAATTATCATTAAAAAAAAAATTACAATTTAATTTAAGACATAGGTAATATTACTCTATATATTATAGTATAGTTATAACTTATAATAATAAAAAATTCAAAAGGATAGTAAAAGTAAATTAATTAATAGTTAATATTTTACTAATAATTATTTAATATTAAATAATTTATGAATCCGTATTCCGTAGTTATGTAATAATCCATTTTCCATAAGACAAATTTTGATGGTATCTTGCGCATTTTGATAAAAATGTAGAATTATGAAGCGTCCCTTGCGTTCCCCTTAAAAATAATGGTAAATGGATATTTTCTTGACTGTTTTTGGTGTAGTAGGACATTTTCCCCCTGATATATTTTTATTGCTGACATTTCCCTCCATTTTTTTTAAAGTAATTATTGACTAATGATATTGAATTTAATATTATTATTATTTTATATGATTTTTTTTTTTTTTAAATAAAATATATAAAATTGTTTTTATTTTCATAAATATATTAGATTACAAATGAATATGTAAATGTTTAATCAACTGAACTACTTACTTGAGACAATAAAAATTTTTAAAAAAATAAGTAGCTATAAAGTAAAATATAATTAACAATTAATAAAAATGGTTAAAAATTCAGACATAAAAATAATACATTTTGTAAGAAACATTTGAATTCTGATTCTTTTATTATTTCTTAACTTTTTTTTGTCCTTTGTTCATATATATATATATATTTTTTTTTTTTTAACTCTACCAGTTTGAATATTTAACAATTTAATAATGGCTTGTGAATTTGATTCAAGTAGTTCAGTTGATCAAAAATATACATCTATAATTTATTATATTTATAAAAATATTTGAAAATACCTATTAGACAATAGGCACAAATTAATTGCATATATTAAATAATAATATTATATTATTAAATAGTATAATTAAAAAAAAATGGGGGATAATGCCCCCCAACTCAAGCACTACTTATCATGGTCCGATAAATTATTGATTAAATTATAATTTTAAATAATTAATTAAATATTTAGTATGTAAGTCTTTACCAAGCGCAACGATTATAGGATTTAGAACTACAAATTTCTAACTTAAATTTCACAAGAACAAAAAGTAAAAATATTATAAAAAATAAAATATCAAATTATTATTAAAATGTCACCCCACTACCAATATTTGCTATAAAAGCCAGCTGTGGGAACAGTGTACTTGGATACTTGTTACTTGTACAAGTGCTCAAGTATTGGTCTACTTGTCAAGTACACCAGTCGTGTGAAGTGTGAACACCCTAATCGTGCACTGGGGAAATGTACAATTATTGGCGTCTTTGACAAGTACACCAGTCGTGGGAATCCGGCTACAAGCTAGTTACAAGCTAGTTACAAGCCGTTACAAATGCGTACATAGCAAATTTTACACTCAGCAGAACACATGTAACACCGTAAATTTAAATATTAGAATGAATTGACCTCTTATAAAATCTAAAGGGATGATTATTATCTAGCCATCTAGGCAAACTCATGGACTTTTTATTATATTTTAATTTTCAAGTGAGTTATGAGTACTTTAAGATGTACAAACAATTTACAATTTGTGAAATAATTATAACTCGCTTTAAAATTATAATATAATAAAAAAAAAACTACGAGGTTGCCTAGATAATCATCTTACTTTTAGATTTTATAAGAGGACACTCTAGTTTTTAAACTAACGGAGCTACACGTGTTCTACCTAGTATAGAATTTGCTACGTTACGCACTTGTTAGATGGAGACAACACATGCGGGTATCACATCCTTTTAATAGCTGTCTATATACAAATATGTATCATTGATTATAAATATTAAATAGTATAAAATTGTTGTGACTATTAAATAATTTTATATTATATTTTTACGGGGGTATGCGTAAGACTTGGTACTCGACTTATCACTGATTGTAATTTGTAACTGAGTTATTATATTTTTGATAAGTATTGTACTCGTGCACAATTTGACACAATTTATTTTAATCGTTGTTTTTCTTTATAATGGGTCACTGTGCTTCTGTTCTACAGCATAGACGCATAGTGAACCGCGGGCTACAGTTATTTAGAAAAAAATGTATAAATATTAAAATCAATCTAATTAAGCTTACAGGCTTATTAGTTATTACTAGTTGAACTTAGTAAATAGCACCATAGAACATACCTAGTAAATAATATTATATTCAATTTAAGATATGTGACTAAAATATTTTATGTCAATAACACGAATCGGTACAAATTTACTGAGAGTTTGGCCGTTTGCAGTATTACCTATCACAAAAACTGCATAGTGGAAGTATACAAAAATAAACACAGAATTATTGGGTTCACATACTGTGATGACGGCCCGCCGTGATCTGAAAGTGAATGTTTTCATTAGGCGGTCAAAATTGACTAGGTATTTTAAAATTAGAAAAACTCACATTTTTTTGACACATTTTTGTCCCTGTATACCTACCTACTACATTCCTAATGAATTGAAACATAGGTTTGGAGGTCTATAAACATTTTTAACCAAAGTTATGACCGTTGAAATGTGACATATTTTTATTATAGGTATTCATAATTTTTCTGAATTTGTAAAAAAGATATTTATTTTATTTTTCTGATCTAACAATATTCTTTTTTCTTTTATATTTGATTTTTTAATTTGGGCAATAGGTCTTGTAACGTAAACAAATACGTAAAATATTAATATAAATATTTTTTTCTTTTTTTTGAAGATCAAATAATTTAAGATTTATTATAATTTGCCATATTTTAGATTCTAAGTGACATATTGAATCTTGTGACACATCAGTGACTTGATGTGACATCATGATGTGTGTTTTAGATTCTGAGTGAAACGATGAATGTATTGATTTTACAATGATGTGTGTTTTTTTTTTTTGTGTCTGTCATCACGTTTTAGGACAGTAAAAGTGCTTGGATTTTCTTAAACAGTAGCTTTTCTGATAGGGAAGTGAATCTAGTTGGTACTTTGAGGGGGTCAAAAGTAAAAATTTCACATTAGTTTTCAAAAGCGCCGTGAAAAACAAAAGAAAAATTAAGGAAAACAGGACTTTTTACTTAAAATCTGTTTTCGAGAAAATCGATTTTGGTTTTTGGTGTAACTTTAAAACAAATGATAGTAAATAAGTGAAATTTTCACCGGTTGTTTATATTTGCGTTTTCTATACTTACACGATAACATTTTCAAAATATTTTGATTTATTTTGAACTGTTTAGGGACATTTTCAATTTCCAATTTTATTAGTTTTTTTTTTTATGAATATCAATAAAATTTTATTAGTTGGTTTAAAAAGCTTGAAAATTTAATAGAGGGCTTCTAGTATAATGTTTCAAAAGCAGATGAAAAATATTAAAAATCCTTAGTCACAGTTTTTTTTTATAAGCATTTAGAGTACAAAATTTTTCTTTTTAAATCTAAGATTATAAAATGTGGTACAAGATTCCTTATAAGATTATCTACCTTTATCAAGAAATAAATGTAAATCTACATAAACAAATCTATGTTCAAAGTTTAAATATATAGGTAGGTAGGTAGGTAGGTAGGTACCTAATATAGGTACTTAACCTATATTAAATACAATTTAACTTAGGTATTTCTTAATATTTATATTATAATTTTCAGGCATTAACAGTAATAATTTGTTTTATATTATATTATAATATATACCCAAAATAAAATATTACATTTCCTAATAATATTTTGAGGATAAGCAAAATGTCAATATTAATAATAATTATTATTAGTAGTAGTCGATTTTACAAGTTTTATTTATAGATACAATATTTAAAAGATTATAAAATAAAAAATAAAAATATTTTGAATGATAGAAATGTCAAATAATCCAAATAATCAATGAATGTAGGTAGCAGGTACATAATTTTTTAAAAAGACTATTAACATAATAGGTATTATGTTGTTTAAAATTGTGATATATGAAAATATATATGAAAACAAAATAATGTTATTGTTAATTTTTAAAAATTATTTATAATATTTTAATTTTATAATGAAAAGTAGGTAAGTATAATATAGTTGTAATTAAATATTAATAATATGATAAATATTGCACTAATTAGTTTTAAAAATAATGGATCAATCAATTTCATGTACCTAGCTGTCAGTAACATTGTAGTCTGGGGGTTTTTTTCCTATGGTCAGTGATTTTTTCCCGGGATTGTTGGTCGGGAGTTCTTTTCCGGGGATTTTTATTCTGCAATTCACTGTACTTTAGTTCAGTGCAAATTCATTAAAATTATGTGTAAGCTTACCAATATACCGACATAAATCGTTTCCTTGAAACCAATACAGGAATACAGCTAATAATATTTACCATATTTATCATAGGAAATATAAAATAATTGTTAAGTTTAAATAAAAATTAGATAATTTTACATTTTTCCCCCCAAAAAAAGTAAGAAATACTGTTTAATTTTTAAAGATTTATTAATATTTTAGGAAACAAATGAAAACAATTTTTGGAGGGGCTATTACAAGTTTTGAGGGTGGCAAACCCCCCCTAGTTGCGGCTATTAACTCAGGTTAATTGTGAACGAGTAATTAGAAAATTAAAAATTATCAAAAATTGTCTATAGGTACGCTTCATTATTTAATAACCGCTTAGTTGCTTTTTTATTAATGTCTATAGAAAAAGATATATTGAATGATTTGAAAGTTGAAGATATTTTGGGTATTATTAAACTCATATTATCATACTTTATCTAAATTATTATTGTACACATAATTACATAAATAGGTATATAATTTATATGATTTAATTTGTCATACTGTTACAGTGCTACTTAGTGTAACTGATTTATACCTATATGTATTGATAGCTATATTTTACATTTTCTTTGTAATCAACATAAAAAAGTTCCTAAATTCTAATTCTTGTACTACCTAGGTACTATACTATTGAAAAAAATATAATATTGTGTTAGTTGAAGTTGGGCTGATAAATGTAGAAAAATGGGCCAGTTGCTTACAAAAAATAGTGGGCCGAAACCCTTCCGGCTTCCAGTCCTAACTCCTACTTCCTAGTGGTAATCGTGATAATAGCTATAGTCTCGCCATAGAGTATTGTGAGTCTCACATAACAAGAAAGTACCAATATCAATAGAAATTCTGAATTAAAAAAGCCCATAATTGTAAATATTTTAAACCATTCATCGCTCCCCATCTTTTAATTGGGTATTATTCGTTTGGTCCATGGTTAATCTCTTTTTTATGGTTTGGTCAGTTTGGTGAGTGTGGTGCGGGGGGGATTGTAATTAGTATTTAGCGATAAGTAATAAGTATTACCTAACTAATGAGTCAATAAGTGACAAATGCACGTCTCGTTCATCATAATATTATTATTTTCTTGACCCCTCCCCATCCTCTCAAACCAGATAGTAACAGTTAATAATAATAATTAAATATTGTATTTTACTATTTAGTTTTACTAATGATAACAACACGACGCCCGCAGCACAGCTGCAGGCTGCGTGCGTGCTGTACTGCTGTGAGCACTGATTACTGAACACACTCACGCACGCTCGCATTTTACCACACACATTTTTCATACACACGCGCAGGCACGCCGCGCGACTCGAAAATATTTGGCATGTGTAAGCCGATAGCGACGTATCTCTATGCACCAATATAATAATAATAGTAATAATATTGTACTGTACAATAGACGTGTGAGTGTCTAGTACTGTTAATCATAATAATAAATAATAATAATATTTCATATGCACACGTAGTATTATAATATTGTACACATTTGAATGTTATCGCCGTCGACCGTCGACTGCAGGACGTGATTAGTAAACACAACAACAGATTACGGAAGGACGCTCGCTCTCTCTCCTAATAATACACCTACATAATAATAATATTGGCGATCGTATTGTTGCACAGTTCGGTTAAGTGCATTAAAAGCATCTTTTACGGTATCGTTTGCGGATGGTGCGATATTGCCCACGGTCCTCTTCGACAAGCTCATTGCTATAATAATATTATATTGTTCTTGTTGTTGTTCAAGTTGTGTCATCCGTACTCGCGAGCTTCATCCAACGGACTCGACGACCGTCGGAAACGCACTTCGTCGTTATTCCATTCAAGACATCACCAAAACCATACTACCTGCATCCCGCACGTCTTATGTTAACCGGGTGAGTGTAATGTACTTGGATTGGGTAGGCCACCGTTCCCAAACGACGAGTAAGTATCTAGTTGTAAACAAAGATGATGAGTCTGCAGTGGCATGTAGCCGACCACACATTTGTCATCATTCTGTTGCCGTCCCAGTGATGAGTACCAATGTGCTTTGTGGCTTACATTTTTTGCCTGTACCCACCTAGATTGATAATTGTATGTGCAAACAATGTAGGCCTAACCACAGCCGAGGATCTATAACATCTTCGACTACTGTTGTGTGACCAGCTGTCCTTTCATTAGTCATAACAAGTTTAAAAATATCATGTCGGCTATCCTCTATTATCTCAACTTAATATGTCATATACTTACCTACTGTGGCATTTAAGTTTGTTAACTTAAGTTTAAATTATATTATCATCTATAGTGCGTAGTCCGTTATTTATTACCTATTGCCAGTTACTACCTTAGTTATCATAATATTATGTAACTTCCTTTGTCTATTATAGGTCCTAATTTATCACCTTAATGCTGAAATCTAAGAGCTAATTATTTTACAACAATATACCTACTTAATCAGAAATGGTTGATATTTATAAACAAATATTCTTTATTGTGAAGCTATCTATACAAATAATAATGAAAATAACTTGTTTTGCAACCATCTCATTTGCATTTTCATCAAATTTTCATTTTTATATTTTGGTTCTTAGTAAATTATTTCTTTGTAATAATAGTAATTTTTTAAGCAACTTGTAGTAATTGTTCTGTTTATAAGTAAATTTGGATCTCTTTCAAGCTGATTAACATCTCCTCTATTTACTATAATATAACTTTTAAAAAGCTTTTTATTTATTATAAATTTGAAATTAATACATTTTGTACGCTTTTATAATTCACTATTTTAAAGTGATAAATATTATACAATACTGTAATTTATTATTATTAAAATATTTTATTGAAGACCATTTATCATTCCTCATTTTACATTAATAATTGTTTTATTTTTTGAATGTAGGCAGGACGTATAGTAGATACCTAACAAAACAAAAACCATTATCAATGAATCTATTACTTTTAATGATTATTTTTTATTATTAATACTTTTAAATTAATAATATTTACATAGAGATAACAAGTACCTAATATTATAATAATATGTTTCACAAAAAGA
Organism: Macrosiphum euphorbiae; assembly: GCA_949089665.1. Lineage (NCBI taxonomy): Eukaryota > Metazoa > Arthropoda > Insecta > Hemiptera > Aphididae > Macrosiphum > Macrosiphum euphorbiae. The sequence goes on along the minus strand of CARXXK010000002.1, from coordinate 5,937,995 downwards.
TAACATCAATAATGTTTAAAACTCTTATCTTAATTATACATCATTTTGTTTTTGCTGTAACTCTATATTATGATAATATACCTTTACATATTGTATGCATTGTTTTTTAGAGACTATGGTCTTATTTATTAGCATGGTTCCTAATGCGATAAAAATATTTAGTGTGATCCATTTATTTTTTATAATTTATTATTTCCATCAAATGCGTATAAATTATAATAGTGTTATAATATTTAGATAATATGAATCGTATTATTTATTTTAGAAACATGCCGTTATTTGGAAAATCACAGAAAAACCCAGTGGAGGTAGTAAAACAAATAAAAGAAGCTGTGGTTGCATTGGAAAAAGGAGACAAAAAGTTAGAAAAAGTAAGTACCTATATTTTAACTTTAATAGGTATTGTAATTTAAATTTTTTTTTTTCAGTCAACATTTCTAACAATTTTTCTTTTCTATCATATTCTTATGTGTTTTTAATTAGTATTATGAGTTTAATTTGTTGGTTTCATACTTGCTTTATACTTCATTTGATTATTCATTTATTTTTATTATGTTCAGTGTGTAAGTCTCATAAAATAAAACATCTATGGTTTATCGTATTTCTTTATTGTAATTTATATTATGTTTCAAATGACACCCGATATGTTTTATTGAACATTATCAAGTAGCTAAATATTTACATAGAGATCAAAGTGTAGATCAATTTATGTAAATTAAATACCTATTAATAAGAAATAATTTAGTTTACTGTTGGGTTTTCTCAGTGCAATTTTATTTAATGTTCTTGAACTATTAATAAATATAAATTTCTTATTAGGTACATGATTATACTACTTTTTTGTTAATAATTATTTTTAATAATTATAATTTTTTAGGCACAGGAAGATGTTAGCAAGAATCTTTTAGTCATAAAAAATTTATTATATGGAACTGCAGATACTGAGCCCTTGTCTGATATTGTTGTTGCTCAGTTAGCACAAGAAATGTATAACAACAATTTATTGCTGATGTTGGTACAAAATTTGACAAAAATAGACTTTGAAGTATGCAATTCAAACAGAATTTAATTCAAATATATTTGTTTACATTATATTATTTAACATTACAGGGCAAAAAGGACGTTGCTCAAGTTTTTAACAATGTTCTTCGTCGGCAATTGGGTAGCCGATCACCTACTGTTGAACATATCTGTGCAAAATCTGAAATTCTGTTTACTCTTATTGCCGGGTAAGTTAGAATTTGTTGATATTAGATGTATTTATTTCTAAAACGTAATTCAAATGCATATCTTGAGATCTACCATACCAATATGGATAGATTTTAAGTACACAGTCAAGTCTTGATAACTTGAACCTTGAGAGGGTTAAAAATTAATTCAACTCATATGTTTCTCGAATTAAATACCTCAATTAATATAACCTATAAACATTTGAGAGGCAAGAAAATACTGAGTAATTGAGGTTTGAGTTATTGTGACTCAACTGTACTATATAAAATGAAATTAATATTATTATGTGTAATTAATGTTAAAATTATTTTTAAGTTCATTTGCTAAATTGTTTATTATATCGTTATTTTTTGGATATCAGCTAAAATTAAACAAATTATACTATAATGTGCTTATTTTAATTTTAAAATATTTTTTCTCCGTTAATATTAAAATTTTACTGAAGTACTTATTTTAGAAGCTCTATAAGTAGATACATTTCCTTTTAGTAATCATTAGATGTAACTATGGTATTTTTAAATGTAAATATAACTAGTTCATTGTACATCATATTAAACTGTAAAAAAAATTACAATTATGAATTGGATCCAATTTTCTAGTGTAAGCAGGTTAAACCTGAGATGAACATCATGTTGAAAATAAAAAGACTTTAAATTGAATAGGTGTATTTGTCACTTAGCACAGAACCTAAAACACAGTTAATATCTAATACAAGTAAACCAATTGAATTAACTACTATTAAAGGGTAGGTTCTTGTTTTGCTATTATCATAATTCATAATTTAACTGTAAATATTGAACTTTATATCAACACCATTATACAAAATTATTTTCAAATATAAATATTAAGAAAATGTCAACGCAATATTTGTTTTCTCTCTTAGACCAATGCGCAATATAGATAAAACACTTTAACCTAAAATAATTTTTATGATTTTTGAGTGATTTTATAACGAAAATTATAGAGGACAATATTATTTTTGAGGGTTTGACCTATCAGATTTATATTTTATTATTATTTGACTACCAAAATAAAAATTATTTAAATGGTTTTGAGACAATATTTAGGCAAATGAATATGTCAACTATATTATTCTCTATACATTTTGTAATGAGTGATTTTACTCAAAGATTATTCAAAAACATAAAAAAAAAAAATGATTCTGCCTAAATGTGTATTATCTATGTTGCTCGTGGATTAGAGAAAGAAAACAAACATTGCGCTGATATCTCTTTAAGTTTCGTATCAAATAAGGTAAAGTAAAAAAGTTACCGGCAAATAATATTATTTTCAATTGAATGTCTTACCGTCAGTGGCGCCGATCACCTAATTTATCTATGACATATGTCAATGTCATAATATAGTTTTTATGAAGGGAGGGCGGGCATTGTAGGGTACTGCAAGGGATCCTGCCGTTGATCCAGAATTTAGGTTAAAACATAAAAATAAATGATTACACATTGCATTTTGTAGGTGCTTTGAGATTGCATCTGATTGTGAAATTAAAAATATGGTGATGGGGGCCTCTCGATTGTTCAATGCCATAGTATATTTTAAACACTTCGGCGCCACTGTTCACCGTTATTTACAATACACATATTATATAACCTATATTAATTAATTACAATTATCAGATGTAAAAGGTGTAACATTGTATGCAATATTTGAGTAAGAAATAAATAGCCCTAAACTGAAAATAATGGTTATGACAGCTTGAGTTTTTCTTATAATAGATTATAATTTATATATTTTACTATTTTTAGTTATTCAAATGATCTTTACACTAAGTATGGTATGGTCATCTGAATGGTCCTCCAAATATTATTGTTATGCATTTATCTATGGTTTATTGGCTGGTTGCAATCACTAAACATTTATTGTATCATTTTAAACATAATTTAGGGATCAGTAATTGTTAAATTTTATTGAACAATTAAATTAGTTTACTTTTCATGCAACATAATTTAATACAAGAGTACAACCAATATTGAAAATAAATGTTTTGCATGGATTTAAGAATTTAAATATATTTATATTTATTAGGAGTAAATAATTATGATTTATATTTCAAGACATTAGATCCTACTAACAATAATTGTATGAATAATAGAAATATTACTTAAAGGTATGAACATCAAGAAATAGCTCTTAACTGTGGAACAATGTTACGTGAATGTGCTAGATATGAAGCATTAGCAAAAATAATGCTGTACTCAAAAGAATTTTTCAATTTTTTTCGTTATGTAGAAGTTTCAACTTTTGATATTGCTTCAGATGCATTTTCCACATTTAAGGTTGTATACTAATTTATAAATAGCATACACCACACTTTTTTTAAACTTTATTTACTGTTGTTGTTGTTATTTTTGTAACAGGAATTGCTGACTAGACACAAACCACTCTGTGCTGAATTCCTTGAAATCAACTATGATAAAGTGTTTACACATTATCAACAACTACTGAACTCTGAAAATTATGTAACTCGTCGCCAAAGTCTCAAATTACTTGGTGAACTATTGTTAGACCGTCATAATTTTACGGTACTTATTTAATAATATTAAGTAGGAGTATAGTATGTCATGAGTAAAATATATAATTTGTATAAAAATTAAAAACTAAGATAGCATGAACAGTGGGTTAAAATGTTGTTTGCTTGTAGATACCTTGTTAAATCAATATACATTTAATATAACCTGGACTCGGTTTCCATAGCATTTTCTCACTATTATAAGACATAGATTACAAAGTAGCAGAGGAGTTTCAAATACGAGAGATTCCAAATATGAAATTTTGTATTGCTATTTTTCTCATATTTGATGTGTTTTATATTTTTAGTGGTATTTTGCAAGTTTTGATGCTATTTTTAGCTAAGAAAATTTCCGACGTTAATTTTATATTATTCGCTAATATCACACCTTATTAGTTGTATTTATATATTTTTGTCCAGTAATTATTTAATAAATATAAATTGTTTTAAATTGTTAACAGAAAAACATTTTTTAAAAAAAACCTTTCTTCTTTGCTATTTTTCATGTTTTTATAGTATAATATAGAACTTATTTTAAGATTTTTAGATCATATTATATCGCATATTCCAGTTCTTTTTTATTATAACTACATTTTTGTATAATAATTTATATTTATTTTTGCCCCTTGACATCACAAAGGTTTCCGACCCTGATATAAACTATTTTATTTTTTGATATAAATATGTCTACTTAAATTTGTAAAGTGTTTTTTTGTTAGACTTCTTGTTATAGTGACATAATTTGTTACTGCTGTGGTGACATTATTTATTACTCTTATGAACGCTTTCCAAATTATGGACAATAATTGTACATAGTTCTTTTTTATCATTTGTTTTAGGTTATGACTCGCTACATATCAAATCCTGACAATTTGAAATTGATGATGAATATGTTAAAAGAAAAATCTAGAAATATCCAATTTGAAGCTTTTCATGTTTTTAAGGTATAATTTTTAATTTGTAAATATTTACAATATAATGTTATAATACTTATTATTCTTTAGGTATTTGTTGCTAATCCTAATAAACCTAAGCCTATTCTTGACATTTTGCTTCGTAACCAAGACAAGCTGGTTGAATTCTTGACAAGATTTCATACTGAACGATCTGAAGATGAACAGTTCAATGATGAAAAGGCGTATCTGATCAAACAAATTAAAGAGCTCAAACCCACTACTAGTGATCAATGATTTAGGGTGTATGCAACTCGAAACTATGACTATTCGGGTTGTTGATAATTATTTTACTTGTCATCATTTTATTTTAAGTTAGATTATATTTAGGGGTAATAACACATTTATATAATTTGGTTTTCGAAGGGGCATTTCAAATTTTTACGCGTAACAAATATACTTTATTTATTTATTTATTTTTTTAAAAATGCCTCAATGTTAAAGAAATTTAATTATACTTGTTTGCATAATAGGAATTATAACATCTGAAAGTGGAATGTAGGTGCAATCTTATTGTATTCATTTGTTATGTCTTGTAATTTCTATTAGTAAACACACATACATACTATGTAAAATATTCATATATGTGTGTATGAGTATAATTTTGTCAAGTGTTTATATGGATAATCAATGTAATCATTAAGAAGAAAAATAAGTTTTTATATTAGAGTACTGTTGTATTAAACATTTCAAAATGGTTTCTACATTGTATTCGTTAGAAAAGAAAATCCTTATATTTTAATTATAAACAATCTGTTTATAATTAAATATTTAACTAATTATATTTATATACTGTATGAAAAGACTTTTTAGAAAAATTAATGTTTGTTACCTATGCATTCAAACAAAAGTACATAAAACGAGGTTCACTATTAAATTTTATTTTTTAAACTAAAATCTATTCAGGAATTTTATACAACAAATTCTAAGATTATTTGTCTTTATAATATTGTTGGTTTATTAATTAATATTGCTACAAATGTATCATGAAAGCATAAAGGTTTTTCAAAATATTTTTGGTAATAATAATTATGTGGTATTTTTGTATTGCAATAGTCAGTTTAGTGGAAATTATAATACTTAGATTATAAAGTCTTTTATACATCAATAAAATAAACAGTTCAAAATATTGTAAAATCTTTTAATTCCTAAAATTGTTGGTCTTGTAAATGACAATGAAACAACTACAGTGATAATATTGTAATATTTTCTATTCATCATATTATAAAGAAAATAGCAATAGACATATTATCATAAAAAAAAATTGTGAGTCATCCAATTTTTAGCAATATCTTACAATAAGTACATGTAATTAAAACTTTTGAAAAAACATTTTTAGAAACAGTTCTTTATTGTGTTTATTGCAGATGATCATTATTTTAGCCTATTTCAATTATGTTATTATAAAACTTTTTTTTTTTGTTTAATCCAAGAAATGACATTATTCTTTATTACCTAAGTCCTGATTATTTGTATGAAGCACTAAATGTATTAACAAGATTAAACAAATAAACAGTAAAACTGAAGTAACTGCCTATACTAAGCACTATAATGTTTTTTTGTTCATGAAAATATTTTTAAAAGAATACATATCTTAAAAAAAAAATTAACTCTTGTAACTAATGCCCCAAATTGCCAAGTCAGTTACTCTCAATAAAATGTATGGGATAGCATACTTACCTATAAAGAATATATAATTAAATTTACTTATAAATCATCAATTTGTTAATGGGTTTAATCTTAGTTTTCAAATATCAAGTAGCGTGCCATAACTTATAATTTGATTATTTTCTTTATTAGAAATGATCAATAAATAAAGTCTAATAAAACATAATTTTAACTAAAGGAATTATTCATTCTGAATTGAAGTAATTTAAGAAATATACTCATGTCAGTAAATTCCCAAAAATAATATTTAAAAAGTTAGGTATTACGTTCTAAATTAATTTACTCAAAGAAATATTGATAATTTAAAAATAAACTACTTGACTTAGATAAATATTTTAAATATAAAAATTGTTTTTATAATCATATTTACAAATTGACTATTTTGAATTTTACCAAAAAATTTGAATCAATTTTTTTTTTTCAGTTATAAAAAATAAATTTGTATATTATTCGTGTTGCGCAAGGGTCTTTAAAATATGTGTTAAATAAAAAACTTAAAAATATTGCTTACAACAAAAGTTATTTCATCTGCCAGGTCTTCCTGTTACACCCTGTATACTTTATTTTATATTTTTTTAATTTGGTACAAATTCTGGGTAATAAGTTTTGTTAATAAATAACTATGACAATGAAAAACTTTTTCTAATAAACTAATTTAAAATTTTATACATTAAATTAACTATAATATTTTAATTATTGGAAATTTGTGTCATAAAAAAGACATAAGCATTTTTTAGAATTTTTAAGTTCATAAATGATTGCATATCTAGTACTTTTTTAGAGAATAAGTTCTCTGCCCTAGTAATAATTAATAACAATGAGGAAAGAGGTCAAATTTTTAACATTGATAATGCCTGATCTTAAATTGAGAAATACAATAATAATAATTATATGTAAATACTACCATTTAAAATATACAGGTTACTATCAACACCGTAAAGAAATTAGAAACTGGTCTCCAGAGTGATGCTCACAGTGTTTCCCCAAAAATCAGATTTTCACCATAGAAAGAAGTACAGCTAGAGCTCTCAGTGTACAAAATTATACATATAGAAAAAAAAATAATATATCTACCTCTTACGAAAATATACATTGTTTAACTACATTAATTTTCGCTTCGAAGCTAGTTGCGCTACTCGTAGGCCATAATCTTCAATCAAGGATATCACTAGGCAGCAATGCCTCGTTAAGTAACCTGTATAGTTTACCTATATAAACCGTGGTCAGTACATATATATTTGTCAAGTGTCCATGGAGGGGGGTATTTATTATACAATATACATACAATATGAGTATATTATGACTGAATGTTTAAATATTTAAATAAAAATGTTGACAAAAAAATAATCTTTATTTTCTATGAACAGTTTGTGTGAACTCAAATCATGATTCAGGTTCACTTGCTACAGCATACTCTAAACATAAATTAATATACGTAGGAAGTCTCACCAATAATTACCATGGGAGTTGCAGCTGTAACTCAACAATACCTATTGGCTATTGGAGTGTTTGAACTACTTTTTATATCCAAAGTAGAAATTGGTTACATGTATTATTAAAACATAAATGTCTTAAAGGTGTTTAAATTTAATATTTTGTTCATTTTTAGTAATTTTAAATTAATTTACATATTTTCGTAATTATGAAATATACTCACCAAAAAAAAAAAAAAACTTATTCACAGAATCTTATTTAAATGAATTTTATAATAATTATTATTTCTTATGTAAACTTAGTATTTCTTCGATAGAAACCAAGAACAGTTTTTATTTTATATTATTTTATATTTCAAGTGTTAGCCCCTTGCTTCCCTCCCACAATTTTAGTTTTACCTGATCTCCTACTACAGAAGTGCCTAGCTAAAATTATAATAGTATATACCTACTACCTATACGAGTAGTGTTTAAAAAAAATTGTAGGTAGGTAGGTAATTTAAAAATACCTAATTAATTACATATTTATTCATTAGGTCCTTCCCCCGAACTCCGAAATGCACGTCTATGGATAGTATACCCAATACCCAATACATAGTTGGATAATACCACCTACAGGCTACTGGCCAATACCCATATGTATGCAGGAATGGTGGGCACACATTCGAAAACACCATCGCATTTAATTTTTAATTTATGATTTATAATAAGTACCTATAAATACCTATAATGTTAATACAATTTAAAAAAAACACAAACCCATTTTTAATTTTTTGAGATAGTTCTAAGTCTGTATGGAATAATTTGTGTTGTCGAAAACGGGAACCGTTTGGGAATTTACCTAGACGAATGGGCTATAGCCGTTATTATTCATGTAAACGTGTCACAAAAATATATGCTTAGGTACCAAACACATAGGTATTGCAAATAATCTGAAATCTATAGGTACCTACAATAATGAGAGGGGACAGGTACTTACTTCCAACATAATAATGGTTTACCTATAATATTATCCCATTCAAATCGAAACACGTACATAATATGCTTGTTAGGCTGTAACTAAATATCGAATATTAATACGTGTACATTCGCTGTATTTATACATAAGTAGGATGTAGCATTGATTAAATATACCTACTGGCTACTGCAGTACCTACCATATTTAATCAATGATAGTATGTATTAATTAGGTACCTACACAACACATGCATGCGGTGCTGATATTATTACCTATTATTCGTGTTTAGGTCATTAAATTAATAGTTAACAACCAATGACGTAGAAATACCTCATGACTTATTGTACATTGGTACATTTGTACCTATTTAGTATTGGGTATAGTTTACGACAAACGCAAAAGTAATAGGTAACCGTACCTCTAATAATTTATAATAATAAATAATAATTATAATACTTAATTAATTATTATATATCTGTCTGGAGGAGAATTTTACGTATTGGTACATTAAGGTACGTTTCACTATTATTATTATTATTATTATTACCAAGGCTGGACATTAAGTTAAAACGTTAAATTAATTTTAATTAAGTTATTTAATTCTTTACTTTTTTTTCAAATTAACTTTTAACTTAATTCTAAGTTACTTTTTTTTAAGATTAACGTGTTAATTTCAAGTTAATTTTATTTATAAAGTATCTAAATTAAGTACATTTTTGTAAAAAAAATCCTAGTAACTTTTAACTTAACTTAACTTTATTATTTTAAAATAACTTAACTTACCTAATTAAAAAAAGTCGTTAGGTTGCCCAGCTTTGATTATTACTGTCATTTATATTATACACTATACACATATACCTATATGAGAGGGGGTTACCAAGTACCTATAGTGGCGCATTTAGGGGGAGGGGTGCCCCAAGTAACAAGTTTTTAATGGCAGAAAAAAATTATATGCTTTGCTTATGATAATGTGTTCATGATTTTTTTAATTTATAATGTTTGTACCCTTTTCGGTACCTAATTATATTGTTATGTAATTAAAATACCTACCTACCCAAGAATTTTGCATTTTAAACAATTTTGTGGAGCATCTAATTAAAAGTTAAAAAATTATAAGATTCCTACTAGATTATAAAATATTATAAAATCAATGCTACCGCTAGGAGATTGGAATATTATATTATACCAATTAGGTATACAATAAGGTTAAAACTTAAAATATAATATTTTCGTTCGATGTTCATAATAATTACTAACTTTATCTGTAGGACCTCGAATTTTTCGATCGGAGCTGGTAGGCGTATCGAGCGACCACTGTCTACTTATCATACTTCATTATTTTATAGGTAGGTACTATATAGTATATTATATTATGATATATTATTATACTATATTATATGATGTTCTTAACTCGTTAAAATATTAGATACGTAGGAGTGTAGAATCTTGTACGCAAACGTAAAAACTGAAAATAGTCCGGGAGGATACCGCTATAACTTCCAGAATAATGATTTTTACAATTAATTTTTTTTGCACCATCGTTATAACTCATTGAAATACATGTTTCAGAAAAAAAATCAAAAAAACGTGTGATAGCTGGTAACTTAAGATTATTTGTTCCTTTATTTAAAATACAACTAGGTATAAGTTTTATTTTTAACACTGTACATTCACTTCCTCACCTTAGAACAAGAAGTTTGAATATGACGATGTTTTCCCTACGTTGTTAAAAGCGTAAGGAAAAACAAAAAACAATTAAGAAAAAATACATTTTACTCAAAACAAGGTTTTAAAAAAATTAATTTTGTTTTTTTGTTCGGTAACTCAAAAACAATTCCGTAGATAGGTACTTTAAATTTTCAATAAATGTGTGTATGGCAATTTTCCATACATAGAAAAATTTTAAAAATATTTTGATTCTCGAGCTATTTATAGGTATGAAACATTTAATTATTTTTAGTTTTTTTCAATTATTATCGATATATTATATTTCACTTGGTCAAAATATTTGAAAATGTTATACAAGGTTCCTCATAAGTTGTCATAATTGTAATTAAATAAAAAAGTATTGACCGTAAATTCACATTGATTTTTCTATGAGCGTTTTAAACTCAATATTTTACGACATTGGATAATCAACCTTAAATTAATTATTTCTCATGGAACCATTTTCTCTTTAGGTAGACTATACCTACTGCCCACTTTGGAGGGTAAAAAGTAAAATATTACCAGTAGTTTTAAAAACGTAGAAAAAAATTAAGAAAAAACCCAGTTTTTGATAAAAATCTTTTAGTTGTTTTAATTTTTTTTATTTTTAACTCAATTTAATTTTCCCTTGATTTAATTTGGTTTTTTTTACCATACCTATTATGTTTATTTAGATAGGTATGTACCTACCTAAACGGCTAAACCTATAGGCTAAGGCTATAATTTATATTATTACCTACCGATTATATATCTTAGTAGGTACCTATATTAGAGCCATTTATATAGTATTAATATTATTAAATAGTGCATAATATATAATAATAATAAGACTACGTTTTTTATACGTTTTTTATTCTTAATGTATTAACTATTAATAAGCAGATGTGCAAGATCTAAAATTAATTTTTAATTTATCATAATATATAGCTGGTTCCTAAATATTTTGATTCAATCATACGCGATTGACAGCTGACAATTATAGTACCTCTAATTATTAATTATAATCTAAACCTGCTCAGTGCTCTATGTTCATATTAATTTTAATTAATTTTGTTCACCTAAACGGCAAGGAATGGTTTAAAATGATTAAATGTTATGGCAACGGGTAATAACTAATAGGTAGTTATTATTTATAATAGGCATTATAAATTACCTATTAACCCTCGGCTATAATTTAAAAAAGTTATTTCCATCATACAAAATAGGAAATTTGGAAATAGCCCAAATAGGTAGGTAGCATAGATCAAAGAATAGTAGGTACCTATTATAGGTACCTAGAAACTATAATAGTAGCATTATTTATGAACACTAGTATTTTATAATCAATGCTAGTAGCCAGTAGGTAGTAGGTACATACTAACATACTGTAAAATTACCTGTTACGATTTTCAATAGACAATAAGTTATAGTCGAAATCGTTTTTTATTTTTTTTCCTTGTTTCGCTTATCAATTATCACTTAAAAAACAGTCAACGCCGCGTTCCGGTTCCGTTATCAACTATCATTTTTCTCCCTTCTACTTTCTCAATCGGCTATCTCACTCATTGGTCTCTTTCTATCGCCCGCTTCGTTCGTCGTCCGTCCGTGTCTCGCACTCGTTTTTAATATTGTCTACGAACGTCGTTATCTTCCCCTCGAAACTAACGACGTACCATCTCATCGGTCGGCCGCTTACACGCATGAAATGACAACTCGACGTTACTGTTGTCGTTGTTCTTCTTCTCATTGTCTTTATTACTTATAATAGGGTTCCTGTTTGTCGCCGGTCTGTGTCCAACGAATCAAAATCGCTCGGCGAGTCGTTTCACAAGTAGCCATGCTGTCAAAGAAATGCATCAAGTACGTTTGCTGGACACTTCTGTTCGCGTTTGTGTTCCTTGGACTGCCAAAATTCTGTTCGAGCCACGGACACCACCACCACCATGATCACGACCATGACCACCATACATCCAAGCCCGTGTCTGCACCAACCGTCGACTCAATGCTGTGGATCAAAGCATTGTCATCTACCGTGGCTATTAGTGTGCTGCCGTTTATTGTGTTGTTCTTCATACCTATAAATAACAAGGACGAACACAAGTCGGTTCTGAAGGTGCTCTTGAGTTTTGCTTCTGGTGGATTATTAGGCGATGCATTCCTACATTTAATCCCACATTCATTGTCCACACATCATCACGATCATGGTGATCATCAACACAGTAATGATGACCATCACCATGATCATGATCAACACTGCAGTGCTGATTCACATAGTTCGGAAGGTGGCCATGACCACGGCAACGAGATTGGAGTGGGATTGTGGATCCTAGCCGGCATATTGGTGTTCTTGTTTGTCGAGAAAATGGTTAGAGTGATAAAAGGTGGGCATAGCCATTCACATTCGTCTGTACGCCCCAAGGAAAAGCTGAGTGATGATGAAGATGAAGATAATGATAAAAATGTGCTACTTCCAAGTAAGTTTAACATTTCTTTATTTGCCTAATATGTAAGAAAGTACAGTTTATTCACTATAGTTAATTAATCTATTAAAGTTATAAATCATTAATACCAGTTAATAGGCTAGGTATGTTAACTATAAAAATGTTGTTTTACTGCCAAAAAATCAGACACTATGTTTTGAATGTAATATAGTATAACTAGACTTAGTAGAGCATTATTTTAATAGTTTTAGTTGTATAAGTAGTACATCAAACTCAATAGTGTATTACGAATTATTTTTTCTATAGGCCAATTACATTTTTTAAGGGGCAATAAGTTATTATTATGACAAATCCAGTATCGCAACTACACATTACAGGGCTGGTGTGCAAATCTTAATTTGGTGCCTAAATATTTTTTTCAAAAAAGTAATTAGGTAGGTACCTACCCTAAATAAGATATGATAGCTGGAATAGCTAGATACTATGGAAGGTAGTCTAGCAGATCCTCGAGCAGATCTTTCTTTTTAAGTAGCTTTAAGTTTTAACTGTTTTACATTTTTTTATAGACTTAATTGTAATATTTTTTCACATTGCTATAAAGCGTGAAATGTGATACAAAACTATGGTAAGGAAGTATGGACACAACTTTTTTTGTACATTTACAGACCTTCTGTAGTTTTACTTGAACAACCTTTTTTTAATATAGGTACTTTTCCAATATTATAACAATTTGAAAAATAGTAAAATGCAAATAATATTTTGGATAAAAAGCATTAAGCACTCGCACAATATGTATAGACGAAATAATTCTGTTGTTGCCTTGTACATAGATATCTTTAATTTTAAAGCAGGTACAAAATATGAATGAATTATTAGGTATATTAAGAGGATGTTCCACCCGCATTTGTTGTCTCCGTCTTACACACGTACGGCTTAGCAAAAACTGTTTTGTGCAGGAAAGAACCGAGAAGGCTACAATCATAACTAAGAACCAAAATTTTCTCTACATGAAAAGAAGAACTTTGGCTGTGCAATATTGTTTTATTTTTTTTGTTATCGAAACTTCAAAAAAAGTTATTTAAGTTTTAAAACCGCAAATAATAATGGATTTTGAAACACTAAAAACTTTTTTCGTATAAGTGATATCAAAAAAATAAAAACGATATTGCACAGCCAGAGTTCTTCTTTATATGTGGTGAAAATTTTGTTTCTTAGTTATAACTGTAGCCTTCTTGGTTCTTTCCGGCTCAAAATAGTTTTTGCTATGCCGTACGTGTGTAAGACGGATACAACAAATGCGGGTGAAACGTCCTCTTAATATACCTAGTTATATAACTATTTATATAATATTAATTCAAAACAAAAATTAGGTAAACTTAACTGTTAAATTGTTTAAATAATACCTTTACCATCAAGTCAACAGTTAGTGTATGTAATATGATTACAATATATCTACCTACGTAATATTATACTTTAATAAAAATATGATTTATGATAAAGCTTAATTATTCGTTTCTTTATTTAACTTTTATAAGGGACCTTGCTACTACCATTCATTTTAGTTCAAAATGCACTGATTTATCTACTTAACTAAATATTTAAGAAACAAATTAACATTTCAACGTTTATACCTAAAATTACACATAAAACATTTCAAACTAAAATAAACTAATTAAAAAATTCTCAAAGCAATAGGTATTACAAAAATATTCCATTCAAATATAATAATAATTACACTTGTTATTAAATAATGATTTTTATTTTAACTCTTTATAATATTGATAGGTACCTAATTAATTATTCTATATATTTTAAAGTAACTATCTAGTAAGGTAAGAAGTACTAAGTAGTAAGTACTCCTAAGAACTAAGAAGTATGTAAACGTTATCATGTGGTTCCTATTCATTGATTTATTATGCTATTAAACACACATATTATTATATATGTTATCTAATCTAATTTAAGTTTAAATAAACTTGAAAACTAGGTTGTACATATTTACATATTTTTTTTTATGATTTTAACACCTGACGGCAATTTTACAAAGATACTAGTAAACAGTAAACAGATAATGTATACCTAAAAACATTTTGGTACAATGACAATACTTAAGTTATGTAGTAATATAAAGCATTATATTATGTTAAAAGAAAAAATAATTTTACACAAAATAAACCCCGAAATAAACAGAAACTGTTGTGTGGTTCTACTAAGATTTCCCCTTTATATCGATTTCTAAGACTAGATCTGGTGTCTAAATTTACTAGAGGCATTGCTCTTTCAATCGTATACAATGATAATAATTTTAATAAATTAATTAATTTAATATGAGTTTATACAGATAGGTATTTAAAAGCAACTTTAGTTGTTTAGGTTTTTGTACCTATGTATAAAAAAAATATTACATTTCTTTTAAATTGTACATAGAATATCTACCAACAACCAACATAATTCAAACATTATATCTTAATAATATACCTACTACTTATTTTGTTAGGCATTTGGGTTAGTTAATTTGTTATGATACTTAGGTTTAAAAAATAAAAATATTCAACTAATATACCTAGTTAAATTATATTAAAGATTGTATAGGTATACATGTGTTTAATTTAAATTAAATTATTATATTTTTTATAGTGCCAGAACAAAGTTTATCAGTAGCTGGATGGTTAAATGTTGTTGCTGATTTTACACACAACTTTACCGACGGACTTGCCATTGGTGCTGCATATTTAGCCGGTCAAAATATTGGTATAGTCACAACAATAACAGTATTATTTCATGAAATCCCACATGAAATTGGAGATTATGCAATTTTAATTCAAGAAGGTAGTTCTAAGGCAAATGTGAGTACATTTATTCTATATAGTTTAACAGTTTGTGAGCAAAAATAAATTTTACTTGTATGCTTACTTGCAAGCCTAAAGTGTATTAGATATTAATTTGTTTTGTAAATTATAATATGTGCATAAAATATTATGATTGTTCTTCATGAATTACCCTACCAAGCTTTTATTGATATTTTAATTTTAAAGCGTGTTAAAACTTTGTAAAATATTACAATTTTAAAATGCTTACACCGCACATCAAAATGTAAATATCAATAAATGCCTATAAGGTACCTAAATATTCTTACCTATAAGTTTGACAATAGATCAATTCACTTAAACTTAAATATCAAATGCGGCTACTATTTTTTAACCTTCACACTGCTAAATTGCACTTTAATTCATAAATAAAACATAATCCAACAGAAAATTAAAATGTATTCTAATATGATAATACATCCAAATTCCATCAGCTAGGTGAATAGACTTTAAGGGATTGTCTTTTGGGCTCATTTGTTGGTGGTTTCCTAAAAAAAAATTCCTGTGTAGCTATAATAGCTGAGTAATAGACAATACATAATTTAATTAGTAATTTACCCAACACTGATTACTAGCTACTATTATTAATTTTTATCTGATTATTTGAATGGTTTATTTACTTGTATTTTATTATAAAATGTATAAACTAACCAAACAAATTTATTCTCTCTTACAGGCTATGAAATGTCAGTTATTAACTGCAGTAGGTGCTATTTGCGGAACATTAGTGTCATTGACGTTTGGAAAAGATAGTAAGTTTGTGCGACTTCTTATTACTTGAATTTTTTTTTAATTCATTATTGATAATGCTCATGTGGACCACTTTATAATAATTTGTTTTTATTATATTTAAAAACAATTATTATATTTTATAAACTATTTTTAATTAATATTTTTCCATTATAAATACAACTAAAATATTACGGTTGTATAGATTTTATGGAAACCATCGGTAATAAATAATAATTAAAAATATAGACAAGTTTGTACCGCTCATTGTCAGGGATGTGTTATATTTGAATTTAATGATAAATCATTTCATACAAAAAAACAATTCTGAGCTGAGACGTTGTATTTTCCTATAAATAATCTTTTTGTAAATAATAAAATGTAATAACTAAAAAAAAAAATTAATAAAAATCAAAAATATCTTATATGTGTATCTTTCCGTTAAACTTTCTTGTTCTTTTTAAGGTAGAATAATTTGGGTGGAATCGTCTATTAAAATTTCTAATGTTGGCTATGAAAAGAAAAACTTTTATGAATTTCTAACTGAAAATAATTTACAGAATTGTAAAAAATCCATGACTATAAATAGCCCAAAAAGAGTCAAAATAATTCGAAAATTGTACTATGTATGGAAAATGATCATTTTAACTTTTAGTGAAAATTTTCGAGTGTATGGTTATTTGGTTTTGAAAAATTAACGAATGATTCGTTAATTTAACAGTTAAAATCCAATATCGTACAATTTTTAAATTCAAACACTCATAAAAAATTAATCTTACTTTTCGGTAAACTTTTTTTTGTTCCTGGTAGAAAATTTGTGGGGAATCTTCTATTAAAATTTCTAATGTTAGCTACAAGAAGAAAAACTTCTATGAATTTCTAACTGAAAAATAATTTGAAAATGTTCAAGGTATTGATACATTTATTAAAAATTGATCTTAAAATGCATATAAATAGAATCGTGTCTATGCATTATTAATATTTTTGGACTTTGATTAAAAAATACTTGTGAAAAACCTTACATTAATTTTTCAAGCTTTTTTACCAAGTTAAAAAGTTTTTATCAAGAATAATTTTTAAAAAAATTATAAAATTCGAAAAATTTCTCAAGGCTATAAATACCTCAAAATGTTGTGAAAATATTACCATATATGGAAAATTCCAATATGTATATTCTTTGAAAATATCAATTGTCTTCGATTATTAGTTTTTGAAGTACACCCAAAATTAAAATCAAAATAGGTTTTGCTTAAAATAAAGATTTTTTTTTCTGACGCTTTTTTATAATCTTCAATCTTAACCTCTGAAAAGTACTAACAAGATTCACTCTTCTATCAGAAAAGTTGCTGATATCAAAAATCTTAGCCAAAAAAATATAAACACATTGTAAATACAATACATTCATTGCTGCGTACAGAATCTAAAATTTGTTTAGCAAACACCATATTACAGCGGCAATTTAGAAATTGCTCAAGGGAGGGGATGAGGCACTGAATGACATATGGAATAGTGGGGGGCAAATCCCCCCACACCCCCCTTTGAGGTTTCCTATACTTACTACATACTGTACAGTTTACACAACATTTAATACCAATTATTAATCATTAATTTTAGTGAATAACAATAACATAAATTATTGATTATTTTTCATTAGATTTGAAATAAATTTCAATTTTTAATTTACACTCAAAAAATATTCTTAGAGAATTAACTCTTTAACAATTACCATCCTACTATCACCACCTATGTCCAATAACACAATAATAAATTTAGTACAAATATAATAGTATCATAAATATTTATTTTTACTATAATAAATAATAATAATTACATACTCGTACTTTTACTTACTTTATACTAATATACTTATAATAAAAAATCAAGTTTTCTTTGTTTTGTTGCTAGTTCATTAATTACTTCATCGGTACTTATATCTACTGTATGATGAACAGATAATAGTGCTAGCGCATTAGCTCCGTTCTGGTATTATATTATATTCTATAATGCATTAATTTATATTAGTTCTTAATTCTTACTATCTGCGGTTGTGGGGTTGTCACTGATTTGTTTTCAAGTGTTTTTTCCACTGGTACCTAATTGATTGTTCAAATTTCAAAAATATATAATATAATAATAGATGCGTTTTAATAACGAGATAATTTATAATTATAATTAATTTATTATTATTGAATTTCTTTTAATTACATCTTCGATTTCCACATAAATATTCGATTTCTTTTCTTGTGGCTTAAAAAGTAGTCCAGTGTAGTTCTCTTCATTTTAAATTTTAACACCAAAGATCGAAGACCAAAATGGTGAAATTTCAACACAATTTTACACACAACGAAATTAAGTGTAAATAATTATAAAATAAACACAAAATTTGACAAAATGATTATGGTTAAGATTGTAGGTAGATTTTAATGTTCTACGTTTAAATGTAAATAATATGTTACATTATGTTATACAAATAAAATTACTATCAGCTCATTCAAATCATTTTTCGTCTAAAAATACCAATGTAGTTTTTCCACACAAATAAGATAAGAATGCTGATTTCCGATACTCAAAAAATACATAGTAAATACTAAAACAATTGACGATTCAGTGTCTATATATGTATACTTGAATCCTTTAATAATAGCAAAAAAAAAATACCAAGGGGGGTTGATCCCCCAAATCCCCCCCCCCCCGTAAATACGCCTCTGCCATATTATGTTATGGCATATTATGTAACTTTTGGATTAGGTAGAATTTTTAATTTACTTTACGTTTATACATATTTGATTAACTTATACTTGCTTGAACATTAAAAAAAAAAACAATTGGAATACAATTTTACTAAACCATACTATAATGATATTAATTTTTTTTCAGGTGAAGTTGCAAATTCGTGGGTACTACCATTTACAGCTGGTGGTTTCATTTATATTGCAACTGTGAACGTAATACCAAGTCTTTTGGAAGACTCGAGTTTCATACAGTCTATTAAAGAAATTTTAGCTTTATTAGTGGGAGTTTACTTAATGGTTCTTGTTGCTAAATATGAATAAATATAACAGTTTTATAAAGTTTATTTGACTGAAGTCACATCCATATGTCATGTTGGAACATATTTATTTAATTTAACAAGAATACAATTTTATTCTTATTGTTTTAAATTTAATTTTTGCAATTTGTTTAAAACTACATTTAATAAAAGAAATCAATACCTATAAAATGTTATAATGTATATTGGTTTCTTCAGATGATTTCTTTTTAGATTGTGTAATATTCATGAACTGATATGTGATAATGTTTTATATTTATATTCCATCATTTTATTGTGATTTAAAAATAATGATGAATTTAATTTAATTTAACAATAAAAAAAAATTTTATTGGGCTTAAAATCAGTTACGGATTATTTATCTAGATAGTTATTTTTAAAAGTCCCTTTTACCTATTTCTTACAGTATTAAATAATATCACATCTATCAAAAAGAAACTGGTTATCTACTTTATACAGTGCATAATAACAATGACCAGCAAATAAATTAAATGTATTAATAATAAACTTAATTTAAAAAAATAAATAAGTTTAAGATGACTAATATTCATTTTTCAAAGATTTTTAAGATGTTTACAAATGAGCCATTTTTATAATAATGTATCTACTGTGCCTTTTATCGATTACTATTTTCATATGTCATAAATAAAATATAAAATCTACCAATGTTTTCTAAATTATTAATGCAGGTATTGTTACAAATGAGAGTTCTAATATGTTTGAAAATAAAATATCGAAATTGTATGACCATTTATTGTATTACGTTATTG
The DNA here is from genome assembly GCA_949089665.1 of Macrosiphum euphorbiae. Taxonomy (NCBI): domain Eukaryota; kingdom Metazoa; phylum Arthropoda; class Insecta; order Hemiptera; family Aphididae; genus Macrosiphum; species Macrosiphum euphorbiae. The sequence goes on along the minus strand of CARXXK010000002.1, from coordinate 5,917,684 downwards.
AAACGCTGATGTATTATTTGAATAATTATTGTAATTTTTGTTACGAAATTAAAGCACATATTTTATGAATTTTGTTTTAAATTATAGAGTATGACTCAGCAGTGGCGTCCTCCACGTCCTATTTTTTTTTGTAATTTTTCTATTACACAGATTTTAGTAGAGCGTTCAAACACGCTAACATTTCCATGCTTTTTATCACGTTTTTTTGCTATTTATATGCTTATTTTTATTTTGAAATAATTTAAATACCTGTACATATTTGTTAAAAACTATTGGATATTGTGGTCTGTGGTTATTTTTGGAACAATAATAACACTAATAAAATAACATAGGTACCAAATAGTATATTGAATCTAATGATGTGATGCTTGTTATGGTGAAACAACTAGTTATATTGTATATTTATTTATTTATGTTTAGTCATTTGGAGCAATAAAATTACTGGATTCATATTATGATCTTAAGAAATTGTTGAATTTTTGAATCATCAAAGTCATAATATATTAATATGTGAGTACAACATTCATGAAAAAGACCTTTTTGGATTATCGTGATTCCAAATCTAGAAAGAGGTACTCACATAGTTCTTTATTATTAGAATATATTGATGAATAAACATTTAATATCTTCAGAATCAAATAGATAAGTTGATATGTACTATAATTTTATTAACAAATTTCCAAAAATTGTAAATCTTATGTTTAGATTTTTGATTTCGAAAATAATTATGATGTTATTACACCATGTAGTAATTTTTAGATTTTTAGTAATTTAAAGAATTTTCCCAGTGTGCAGTAACTATTAACAAGTGTATAAAATACAATCTACATACGTACACTGTGGTCTGTGGTGTGTCTTTAACATATACCTTCTTAATACTTATTATAAGAAATAAAAATGATTTGTGAACTTTAGATATACCTTGGTGAATAGTGTGTTATTACTTATTGTCTAACTAATGAACACATTTGAATTGCTACCGCTGTCCATATTATACTTCTGAGTTTCTAAAGAATAAATCGTTTTAGGATTTATATTATATACCAGAAACATAATAGGCTATAGCCCCCCTGTATAAATTCAATACGCTATGCCTATGGACCTTGCCATACTATTATAATACAATATAAATACATGAAAAGGAATTCAACAAATTTCCCATATATATGCATGTAATAGTGATTATTTCTACAAAATACCAAAAACAAATTGTCAATCACGTCATCCAATTGTTAATTACATAATACATGTTCTTAATTCTATCATTCATTGATACATACACATATTTTGGTTATTTTGTTTAATTCGGACAACCTAGAGCCCCAAACAGTCTGGATTATTGAGGTTCTACAGTACTAGGTATGGTCCTAATAACTAGCTTATTTTATAATAATTAAAATAGGTAGTAGAAGCATATGAATAACTAAGTGTGGTACTCTGGTGGTACCATGCAGACCCCGATAAGCCGTTAAGAGGACGTAACAATGGTATTTGTTGTCTCTGTCTTACAAGTGCATAACATAGCAAATTTACGCTCAGTAGAACACGTATAGCTTCGTTAGCTTAAAAATTAGAGTGAATTGAACTGAAAAATACAAATTTAGTTTTAAATTAAATATTATGTTGAATTATTTGTTCAAAGCAAAATGTGTTGCATCTGCGTTCAATGGAACCAATTTTGTGTTATTAGCTGTGTTATTAACAGAGCCATGGGGGGCGATTTAAAATTTTTGAGTTATTAATTATTAAATAATAATATGTACAAAATAAATTTTAAAAAAAGCGGGTAACCGGGGTAAGTTGATATCGCTTTGCTGTACTGTAGGTTACAAGTGGGTCAATGTATATTATATAATGGATTGTATTAAACTTGAATTCAATGATATAATATCATTGTATAAGAAAAACGATTCTGAGCGAAGACGGTTTGTCAGTCTGGATATTTTATATTGTTATTATTTATTATAGCCTGGCCTGTAAGTTGAATTAATATTGAAATATATTTATTTTTTTATTCGTGTCTATGGTGTTATACAAAGCTTTAGAATTTTTTAATCCATTTTTAGAGGGTTCTTTGTATTTTGTCGGTTTTTTTCCCCATGGCTGATGGCTTTAAATAACTATTGAGAAAATCGAAAAATGACCTTTCTAAAGTAGGTACCTACCATCTTGATCCAATTTGCTAAAAGATACTACATATTGAAATCGAAGCACTCCTTCTGGTAGAAATGTTGTATACATTATAAAAAAAAATAAACACCATTGTAAAACCACTAGCTTCATCGCTCCGCTTAGGATCTAATATATAGTTATGTTATAACTTATAAGTTATAAGTTATAACTTTTATAAAAATATTTCCTAAAATACATTACTTCATTCATCTTAGATAACTTTTCAACCTTTTTGGTATATTAATGTACAAAACTACACAATATTTTAATTAAAAAATTAACTCGGTATTTTTCAACCATTTTCGGTACCAAACTGATAATAAAAAGGTGGGCAAGTGGGTGTCGCTCTGCTGTACAGTAGGTTACAAGTGGCCAGTGGGTCACTGTATAATGGATGATATTAAATTTGAATTCAATGATATAATATCATTGTATAAGAAAAACGATTCTGAGCGGTGACGGTATGTCAGTCTATGTATAAGACATATTATATACATATCTATGGTATTAAACAAAAAATTGACCTATAATAGGTACCTATAATAAATTCCAAACTAATCATATCACAATATCCATTAGATACTTATAACGCGTTATACATCAACAAAAACCGTGATACTATCATAGATATATAATAGTACACTTTAGAAGTTTCAAGTACCCACGAATAATGGTTATTCAATCACAACAAAATAACTAAAATCGTAATTCATGGTTTAAATATGAAATTTTGTCTAAATTTGAAATTAAAATGTCTGTAAAAAATAAGTGTGTTTATATATTTTTTAGATTTTTTGGTTACAGTATGAATTATTTAAGAGAATCTTTGTTTTAAATTTTCAACTCTTAGTTATAAAAACTGAACATTTTATAATTTTTTAATTCCAACGATTGATAATTTTCGAGATTTTGATAAATTTTGTCAAAATTCCAACTTTAAATGCTTATAAAAAAAAATCGTGCCTATGTATTTTTAATATTTTTCAACTGATATTGTAACAATATATCAGGAGCCTTGTATTACATTTTTACACTTTTTGGCCCAACAGAGAAAACTTTATTGATATTTGTAGAATAAAAAACTAAAAAAAATTGGAAACTGAAGATGTCCGTAAACACCTCAAAAAGAGTCAAAATATTTTCAAAATTGTACGGTGAATAGGAAATGCTATTAAATTTTCAGTGAAATTTTCATGTATCTACAGTTATTCGTTTTTGAATTACAACAAAATAAGGAAATCGCTACATGAGAAATCGAGTGAATATACAATGTTGTAAACATTTGAATTTCAAACGCTCATAAAAATTTAATTTGACTTTCTTATAGACATTTTTTTTTTTGATAAAGGTAGATAATCTTATAGGGAATCTTGTATTACATTTTAAAACCTTAGATTTAAAAAGAAAAATTTTTACGAATTCTTAACTCAAAATAATTTGCTAATATTCGTGATTTTTCCATATTTTGTCAATTTTTGAACTTTAAATGCTTATAAAAAATCTGTGAATAAGGATTTTTAAAATTTTTCAAATGCCATTGTAACAATATAGTAGGAGCCTTGTATTAAATTTTCAAGCTTTTTAACCAACAAATAAAATTTTATTGATATATTTAGAAAAAAAACTAAAAAAAAATGGAAAATGAAAATGTGCCTAAACAGTTCAAAATAAATCAAAACATTTTGAAAATTTTATGGTGTATAGAAAATGCTAATATAAACATTCAGTCAAAATTGCATGTACCTACGGTCATTTGTTTAAGAGTTACACCAATAACCATATTCAATTTTGCGTAAAAATTCCCGTTTTTTCTTAATTTTTCTTTTGTTTTTCTTGGCGCTTTTGAAAATTACTGAGAATTTTAATTTTGGACCTCAATGCACCAACGATATTCACTTTCCAATCGAACAAGATATTGAAGTTGAAAATCGAAGGATTATTTCGACTACTTATCGTGTACACAGACACAAAAAATAAATTAAAAATTAAAAAAAAACACACATTGTAAAATCAAACATTCATCGTTCCACTCAGAACTTAAAATAAAAATCCGAGTAAATGTATTGCACATTTGCACACTATAATCATAGTAGGTATAAGGAATAAGAAGTATGCTCAATGATAAGACTGTGCATATTTTTTAAGGGTCAATAATATATAGTTTATGTATTCAATTTTATTCTTATACAGTGCAGTATGCACAAAAACACAAGGTGATGCACATGCACGAATTAGGAAAAAACACGGTCCGTACTTAACTAAATTTTTTTTCTATAAATGTCAATAAAATTTTATTTGTTGGGTCAAAAAGCGTGAAAATGTATTACAAGGCTCCCAATATATTGTTACAATAGCAGTCGGAATCGTTTCTCGTATATGAAAAACGCGAAGGGGGTAAGCAGTGGAATGGAGTACACCAACTAATTTTTCAAAAATTTTAAGGGCACAGGACGCTTCATCATTCTGAAATTTTATTAAAATGCGTGAGATGGTAACCTAACCTAACCTTTATAAATTAACAAATTATTTCATAACTTATTTCAATTATTTAATATTAACTAAAAACCTTGTTTAAAATGATCAGTACTTAAATAAAAAAAGGTGCTCTGCTGTACAGTAGGTTACAAGTGGGTCACTGCATAATGGATGGTATTAAATTTGAATTCAATGATATAAAATCATTGTATAAGAAAAACGATTCTGAGCGGAGACAGTATGTCAGTCTAGGTGTAAGACATTTTATATACATTATACATAACTATGATATTAAAAAAAAAATTGACCTTTAATAGGTACCTATAATAAATTCAAAATTAATCATATCACAATATCCATTAGGATTAGGTACTTATAGGGCGTTACACATCAACAACAACCCTGATACTAACATAGATATATAATAGTGTACTTTAGAGGTTTCAAGTACCCACGAATAATATTACACAATCACAACAAAATCACTAGAATAGTTATCCTAGGTTTTTTTTATGTAATTTCATCCAAATTTGAACTTAAAATGACTATAACAATAAACTGTGCTTATGTATTTTTTAGATTTTTTGGTAACAGAATTAACTACTTACGTGGAATCTTGTTTTACATTTTCAATCCTTAGATATAAAAGTTGAACATTTTATAAATTTTTAACCACAAAATAATTATTCAATTTTAAATTTGATACATTTTGTCAAAATTTGATCTTTAAATGCTTATAAAAAAAAATTGTATCTATGTACTTTTAATATTTTTCAAATGATATTGTAACAATATATCAGGAGCCTTGTATTAAATTTTTACACTTTTTGGCCCAACAGATAAAATTTAATTGATATTTATAGAAAAAAAAACTAAGAAAATTGAAAATTGAAAATGTCTGTAAACAGCTCAAAAAGAGTCAAAATATTTTCAAAATTTTATCAAGTATAAGTATTGATAAAATAAACATTCAATTAAATTTGCATGTATCTAGAGTCATTCGTTTTTGAATTATATATGAAAATAAGAAAATCGTTACATGAGAAATCGAGTAAATAACAAATTTTGTAAAAATATGAATTTCAAACGCTCATAAAAATCTAATTTGAATTTCTTACAGACATTTTTTTTGATAAAGGTAGATAATCTTATAAGAAATCTTGTATTACATTTTAAAATCTTACATTTAAAAAGGAACATTTTTACGAATTCTTAACTCAAAAGAATTTGCTAATTTTCGTGATTTTTTCCATATTTTGTCAATTTTTGGACTTTAAATGCTTATAAAAAAAACTGTGACTAAGGATTTTTAATATTTTTTATCTACCTTTGAAACAATATACTAGAAGCTCTCTATTAAATTTTCAAACTTTTTTAACCAACCATTAAAATTTTATTGATATTTATAGAATAAAATACAAAAAAAATTGGAATAAAAATAAGTCAAAATATTTTTAAAAAGGCATGGTGTATAGAAAATGCTAATATAAACAGTCAGTAAAAATTTCATGTATCTACGGTTATTTGTTTTAGAGTAACGCCAAAAATCAAAATCGATTTTTTTGAAAACCTATTTTGTGTAAAAATTCCCGTGTTTCCTTATTTTTTTCACGTCGCTTTTGAAAACTACTAGGAAGTTTTTACTTTTGACCCTCCAAAGTACCAACTAGATTGATTCACTTTCCTATCAGAAAAGATACTGTTGAAGAAAATCCAAGCGCTTTTACTGTCCTAAAAGGTGATAAAAAAAATAAAAGAACACACATCATTGTAAAATCAATACATTCATCGTTCCACTCAGAATCTAAAATATAATTTAAGCCATGAGGTATTAAAGCTGGTCAGGTTACGAAAAAATTACACATTGCTATTGGCTATCGACATCATTCTGATCAGGGGAGAATTATTTGAAAAACTAGTATAGTTAACTGGTAGGTAAAATAATCCCTTAAACCTGGTGGCTGGTGCTACCTGCAAAGAAACGAATATCAAGTCTTTCTAACAAACGGGGTGCACCTATTTTTGAATATTTCCCTCAATAAGCCGGTTAATAATAAAATCATAACTGGAGATATTACGAAGTTCGGTTAACAATTTAAGACCAAGAACATCGCTGGACGCTGATATGACTATAGTCGTGGGGTGGGTGTGGACAATTAAGGCGGTAGGTATAGGCAACTGGCAAAACTCTGAAAATGGTTCTGAACTTAATCAAGATGCTCTTTAAGGATAAAAAGGGACCAAACAACGGCCCCTTATATTCTATAATATAATATAGCATTTTATATAATAACGTCCTTAAGAGGATGCCACACCCGCATGTGTTGTCTCCGTCTTAAAAATGTACAACATAGCAAAGACTGTTTAGCTCGGGACAACTGTTCTCGCACCATATTTGTTGTAGAACTACCAAATTTTCACAACACGTAAAGAAGAATTTTATCAGAACTTTATCTGTGCAACAATGTGCCCATATTTTAGATAACGTAAATAGGTACAATACAAGTTATTGGCTTCTGAACATTTTGTTTTTTCATTTGCTTATAAAAATGATTGGATGGTGCTATTAAAAAAAAGAGCACACTGTTGCACAGATAAAGTTCTTCTTTACGTGTTGGGAAAATTTGGTAGTTCTACAACAAATATGGTGGCATGGTGCGAGAACAGTTGTCCCACGAAAAACAGTTTTTGCTATGTTGTACATTTGTAAGACGGAGACAACACATGCGGGTTTGGCGTCCTCTTAATAAATTCTCTGGTGAGATGAAAAGTCATTAGGTACTTTACATTTATTAGTTTTAATAATTAGCCCCACCACATTACACCATTTAGCAAATTAAGTTAAAGCGTTCTGGACAAATAAGCAGCCATCAAAAGACGAAAATATTGCATATTATATAACAGATAAAATTAATTAATTAATAAATATAATAGGTATAGGTACCTAGGTACCTACCTACTTACAGTAATTACTTGTCTTATGTCTTATATTAACTTGTATTTTTTATTTTTGTTGATTGATTATTTATAAATATTTTAAATGATTTAAAATTTGTTTTAGGGGGTATGGATACATAGCCCTCAATAAAGTTAATATTTAATAACGCTCAATAACGTTTAACAAGTGATGGGGAAGCTATATTTTTAAAATTAAACAGAGTACCACTAGGTACCCTATAGTAGTAAGTACCTACTGCTTCGATTTTTCCAAGTTGAACACTGCAGTATAGTACTATAGTGTATACAATGATAATTGATATTATATCATTGAATTCAAATTTAAAAGGACGTTACACTGGTATTTGTTGTCTCTGTCTTACAAGTGCGTAATATAGCAAATGTATGCTCAGCAGAAAACGTGTAGCTTCGTTAGTTTAAAGATTAGAGTGAATTGACCTATTATGAATCTTGAGGGTAAGAATATTATCGGTGTTTGTATGTTGGTTTTTTACGATAATTCAATTTTTCAGCAAGTTATGCGTTTTTAATATACCGTAAATAAAAATGCTCATAACTCACTTAAAAACTGAATTATCGTAAAAAACAACGTATAAACACAGATAATGTTTTTACTATAAAGTTTCATTATAGGTCAATTCATTCTAATGTTTAAGCTAACAAAACAGTGTTCCGCTGAGCGTAAATTTGCTATTTTACTCACTGGTAAGACGGAGACAACCAATACCAGTGTTAAGTCCTCTTAACACCATCCATTACAGTGATCCACTTGTAACCAGGGAGGGAGGGCTAGGGGCCACCCCTCAAGCTGTATTTCTAAACAGTTTTATACTGTTAAAAACAAAATTACAAAAAAAAGTCATCGAAATTGCCAGAAAATTATGACTTGAGCCCCCCCCCCCTAACCATGTCTCTGGAGCCGCCCTGCTTGTAACCTACTGTACACCCGAGCGACACCCACTTGCACACCTTTTTTTTAAACAAGTAATGTAATTTTCTATTGCAGTAAAAATTGACCTGTGGGGCTGTGGCCGCCCTGTTGCGGTCGTCGGTCAATGGCGGTCGCTCATGGTCAATTTTTTGTCACTATTATTTAGTGCGGTGCGAGTCGGCTGCGAAACGTTTCACTAATCACGACGCGTCGAATACTGTCCCACCGGCCACTGATAAGCTCTGTATCGATCGGTCGAGCGGCATAAACAGCGTCTGCTCCGCTGTCTTTTATACGTGCGCCGTTTATACTTTTTAGTTTTTACTATCTGTTTTTTGCTCATCGTTTCTTCTTCGGCACCCGACCCCACCGTCGTACACTCATGTCAATGTCGATGTTGTTGGTTGAAGCTTAAGCAATACATTTCCGTTACAGTGGTCGGTTTTTCAAGCGCGCCGGTTATGTCCGTCAAACCGCCGTTGCAGTCGTAAGTTTCCTAAGCCGCATCTCCGCGGATCCGTACGAAAATGGTCAAGACGTTCATCGGTTGGGTCTGGAGGAAATTGTGGTGGGCGTGGTATCTGGCCATTATTCTGGTCGTGTGCTACACCAGGGAATGTTTGCGGAAAAAGGCCATCTGGGACGGAGGTGGGTAACAAAAATTAACAATAACTAAAAATCTTACATTATGGGTGTACTGGCTGTTAAGGAGGCCACTGGTTAGGCTCCTTTCGGTTCAGTGTAGTAGGTATATATGACAACCGACGGCAGATGTCAGATGTCAGCTCGGACGTCAGTATTTTAATTATAGGCATAGGTACTGCTGAGGTTGCAATTCAATAATACCTACCTTTTAATGGTAATATATCTTACACATTGATGTGGAAGCCAATTTAGTTGCTGTAAATGATATATATAGTTAACTTTTAAATAAGGAGCTAATCCCGGTTTTGTTTATTATAAATAACTTACTGTATCATTACTTTTATATAGGACTATAATAGTTACATCATAATGATTTTTAACTGTAGTTTTATTTTTTTTACTGTACTAAATAAAGTAGATTTATTAAAAGAAGAAACAATTTCATTGTCTATTACCTACTTAATTTGTACGATATCCAGTTCACTTCTATTTTACGCATGATATTATAAGAACACACCATTGGATGGTACCTAGGTATCTATCTAACATATTATACCTAGTGGTATTTACTTCAGGTAATGAAAAAATCTATTTATTTACAGTACAAACTAATGTCCGAAATAATTTTTATTTAAATGTGGATTGATGTCAATTGATGTTAATTATATAACAAGTTTTACTATTTTTCATATCAAAATTATTTTTGATATTAGTTTATTAATTAATTATAATATCACCCTGTGTTTTGCCTATATAGTCAGTAGTTCATAGATCATACTATACAAGTATTTTGTCTAAAGCACAGATACTCATGTGTGCTAGTACTATATTAAATCGTGTTCCGATTGAAATGTTATCAGTTTCAGTTATAGTGATCATTTATCAGCGTTTTTGAATTTTTAAATTTTTAATTTTTTTATACTTATCAAAATTTGTGGTCTCTTTTGAATCAAAAATAATAATTATTAATTTTTTTATCTATTTAGTATATTGAATAAACAGGTAGATTATTGTTAATTTTTTTTTCTCCTGTAACAATGTAAGATGTAGATATTGCTAGTTTTTAAATTGTTGGATTGAGCTCCTCTACTTAATTTTTCCCAATTCCATCACTGTTTATTTGTGGGAGCATTATTCATTTATTCTTTTTGATAATTGCTTTAAATTAATAAAAGTTATGTTCTTGTACAAAACGATTGATTACTTCAAAGTAGTCCTAACTCATGGACCTTATACTAATAGACGGAACATACAATCGGGATGCGGGTGGGTGGTGCGGTTTGCTTTACAGTGATATGTATATATATACAGTAGTATACAGTAATATACAGAGTATTGAATCATCTAGTGCAGTGTACATTGTACTACCTTGATCAGCGCCATCACGCTTGGACACCGGAACTACAACCACGTACCGTCTATTAGTATAATGTCTATTTCCAAACTAAATAAAAGATAAATTAGATATCAATAGTAGATTGTTTATCCATACAGTATTTCCCTAGTGTCATATTATTATCTTTTCTTGAAATGTTCAACTTTAATGTTGCAATGATATCATGATTTTTAATTACCTACCTTTTAAAATCAAAAGAAGTTGCACTGTATACAGCCTCTGAAAGGTATAATATAGTTCATAAAATAATTGTAAAAATAAGGTATTTTATATATTACCACATAGAATCGCCAATCATAGATAATAAGGACTATAATCTATGCGTACCTACGATATAGGTAGTGCACAACTTTCATTTTATAAACTTCATCATAGGATATCAATTTTATAAATTTAGTAACTTTTCTTGACATAAAATTAAGAACATTTTTATTTTATAATTACTACCTACTAAAATTATTTTATTTTTTTGAAAACTATTTTGAACACATTACAAAATACATATTTTAGGGATAAAATGGGCCCCGGGACCGTGCCCCTCCTGGACCCCCCCCCCCTATTAATCCGGGCTAGAATACATCAGGAAAAACCAAATAATAATAATATACAGAGTGTCCCGTAAGGATTTACCTATTAGCCGTAGAGGGGGACTCGCCGCCCGGACAAAAACCGGTTTTTTGCCGTTTTACTTATTAATTAAAAAAATTATTAAAAATCGGGAAATTAATGAAATTAAAATGTTGAAAAGTCAATATTTTCAGAAAAATGAACCCTACAAAATGGCAATCTTCAATATTTTTTTAACTTTTTTACCAAAACATAAAAAATAAATAAAAAATTAGTTATTTGTAGTGCTTACCTCTGTGAGTCTTAATAAGAAAACAGAATTAAGATATCTCTATTATTTCAGGAGATATCGCAATGAGTAAATCCTCACAGGACACCCTGTATAACCTAAACAGGCAAAAAAAAAATTGTAATATGGTTAAACTATACGTAAAAAAGAGGGTAAGTGGATGTCGCTCTGCTGTGCAGTAGGTTACAAGTGGGTCACTGTATAATGGATGGTATTAAATTTGAATTCAATGATTCTGAGCCGTGATGGTTTGTCTGTGTAGATATTTTATATTACATGTATATCTATTGTTATTACTTATTATTAATACGGTAGCCGGTAAGTTGAATTAATATTATAAAATTACAACAGAATAACATAAATTGTTATTCTTGGTTATTTATTATGTAATTTATTCCAAATTTTAACATAAAATAACTATAAAAAAAGACTGTGTTTTTATATTTTTGAGATGTTTTGGTGGTTTGTAAGTTTCCAATCCTTAGCTATAGATGTTGAACATTTAGTACATTTTTAACTACACAATTTTAAAAAATTTTTAAATTTTAAATTTGATAAATGTCAAAAATCAAACTTTAAATGTTTATAAAAAAAAATTGTGCCTATGTATTTTTAATATTTTTTAACTGCTATTTAAGCTATATATATGGAGCCTTGTATTAAATGTTGGCGGCTTTTGGACCAACAAATACAATTTAATGATATTTATAGAAATAAAAACTAAAAAAAAAATTGAAGTTCGGAATTCGGAATTGTCCGTAAACAGCTCAAAACAATTCAAAATATTTTGAAAATTTTATCAAGCATAGAAATTGATAGAATAAACATTTTATATAAATCTCAAGTGTCTATGATTTTTCGTTTTTGAAATACAACAAAATAAAAAAACTACATGAGAAATCAAATGAATATCCAATGTTTTAAAAATGTGAACTTCAAACTTTCATAAAAATATTTTTTGTCAAAGGTAGATAACCCTATAAGTAATCTTGTATTACATTTTAAAACCTTAGATTTAAAAAGAAAAATTTCTCGTTTTTAAGTATATTTCCAAAGTTATTGTAAAAATCTATTAAGAGCCTTGCATTCAATTTTCAAGCTTTTTTACCCAACAAATAAAATTTTATTGACATTCATAGAAAAAAAAATAAAACAATTGGAAACAGTTCAAAACAATTCCAAATATTTTAAAAATTTTATCGTGTATAGAAAATGCTAATATATACAACCAGTAAAAATTGCATATATCTACGGTAATTTGTTTTAGAGTAACACAGAAAACCATTTTGCTCTAAAATTCCCTTTTCTTAACTTTTTTTTTTTTTGTTTTTCCCGGCTCATTGAAAATTACTGTTAATTTTAAATTTTAACCTCCAAAACAATGCACCAACTAGATTCACTTTCCCATCTAATAAGTTACTGAATTTAAAAATCGAAGCATTATTTCGATTACTTATTGTGTACACAGACACAAATAAAAAAATATAAAAACACATCATTGTAAAATCAATACATTCATCGCTCCGCTCAGAATCTAATATGATTTATTACATAATCCAAACTTAGTGTTATGTATCACAATAAACTAAAAAAAATAATTTTACTACAAATGTATAGTCTTAATTATTTATGTGTAAGCTCTAGTTGTTATTTTTATTTGTTATAACTTTTACATTAATATTTAGGTGTTTTAAATTTTAAAATAATTTTATTTTACCTATGTTTTTTTTTAAAATGTCTTTATTTCTTTACAGTGGCAGTTTTTATGGATTCATTGACACCAAAATTTTACATTGCTCTTACAGCAACTTCATCATTCATCTCGGCTTTAATAATGGTATGATTTTACTTTTTAGTACATATATATATTTTAAATAAGCATTTTACATTTGATATATATAAATTATATTAAATTACACATATCGAGTAAAATTGTGGATCTACTATCGTACTTAAAATTTGTGTTAATAATATTTTGTCTATTTAATATTGTAAGATCTTCAATGTTGTTTATAAATAATGTTATGTTTCTTCTATCAGTATTAAGTTTAAAAAGTTACTTTTAATCAATTAAGGTTTCAATATTGATACCTACGTTTATTAAATTAAAAAGTACACGATTATTAAAAGCAAGATAAATATTATTTGAGAAAGCTCTTTAGTGTACACTTTTGAACTCTGTTTAAAAAATTTAAAACATGAATAAACAATATTTTATATAAAATATGAAAAAAGCAATTAAAATGTATTAAATGTTCAATGAAAATATTATTTGAAAATGCTGTGTGTAAAATTAATCAAGTAAATATTTTACAGTAAATTAATTGTTTTTTGTTGAAATAACACACTATCCTTAAAAAAACGTTTATAGTCCGAACTTAAAGTATTCTTATTTAACTTGTATAAATACTTATACCAAAATTACCTTTCCCCATCTACCAAAAATTAGTATTTCATACATGAATGCTTATCCTGGTTAGTAGTCATTAGTTTTCAAATTATTGTAAACTCTTCAAACCTTTATCAATTTATACCATGAATAATTATTGTAATTTGTTTTGATTAAAAATCAAATTATGTTATACAAAATGTTGATTAATTTACTCAATTTAGTATTTGGTGTGCTGGAGCAAATGTATTACAAATAAACTAATAAACTCAATTAAACTAACCCAAATAAACTAATAATTAAAAACAAAAATATCAAATATCAAAAAGACAACAATTGTGTTTATTTGTTAGCAAATAAATAAAATAATCATGTTTCTGTAAGAGAATTAAAAAAATTAAAAGTGCATAACAGACTTCTGTCTGTGTGGTGGGTCAATAATAGAAATTTATGTTAAATTTGAATTTAATGATAAATCATTGCATATGAAATACGATTCTTTAAATATATAAATTCGTACAAATTTAAACTTAAAATGCTTTAGAAAGAACTGTAATTTTATATTTCTTGAATTTTTTGGTTACAGTATGAATTATTTATGAGACCTTTTTTTTTAATTTATTTACCCCTAAGCTATAAAAACTGAACATTTTATATTTTTTTAACTACTAAATGATTGACTAAGTTTTTTAATTTTGAAGAATTGTCAAAATGTAAACATCAAATGCTTATATAATAAAATGTGCATATTTATCGTAAATATTTAAGTGCTACTGTAAACACTTATGGGGATCCTTGTATTATATTTTTAAGCATTTTGACCCATCAAAACCTTTTTTATAAAGTTTTTTATTGACATTTTTATCATGAAAAATTAAAAATTTGAATTTGAAATGTCTATAGGCAAATAGCTAAAAATGAGATAAAATGTTTTGAAAATATTATAATGTATATAAAATAATAAAATAAACATTCGTTGAAAATTTTAAATATCTCTGGTTATTTGTTTTTGAATTACAATAAAAGAAGAAAATTAGCCAATGAGAAACCGTTTAACATGAGAATATCCAATGTTCTAAAAATTTGAGTTTCAAATACTCATAAAAAATGAATTTCTATCCATATACTCAACTGTTTGGTCCTGTAGACATTTTTTTAGTAACGACTAATGAGTAATAACAGTGAATAGTAATAATAAAATGTAAAATGTTTTGCTATAAATTAATTTCTATAAAAATTATTGTTTTCAGATACTAGAGTGGATATATTTCCAAAAATATGGAGTATCATTTATTGAGCAGTTTTCACTCAATTATATTAGTCCGTGGATTGGTGGAGGTAACGATAATAATCAACAAGTACCAGGTATATAATATTATAAGATATCAAATAAGTACCTTAAAAAAACAAAAACATGATACAAGAATTAATGGAATTAGTGTAATAACTAGGGCTCAGATTTTATAGTATAATATGCTTATTTTTTTCTATATGAGATAGAAATCTAACTTTTATAAAGAAATTATGTTTCATGTCATTCTAATAATTCTAAATAAATAATTTATTTTTATTTTTTATTATAAATGCTTTGTTATTGCTTTTTCTGCAATTATTCCAGTTGTAGTATTTTAATATGTTTATTGTGTCATAATAATTAAAAAAATGTAACTTAATTACTACGAAATGAAAGAATATGATTCCTAGTTATGTATGACAGTAGGTACAGCTCTCATCTATGTCAAATACGGAATACAGAGTACAGACTATGGTTATTATTGTTTCCGTGTATCAGTTTGACAACGATAAATTATGATCATTATAGAATATTCTACATACATATAATTTAAATAAAGAACATACCTAAATTAAATTAGTAGGTACACTAAAATATGGTAGCCATGTTCCAAATATGTCTACTAATATTTTTGTTATATATTTATTTTATTTTTAAATTCCAAGTATCCACTATGTGTTAAAAGGTAATGAATTATTTACCCTAATATGAACTTTTTATTGTTTTTACATAATTATAACATATAATAATATAATTAATATTAATTAGTATAAGAAATATATACTTCAGGAGAATGAAGTACCAAAGCCAGTTTTATTCCCTTCTGTTAGTATATTTTATTTTGTTTGGATAACCCAGAATTACATCCAAGCACAAAACACTTAAGAGGCATAGCCAGGGGTACAAAACTCCTTGCGTTGGCCGAATTAGGCGATTGCGGCCTTGAACACGGTCTCCAGGGGGGGGGGGCGTGACATACGTGAAATAGGGAATGGTAAACAAGCCGACCCCGCGTAGCATATCCCGCCATAGTCTTGGTACCGTTTTCATAATATTGGTAACCATGGGTCTAACACCATGTTGGTGCGTGGAACCGTTTTCATGTTTTTCGTAGGTTCAGACTTCAGGTCATAGGTAACCAAGACCCCAATCAGCTGATCGAGTTTCGCTTCTATATTGTTCTATGGCATAGCTAAGTAAAAAAATAAATACATTTTAAACCACGTTCGTACAAAAAGAGTAGGTTGTATAGGTACTTGAATGAATAACAATACTGCAAAAGAGTACATTAGGATAATATGATGTAAATACTGGTATTATACACATAAATATGATCGATATTTTCATAGAGTAAGAATATGGTATTTTCAATAATATGCCATTCTTTGAATGACTACAATATGATTTTACAAAAATACACATATTATGACAAGCATAGATAGCAAATCAAGGAAATAGTAAATTTACCATTACTTTAATTAATATTTATAATATGCCAATGGTTTCAATAAATTGTAATTTTTAATTATAACACAAATAGATAATGTAATATACTGGTAGTTCAGATGACTACCTGTATATCAACGTTGCAGGTAGCTAGACCATTTTGTTATGACGATGGGGTATTAGTTGAATAATTAAAACACAATTGTAAATATTATACTGTTGTTTATTCAATGTTCCAGTAAATCATAAATGGTGCTAAGTCCAAATAACAATCGCTACACAGAGTCTCGTGAAGGTGCTTGCAGTAGCGATGAGTGGACACGTCTGAATACAGGCTGTTTTGGGGTCCCTCTTATAGTCCGGTCCCCGCTCCCCTTGCCTAGTGATACTGTATCTCGGTTCTAACGGATGTGGTCCTTGTGGCTATCGACCTAGCCCATGCACTTGCGAAATTGCTAATCTATTCTGCGTATTACTATAATGTACTGACAGATAATTTGTGACTGTCAATTTCATTATAATAAATCATACTATTTTTTATATTGAATTCTCTCATATAACTCTATCGCATATATCACATCCGCCTATTCTACATGATTGCAAAGTCGTGCTAATCTATTGTGGTATTATTTTGAATATCGTTTCTCCTTGAGCCTTACATTTATTAATCGCAAATTTGTTTACGCGTTTGTTTTTGGCGTTATACTCCCCATGGTTTCTTTGATTAAGTGCAACCAAAAAGCTTAACTAGTTTCTATATCTGCCCATTACCTATCTACAGTATATTATGTTAAATATGTTAACTGTCGGGACTTTAAATGTTGCGTAGTAACTTGCTTACTACAATAAGCAGCATCTATATCTACTCCACAAATCAATATTACCATAAAAAAAATTTGGATAGTTATCAATAATTGTTTAATTGAAGATAGATTTATGTTAATCAAAATCCATATAAGTTATTCATTATTTAAATTTAATTGTTATTTTATATTTGTATGGCTTTGCAAGCATTGTGCTTCCTATTTTCGTTTATAAATATGAACATTATGACCCTCATTGGGTAGTCAGCGCACCTGCTGGCAATCATAACTGGTGTACATTTTTAAATCAATTTATAATCAAAGTGTTTACACCTCTATATATCCACCTTAATAGTGGGGTACTGTTGCAATAACCTAGTATATTTAAGCCATACTCTAATGCTATAAACCTACATACCATACAACAATTCATCTTAAATCTAACATTGACCATTGCAACACATAAAAATAATTTTAAACTTAAGAAGTCTTACAACAGGCAATCTGATATGTATCTTGGTTAATTCTTTTATTCATTTAATATAATTGTTTTATTTATTTTATTTAAGATTCTGAGCGGATGAATGTATTGATTTTGCAATGTGTATTTTTTATTTTTTTTATTCGTTTGTATAAACGATAAATAGTCAAGGTAATGGTTTGATTTTCAACTTCAGTATAAAAAAATTAACGTATGTACATGCAATGTTCACTGAATGTTTATGTTAGCATTTTCTATACATCATAACATTTTAAAAATATTTTGATTTATGTTGAGCTATTTCTAGGAATATGACATTTTCTATTATTATTAGTTTTTTTTTAATTAATGTCGATAAAAACATTATTGATCTGTCCAAAAAATCTGTTAGTAAAAATTTAAAAGTTGAGCTTAAATCCTAAATAGTTTTTATGAAAATCTCATGTTTTTGACAAAATTTGTAATAATCTCTACAATTTGATAATTATTTTGAGTTGTATTTATAAACAATTTTCTTTTTAAATCTAAGATTTTAAAATTGAATACAAGAGTCCTCATAACTTTGTCTATCTTTATCAAGAAAAAAATGTTTGCCGGAAAGTCAAATTAAATTTTTATGAGCATTTGAAGTTCAATTTTTTACATTGGATATATTTTACTCAATTTCTCATGGAATTATTTTTTTATTTTTGTAATTCAAAAATGAATAACCGTAGATGCTTAAAATTTACACCATATGTTTATTTTATAATTTTCTATACTTGATAAAATGTTCAACATATTTACGAACATTATCAAATTTTTTTTTTTTTTTTTTGTTATTGTTTCTTTAAATATCAATAAAATTTTATTCGTTGGTCAAAAAACTTGAAAATGTAATACAAGACTCGTCAAATGTTGTTACAATATCAGTTTTAAAATATTAAAAACACATAGGCAAGATATTTTTATAAGCATTTAAAGTTAAGATTTCAACAGTATTTATAATATTGAAAATGTATAAATTATTTTTTAGTTAAAATGTATAAAATGTTCAATTTTTGTAGATAAGAATTAAAAATTCATAATTTGTACAATAATGTACTGAAAAATAATGTACTTTGTTTTATTTTTTCAAACAGTCTTATGCTTTTTTTGTTATTTATTGTGGTATTAAAGATAAATATTACTGAAACACTACTAAGAATATATTATTATCATATAAACCCTGTTCAACTATCATTTGTGTTCATAATCAACCAACATAAGTGTATGCTTGAACATATTTTAAGTTTATTTTATTTACTGTGAGCTTTTATTTTCTTAGATTATCTTTAAATTAACAGGTCTGTTAAGAATCTAAAATTTTTTACTAACACAAAATTAAGTCCCATTTTGAACATTTTGATAAAATATCATCTTTAAAGAAACATAATTTAGGCATGTCCTTTTCAGACATAAAGGATTTTAGATTTTAAACTAATATGAACTTTTATTCCAATCACAAGACGAAAATTGAAATTTTTCGATACCTTCATTGTTACGTCCAACATCTAATATTATGTTATTATAGTATTGATTATACTTGTGAAGATAATATTAAATAGTATACATTTTTAACTATAACTTGGTCCATTAAAAAAACTTTATTGATATTCATAAAACAAAAAAACAAAGTTTAAATTTAAATTTCCGTTAACAGATCAAAATGAGTCAAAATATTTTGAAAAGTATAGGAATTTATAAGCTAAACATTCAGTGAAATTTTCATGTACCTACATTTATTTGTCTTTGAATTAAAAAAAAATCTTAGATTTATAAAGAAATTTTTTTATGAATTTCTAACTCAAATTAATTAAAACATTTTCGTATTTTGTCAATATTTGAACTTTAAATGCTAATAAAAAAAAAAATTGTGACTTTCGATTTTTAATATTTTTCATCTGTCTTTGAAATAATATATTAGGAGCTGTCTATAAAATTTTCAAGCTTTACACAACAAATAAAATTTTATTGATATTAATTATAGAATAAAAAACTAAAAAAATTGGAAACTAAAAACGTCTGTAAACAGCTCAAATAAGTCAAAATATTTTGAAAATGTTATGTTGTTTAGAAAATGCTATTAAAAACATTCAGTCAACCTTCATGTAGGAATCTACAGTTACACAAACCCAAAATCGATTTTGTCGAAAACCGATTTTGCTTAAAAATTTATGTTTTTCCTTAATTTTTAGGTTCTGAGCGGAGCGAAAGAATGTATTGGTTTTACAATGATGTGTGTTTTTTTTTCTGTCAGCAACATTTCAGATTGTAAGCATGATTCGATTTTTGAGATCAGCATCTTTTCTGATTAAAAAGTGAACCTAGTTGGTACTTTTAGGAGGTCGAAATTGAAAATTCCAAGTAGTTTTAGAAAGCATCAAGAAAAACTACTGACAAATCACGAAAAACCTCTAAAAATGGGACTTTAATTTCTAACGATTTGTTTATCACCATAACAACGAATAAAAACTAATAATATTATAAAGATTACGCTAACCGCTCAGAATCGTTTTTCGTATACAATGGTTTATCATTGTATTCAAATATAACACATCCATTACAACTACTATACAACAAAACGGTACCCACTTGTCCACCTTTTTCTTTTCTTTTTCACTACGCTTTTAAAAACTATTTGGAATTTTTTACTTTTGACTTTTACTTGTTACTTTTACTATTTGTTTGCTACCACATTCGCATTCTGTAGAACCTGTATTGTACCCCCAACTTTATTGTTTATTATAAATATAAAACTTAATATGGTGTTAGTTTAAAATAATCGTATTCATTTTAATTATAGGTGATAACCTCCTTGTTTATCCATTTAGTTATAGGTACTAGTTATTTCTATACTCTGTACAGTAAGAGAACACGCGACTGCAAAGTGCAAATTCCCACACTGAAACTGTTTAATGTCTGGTCATGTTTATCTTGTTTTACAGAGTATAGGTGGTTTAGGAGATTAATAGTTTCTATTTTGTAATATATCAATGTCGACTTTTATAAAGTTATTCAAACCACTCTCTTTAGCGCTTAACGTTTGCTACTCTATTTTGCTTTATTTATAAACAATTTCATTTAAATTAAAAATATTAATTTTTTAGAATGCAAAGTATGGAGAAATCCATTAGGACTTTTTCGCGGTGCAGAATATTCAAGATACTACAATTTTACCAAAAGAGAACCTTTGACATTTTACGATATGAATTTATCAGCTCAAGACCATCAGGCATTTTTCATTTGTGATGCAGATAATGGAAAACCAGATTACGAAAGTGAAAAAAAAATCTAAATATGCCATTATATATATTATTGCATTAACTATCATAACTTATGTATACCTTATTTTTAATTAAGTAATGCAAGCTGCATGGAGGGAAAGGGTACCTGCTGCAAGAGTGAAAGCTGCACATTTGGCTTTAGAAAAAAATGCAGACTGTGTCACAGCTCTTATCATGTTAGCTGAAGAGGAAGCACCAACTATGTTAAAAGTTGAAAAAATTTTACGTAAAGCATTAAAGCTAGCTGAAGCAAACTACAAAAAAACACAAAAATCTCATCATCTGGATTCTAATATTGAAATGCAACACAGTAATTTATTTTATAATTATAAAACCATTTACCTATACATCATAATTAAAAATATTTTAAAATCTATCAATTAAAAAAATTGATAGGTCTTTAAATAAAAGCATTGTAGGTATCAATATAATTTAAATTATGTTGTGCAATACTTATAAAAAAATATGTCTTATCACAAATTTTATACTAAAGAATAGTTACAAAATATAATAGTATGCTATATTATGTTCAGTAGGTAGACATTTTAACAAATAGGAGTTAGAAAAAATGTATTCACGATTTCAAGTCTATTACTATATTAGTAGCTTGATTTTTAAAACAACAATGCACATTACCTCACTAGATACTGTTGAAACCAAGTAGCAAAAAGAGTTCTTAATATTAATTGAATAAAAAATATATTTACCTACCTGTAGGACTGTAGGATACTTTATTAGAAGTTTTTAAATGAGAAAACATTTGTATTATTAAACAAGTTGATAAATACATAAATGTGATAATATTAAATTACTAGATACATCTGATGACATGGTGTTAATATCATAATTGAATTTATTCACTTCTGTAATATTTTTCCAAAATAATATACAAATTTATTATACCTTCACAATTTATTGATATAACATACCATATTGTTTTTATTTATTTCAGGACGAGATTTAAATGTTTTGATATATATCAAAAGGCGGATAGCTATGTGTTGTAGGAAACTAAGAAAGTTAAAAGAAGCTGTGAAAATGTTTAGAGACGTAAGTTAATGATATTGTATAAAATATTCTATTAACAATTAACTTTTTAATTTATTATTAGAATGCTTAGCAATAATAATTCTTCAAATAATATTTAATTAAAAATAACCTAATTTTGTTGGTGATGTAGCTGTCATAAATATTATTTCAAATGTTTTTTTCTGGGTATTATTGAACGTACAAGATCTATAAATAATATTTTTTAAGTTAATCATATTTAAACTTCTAATTGATTAAAATTATGATAAGTGAAGGTTCCTGATTCAATTTAAATACCTAAAGTTGAAATTATTTTCTTTGTTTCAGTCATTTTTTTAGAAAATGTTGTAAGTTGGATATAGTGAGAAATGTTAATTAATGTGTATTACTTAATCATATTTTTATCAAATTAATCAATAAAATATTAATAATAATATTAATCATATTTATAATAAAATATATAAGATTTCTTTTTTTGAAATTGTTTATCAGAAACTATGTTCATTAATATTTTTTTAAATCTTTCAAACTTTATAAATCTAAACATGGTCGAATAACTATTTAACTAATACTAGTGTACTATGTTTTCATAAGAAGCATTACTACATTCCTCATTCCACTCGCTCTGTTAATTATTTAAATAGTAAAGTGGTGCATGAAAAAAGGCTAATTTGGATAACTATTGTGAATTGTTTACATATTTTGTAATTAAGTAATTTGGACAATGTATCTAAAATATATCGCATTTTATTATTTTGGGTTCATGTCCATTTTCCACTTTAATTTATAATAAATAATACTATTCAATATACATTATACATAATGCATTATGGATTTTAAATCTATTCATGGTATTCATTAAGTTTGTAACTCAAATCAATTAAATTATATTAGTTTAATAGCTTTATCAAATGATATATCAAGTTTTGTATACAACTGTAACCGTTGATCATAATTAAGATATCTAGTCAAAACTCATGTTATGATCCAAGTCATTATTGGGATAAACTAATATAGTTATATTAATATATAAACAGCTTTTTTAATTAATGCATTTTATTAATTCATTTGAAACACTTAAGCTGTTTAAACTGAGTATAAGGCGAATGACACAAAGAGCATCTACTATTATTTAACCATGTATTATTTTATAATAAATAAGGTTGTACAATCATACATATATTTACATAATGTAATACAGTTATGTTATTGTATTTTTTTATCTTTTTTTTATTTATTTTTTTAAAGCGTTTTAAAATATTAAAACATCTTAAGGCCCTCAATGTTTTTTAAATTTAAAATGTTTAAACATTTAACCTTTCTGGATAATTTTCAATATTCGATACAAAACAAAATAAATGTAAACTAATAAAATATGCAAGTGTAAACCTATCATAGATTAATTGATAGGTATTAATAGTTTATAGTTATGATTTATATGTATTAATAATATGCCAATAATAATTTTTTTTTGTTTCTAGTAATTTAAGTTTCATATTATATTGCATTATATATTAAAACAATAACAATGAATTATTTACAAATAGATTTATATAATGTATAATTAAATTAATGGTCTTATCACTCTGATAATATGTATATAACTCACATACAGCATCACTATAACTGTGCATCATCTGCGATATGTTAAAATTACACATACATTTGATATAACCATAACATAAACTATACAAATTAAGCTATTTAGATATAGGTAAACTTTTCACATATTTTTAAAATAAATATTCTTTAGCATCCAACCTATTACTCTATTTGGCAAGTTGAAGTCACTATAATATCATAACATAATTGTAACATTATAGTTAATGCTCAACTGGCTGATACTTACATGATCAAAAAATAGAATTGGAATTATTTAGATGAAATTAAATAACTAAATTTATACTTGTCGTCCAGTCAACGTAGTCTTTACTCTAGTTGTAGACAATATACAATTCCTTTACCATAAATAGTGTTGATAATAAAAATAAACGAGTTTTAACCTAGTAAGATTATTTATACAAGAATAGTGCTTTGAAAATTAACTATGATGTAAATATATTAAAAAGTTAGAATGTTCAACCTTTAATAAACCAACTTACAAAAATGATAAATAAACTTAAGGGGTCTGGTGCTGATTTTTAAAATTTTCAAAATTTGGTGAATTTTATTAACAAAAATTACTTCACAGGAAAAACACTCAGGCCTTTTAGAATTGTCAGATTTTGATAACTATTTTTTATCTGAAAGGAAAAGACTCAACAGATGACAATGAACTCGTATTTTTATTTTATTTCAAATAATAATACTAAATAATTTGTAAAAAAAAACTTAAAACTGCCTAATTTTTAAAGACATCCAATAAAGTTTGAGATTAAAACATTTAAAAATGGAGTTCAATGCGGAATAGAATAAGATTTGTCTAAAAAATAACCCTGTGAATAAATAACCCTATAATAAAAATGACACATATTCACAGAATTTGAATCTATAATTTGTATCTATATTTTAAAAACAAACTGTTATTTTGGTCATAATACATTTGTAATTTAATTTCAATAATATATAACCGTCATCATAGGTGAAACTATATAAACAATTTCACTAGGACAGGCCAAATAATAAATATGAAAAATAATTTTAATTACCTATAAAATAAGTTTTTAATTTAAATTTTAAATTTTATTAAGTCAGTATTAGGTCATTCCCAATGGTTCTCATCAATCAGAATCTAGGGTAGAAGGAGTGATTATATCATAAGAAATAACTAAGAACCAACAAAATTGATTTAATTAAATAACAGAAAATAGATATACAACATAGATAAACGACACACCTATGTGATATATGCCATGTATTATAATATAATCAGTAAAAATATTTTATTATTTACAATTAAAAAAATTACCATAATTTCACATTTGTCGAGAGGGGGGGGGGGCGACATGTTACCCCTTAATGGGCACCCATTGGCCACTTTGAATCGTTTTTATCATATACAATAATTTATCATTGAATTCAAATTGAACATTATTTGTGGGGATATAACAATTTTACGTATGTTATAAATTTTACTATGGCATACAAGTATTTAGATTTATTTTAATACATGAACCTATTCTCACTGTTATACGGTAAGGTGGTATTGACTTAAAAGTTAATAACAATAATCAATAATATAATATGATAGAAATATACACTTTTATAATAACTAAATATTAATCAATAATCATTGTCCCTACTTATAATTTTGAAAAATCATATAATATGGGGTTTTTTTTTACAGAACTCTTTATTAGTTCAAAAAAAATGATCACAATTGATTGATTCTACAGTACTATTACTAATTGCTATTCTCATTGAGTGTATTTTTGTAATCAAAATTAAATTGGTACTGGGCACCTTAAACAATTTAATTGTATGATAGTTGTTCATTTGTTTATTATTCAATTTAATTAAATTTATTTATTTTTAAATCAGTGTTATGTGTACTTTTTGATATTTATATTATATAGTGATGTACTTAATTTTTGTTAAAATTAATTTCAATTTGTTATCTAATTAAATATTCAATTGAAACTTGTCATGGGTTAATAAAGTTACTAAGAATAATATAACTAATGTTTTGCGTTGTACCTATTACAGCCTAATTATTTTATTAATTATTGTGTACTTCTAAATTTTACATTTAAAATTCAAATAATAGTTTTGTATTAATGGCTGAAGGAAAGATAAATGATTTATTTAAAGCTCTCAATGTATTTATTATTGATTTATTAATTAATACGGAACTTTCTCTTCATAATGTCCTAATAAAGTCATATAAATAATGAATCTTGTATGTATGTAGTATGTGTGTGGGGTGTTTGTGTGTGTACCTATATTTATGAAAGGATTTATTATTAACAGTTAAGCAAGGAAATGCCTCCGATAATGAACATACTTAATGTTCACGAAAACTTAATAGAAGTACTATTAGAAACGCAGTCATATGCCGATGTACAATCGGTACTAGCCAAATACGATGATATAAATCTACCTAAATCGGCGGTCATCTGTTATACTTCTGCATTGTTAAAAATCCGTGTTATCGCTGACAAGTAAATTTATTATTGATACGATTATACTAATTATGTTCTTTGCATAGAAAATTTCAGGTTTATTAAAATCCATGCATGTATATTTGTAATTTGTTTGATATTGATAATTAGTTAAATAAGCTTGTATTGCTGTAAATATACTTAGGTTATTCATAACTTAAAATTTGAATATCTAATTGTAATAATTGTACTATCTTAGTAGTGCTCAGTAGATATGACTTAGTTGATAATATTTAACAAAAATAATATGTTTCTAGTATTTAAACATGATCCAATCATATTTGTTAGTTGTTAATATTGATACCCATGAGATATGAACTATGTTGTATTTTTTATAATTGATAAATTTAGAATCATAATTCATATTATTTAAAAACCATACTGTTAATTTTACAAAAATCAGAATGATTAATGAAAACTAATAGGTAATATTTATTACATTGTTAGAAACAAACTTCTTAGTGTTATGATGATAAAATATATTATTTAGGTCCACATGAGGAATGTTAATATTTTCCTAAATTAACTTCTTTGTTGAATATCTAGTATTCTATTTGATTATAAACCAAATAAATATTTACAAATGAACCTCACACACATCATCAGATTTTCAATTAAAATTGTACCAATTGGTAAAAATAAAATGTTAAAAAAGAATAATGGATGTTAAATAGTTGTTAAAACATTTAATCCAAATAATTAATCATTTCCATCATCATAAATATAAAATTTTAACTACGCATGCACATTATTTTTTGTATATAGTATTGTATTGCATTTAATTTGACTATATGCTATAATTTTTTTTTTTTTTTTAATTACTTATAAAATAATAATTATTTGATTATTTGCAGATATAATGTAGGAAATACATTGAAAAAAGGGCTTACCCAAGCTGAAGAAGTGGCGCTTGAAGCTATTCACCGAGCCGTGGAATTTAATCCGCATGTTCCAAAAGTATATTAAAAGAAACTAAATAATTTCAATATATACAATTTTAATGTGGATACAATATTTTCCAAATACACTACAGACTTATTAGTTATTAAAAATTATTATATTTAAATTTTAAAGATTCATTCATTACCAGAATATTCTTGTACCTTTATTTTTTAAATATTAATATAATGTACTTTAAAAATAATGTTCA
This sequence comes from Macrosiphum euphorbiae, assembly GCA_949089665.1. Classification (NCBI taxonomy): domain Eukaryota; kingdom Metazoa; phylum Arthropoda; class Insecta; order Hemiptera; family Aphididae; genus Macrosiphum; species Macrosiphum euphorbiae. The sequence goes on along the minus strand of CARXXK010000002.1, from coordinate 5,890,254 downwards.
TATCTATTTTTTTTTTTAAATTCAAAAAAAATGTGTTCCTTCAAAAAGAATATCATTCAAAATAATATAATAGTTAGCTAATACAGACATTTTAGAGCTTAGACTAGAACATTTTTTAGTGATAAAAATACTTTATCAATAAGTTGATAGTTTTAAATGCCAATATTTTTATAAAAATTAAAAACCCATTAGTTTATATTTTTCTCATAAGCTAATATAACCTAATTGTATTTTCTCTATGATTGTATAGTTTTTTTTTTTTTTTTTAGTATTTACTGGAAATGAAATCATATATTTTTCCTCCTGAACACATACTAAAAAGAGGAGATTCAGAAGCTGTGGCGTACGCATTTTTTCACTTGGCACACTGGAAACGGATAAAAGGAGCATTGGCGGTGCTTAATGTAACATGGGAAAGTGCGTTTAACCAAATTCCATACCCTTTAGAAAAAGGATATTTATTCCATCCCTATCCCACATGTACTGAGTTGGCCGACAGAGAACTATTACCAAGTAATTCATTTAATATAATGTTTGTAGTTTCCTTTATATTCTCATTATTATTTATATATTTTTGTTAATTTAGCTTATCATAAAGTAAGCGTTTTTCCAAAAAAGGATTTGCCATTCTTTATTCATTTTACGGCTGGTCTAAGTTCCTTTTCAGCATTACTCGCTCTGCTGATATATCTCCATCCACAATTCACAGGAAATCTTGTTTATATTGTAAGTTAATAGTGCAATATTCAATATAAATTAAAGTTAAAAAATATCAATATATTAAGGAGTCTGTAAAATTTTAATTAAAAATGTCTTTAATTTTTGTAGATATGCATGTGGATTATTGTGCCAGTAAACTATTGTCTTGATCGTTTAGAGACAATGCTTCCGAGTAATGTTATGGATATTCTCTCTAACATTTGATCTGATTTATACTTAGTAAATTATTCTTTATTTCTTTGTAAATATAATATGTATAATGTATAAATATATATGCATAACAAAGGAGAGCACAACGATCTGACATTGTAATTTATGATCATATTATTTTATTTATATAATAACAGTTTTAAATTAACATTGGATCTGAACTAGTCAAATTGAAGCCAAGTTTAAAATAAATATTGGTCAGTCTGGGTCCAATCAATCCATGGGACAAGTACACGTGATGAATAATAACACTGGAACAACAGTTGTTAAGTATTAATATATAAAATGTAAACTTAAATTTAGCTATTATGTTTATTTTTATTAGAGGTGAAATTGCTTTTAAGTATTTGTAAAAAAAAAAACTTCTTTAATACACCATCATGTTATGAAAGTTATTTTTGTTTTATTTAATTTAAATAAAAAACTTGTTTTAATACCCAAACCAATTAAAAAATATAAATAAGTAACTTATATATCTTAAATAACAGGGCAGTGTTTGGAAAGTTCCTTATAAAAAGAAATTTGTTCCGTTCCTAGTACCTTAAAAAAAAAAAGAATTTGTTCCTTTGTCGTTCCTCTGGAAAATGAACGAGTTCCTTTTTTAGTTCCCAATAAAAAAAAAAAATTTTTATTTAATCAATAATGATTTTTTTTTTCATACACATACTTCTTTAATTTTTGATTCTAATATATAAAAGTAGGTACATATTTAAATATTTTATAATTTCATTTTGACATTTTCTTCAAAATTAAATTGTTGGCCAAAATATGTCGTTACTCGATAACGATCACTAATCAACAATATACATTATACACATTAAAAAAAAATTATCTTCATTTCAATTATATACATACTTATCTGTGTTTGGCCAAATGCAGCAAATGGTGCAGAGGAAAGTTATGATAAAGGAATGAAATTGCTCATACCCTTGGGATTGGGAAGAAATTATTGTGCCATCTACCTCTTAAGTCTAAAGTAAGTTATACTAGAAATTTGCTAAGCTAGACCAGTTTAAAATTATCCCACATTCTCTTGCACCGGGATAATGAACCATGTAAATGATATGGTCCAAACATCCCGGTGCAGTATTTTTCACACTGGTTTGGTCTAGTGAATTTCTAGATAGTGATACAGTAAAACTCATCTAGCAGTTAGCAGCTAGTTATTTTTAAAACAGACATTATGAAAAAAAACCTGTAACAATAATTTAATTTAAACTTGCATATTCAGTTGCATTTCTGTTGACTGGAACAAAGCCTGCCAAATAATTTGCAATACGAGTCTAGGTAAATAACAATGTATGAGTAGGTACTCATTTGAAAGGTTATCAAAGAAAGCGACACTTTGATACAGTGTAAGATTAGCAGTAGTCAAAACTATGGTATGAGTGGCACATCTTGCAATTGTATAGAAAATAAAAAAATTTAATTTTTCCTACTTCTTAGAAAAATACAACTGTGTATGAAGTGTTCCTGAGAAAATATTGTTAAAACTTAATTGTCTTGATTATATAACATCAATTACTACAAAAACAACTTTGTTTTTATAACATTGAATTTATGTTATTAGTTGAATTTTAAACACGCTAATATTATGTTTTTTTATTGATGTTGATACTACTACCAAATTTGGTATTAAAACTTGTTTTTCTTGACACTCGCTGTTTTTGTATCTATCCAATTATTAAAATAACAACACAATATTAAATACATCAAGATATAATTTAATTTAATAAAAATAATAATATTATCACACTACATTGATCATAGCATTTCGTAATGTAATACAATTCTAAAATATTTTAATTGTATAATATAAAGTAATATAAATATTAATAAAATATTTAAATCAGGGACATATATTAATACAATAGACTCCAAACCATTTACATAATAGATGCTATATAAATATAAAATACAATTTATACATTTTTACTATTTCATGATATAAAAACTAAATTTAGATTTGACAAAATATAAAGCAGGAACTCAAAACAAATTATATTTATCTAAAAAATATATATAAATGGTTAGTATCATAAGAGTATACAATCTTTTGCATGCAACAAGGCTAGTTGATCTAAAACAATTTAAAAATATTAATAACAATATATTCCTACAATTGTATACTTTCTTAAATGTTGTTAATGGATAAGTCTAATAATTAGACCATATGAGCAGCTAATAGTTAAATAATATGCTACCTATTACTGAAAACACATTTTCATGAGAGTGAAGTTCTTCTTAATATATGTCCGCGATTCAAATTAAATTTCATTTAATAAAAAATACTAAATTACTAAAAATAATTTTATGCTTTAAAACGTTATAAAATTATTTTAATAAATCTCATAACCTTTGACATTTCTTACATACTATGAATATAAAATAAATTTTGTTACATGTTAATAAAAGAGCACCACAGAATCTTAATCATTGATATTTAACTAGTGTGACTAAATGCTGTATTTGTGTAAGGGCCGCTGTATACTGAACTTCCACTTGAAGAAACAGACTTTTTGTGTCTTCTCATCAACAATATTAAAGCTGTTATTACTGTTAAAAGCATAAGGATAAGTCCGGCTATAGCAATACTTATAGCAAAATTACGCTGAGAAATGCAAATATTGTAAGGATCATCCAAAATCTGTAACAAATTAATATAATTATTGTTATTACATTTAAATAGACAATTGTAAAAAGCAACTTTTTGTCAAAAAAGATAATTCGTAAAAAGTTTTATTGGTAAAATCCATAATTCACCAAACTTTCAGTAGGTCAAATACAGTCGTTACTCAATAATTCGAAAAACTCCTTAAATTGAACTAAACACTTGGTCCCTTGAGAAACCCTCTATAATTAGAAGAAAATATATTAGGTATTTGGGTCCCCTTGATAATTTGAAATGTCTATCGGTGGTTTTTCGACTTTAATCGTATAATTTTACCAAAATAAATAAACCTCTGAAATAGGTAAACAGCTGTTGAAATTAAATAAAACATAGTCAGTCTGAATATATATCCTGTAAAATACAAGTGTTGTCACTCGCAGATAAATAAAAAATGATTGTGGCAGTTGAAACTGGTGAATAAATGTTATTACATTGACTTATTTATTTTAATAACATATAATAATATACCTATATTAATAAATATCAAAATAAATGTATAATAAATTAAATAATAAATACAATGTATATAATATTATGTTCTATAATTTTCATTACCGAACACTCGGTAAATCGAAAACCTCTATAAATAAAATTTTTAACTCGGTCACCTGAATTTCGAATTATTGAGTAACGACTGTAATACTTATTTTTTGTTTATTTTAGTATTCCATGTTTAGTAGATAATAATATAAAACTTTCTTTATCTTCCAATTATTACATAAATACCTTAACTTTAAATTAGACAAATAATACAATAAAACATACTTTTTCTCGTGCTACTTGATCCATCTGTTCAGGATTACCTGAATCTACTCCTTCATTTACATAAAGACCGCTATATACTTCTATTGTAGCTGGACTTTCATCTTCAATTGTTTGGTCTTCACGCCGAAAACGTTTTCTATTACTACAATTTGGTGGCTGAAATGTTAATTAATTAAAAACATGTAATAGCAATTTTATTTTAAAAAAGTTACCGTATTTGCACAGCCTCCATTTGCTTTCAAACATAAATGAACGTGACATTGATAATATACAGAGGTAGTATAAGGAAACTTATGAGCTTGAAAATTCACTACTGCTGTTGTTTTGTTGGCACTGTATTGGAATTGTCCCATTATATCATCTTCAATTGAACATCTAACATAAATTATCAAAACGTATTAATTTAAATAGATAAGAAAATGATTGATAGTATCTCATAACAAGTTTCACAAATTGTATACCGAATGAGAATGGTTAATTTTAATTTTATCAATTTTAAGTTTTAATTTGTATTTGACATGTTAATTTTTTTTTAAATTTCATATGGAAGAATTGTACATACCCAGATTGATCAATAAGACGCTGATCACCCCAACCCAAACCATCACGAACCAAACAGTCTGTAATAAACAATCCAAAAATGTCTTCACTATTTATCGATATGACCATCGTCAAGGGATCTCCAATTTTCACATTTTCTGCTACATCTTGTTTTACAGTTTTTCCAGAAAAAATTTTCATTGTACATGTTGGCATCTTGGCAGTTTCAATCATTGCTGCTTCATCAGTTGTGCTATAAAATTATAAAAATCATAAAAGTATAACTTATATATGTAGGTTATTATTTATTTATTACAAATTAAAAAACTATATTATTGACTATTTCAAAATTTTTAAAAATCAACCACTAATCACACACATTAGGTATGTTAAATTTACTTTATATGATTGGATTAAAATATTAATTAATTAGGCATAAATTCTTATGAGTAGGGCTTGGGAGTTGTTGCATTTGCGTTTTTTTTATTGGGCTATACAATTTATAGCTCAGTAAACATGAAATTATTTAAACATATATAAAGTGTATAGAGCATATTTTTGCATATTTAGTGATTTTATAATTTTTAGACCATAATATCATTTAATTTTACAATTTTTTTATTGCATTTATTAGTATTATTGGTAAATTGATAATACAATTTGAAAACGTTGCGATAAAAATAATAAATATATTTATTTTCAATATATTCATTAAGTATTATTGTATCATGATTCTAAATTCCTAAGTTTTTTAAATTTTTTTTTTATGCTCTACAGATATATAATTTAATGGGAACATTTTAAAAGAAAATACATTTTAGTTCAAGAATATTTGTCAAGCTAATTATTTATTTAATTATATTATATATTTATATCTGGCAATTATGTTTAGTTTAGTAAAATATTTGTACTGTTGTTATGTGTATTTTAATAAAATGTTGCATTTAAAAAAAAAACAATAAGTGCATATTTGTACTTTTTAAGGGCACAACCGCACAAGTGCATGCATATTTAGTACTTATAAGTGCATTAGGTTCCATGGCCTACTTATGAGTATCTATTTATTATAATATATGTATATATATAATATATTCGATATGACCAGTTATTTTTATAAATCATTAAAAATATAATATATATAATGGGCTACCAGAAGTGTATTTATTATTTTTTCCTAATACTCAAATAATGAGTTGCAAAAAGATATTTTTAGAAACAAATGCCTAGTTTTTTCGAATTAATCTTGGCAATAATAGTTTTAATTATTATACAATATATTATACACAATAGTAATGTATTATATTAATTTCACAAAGTATAAACTGCTAATACTACCTACTAATATAATTAAAAGTATTTTCTAAAATAATACAAAGCAGTACTAATTATAAGAAAACTTACCTCATATTTAACACATTAGTTAATAGCTGATCATTTGTTTGATATTTACACCGAATATGAAAGCCTTTACCCTGATTTGTCACCAATTTTCTATGAGGTTGTAAAACTATTGTATTGAAGTATTCTACTAAACCATCATTCTAAAAATATTGTTGTTATTTTTAATATATGTACCTATGTATACATTTAATATTGCTTAGTATTTTATATTATTCACATTCACTTACTAGGTATGTACTCATTGTATTACATGATCTTAATGGAAGTTTATAAACTACAGGGCTTTTTTCATAATTGAATTCGGCCATACAACTAGAATTTTTTGATAAACCCTTTGGGTAAATTATTCCAGTGAATGATTTTGACTTTGTATCAATGGTCACACTTATTTCTTTATTATTACATTCTATGGTAATATCTTTAGACATATCGTTCAGATCTGTGTTGATAACAAAACAAAACAGTTTAATAGTTCTCTAAATTATAAATACCTATATGTGGTGTGTACAATGTTTAAAAAATAATTATTGTTTTAGTTCATGTTTAGGTTTAAAAGTTAATCATAAAGAAAATATCTTTTTTTTTTAAACTAGGTAATAGAAGTGTTCATAAAAAGTGTTTTTATAAATTTACTTAAAAAGTAACTAGTAATAATACCTAATAAACATTAAATAAATAAAATGTTGTTAGTAATAAATAAGCATATTTAAAATATTTTTTTTTGAGTTTATACCTGATAAAGCATCATTAGACATCAGATGGTCAGCACGAACACAGCATAATGCAAACTAAAGTAAATAAAATAATTTATAAAATAAGTTAATACAATAAAATACAATTAGCAAAAAAATCTTTATAAACTAAACTTATTCTTCAATGAAAATACATTCAAATTAAGTAATTGTATGGAATATAAAAGTGATTATTCGATAATGAAGTTTTTCTATAATTATAGCATTTATAAATATACCTATTAAATTGTATTGCTAATCGTACAGATATGGTATATTTCAACTAAGCAGCCATAAATAAAAATGAATTAGAATAAAATGTAAAGGTACACGGAATTTAACTTTTAAATTTAATAATTATCTACCTACATATTATTTAATAGTGTGGTTAATACCTATTATTCCATAGAAAAAAATATTTTTATTTTAAATTACATTAAAATATGATTGTTATAATAGGTCAGCATTAGATTATCCATACAATATACAGCTATACTATTTGATAGGTATTGGCCTTGAACATAAATGTCTATTTATAAATACTTACTGCAAATAAAAGAATGCATTTATTGGCCATGGTATTTCCCTGAAAAAATAAATTAATACATCCAATTAGTCTAATATAGATAATGGTAAAAAATGTGATAGCCTGGTGTCTACAAAACAATTGAGCCTCTACATAAAACATAATACTTCATACCGCTACAGGTACTGCATGTACATTCAACTGCATATTAGAATTTACTTCAGTGACAAGGGTGTGCTAGCTTCCCTAACTCCTATCTTATAATATTTGGTTTCTTTGCTGGTATACTGAGCGGGATACTGCTGACTGGTATTCATACCAAAAATACCTAGTCCATGACAAAAATGACAAAAATGATAAAATTATCAATCATTGCATGTACCTGTTTAGACCTTAAAAGGGAACCTAATTATTTTTGTGTTACTAGGTACTTTGAACTACAATGACTTTATTGTTATAATTCTGTAATTCATGAATGTTCATGTGAAAAGAGATATTTTCAACATGCCCCTAATTTAAGTTTAATTTCAAGAATTTGGAAGGTACATTGACCTAACCTAGGCTTAACTTTTGGTGTGGAGGGGACCAGAATGATTTGACTGTCTCAAAATGTTAAATATTGTCCCTATTCCACAGGCTTTTTTTTTATATTTATACCTATTTATTTTTAATTAGGTACCTAAGTAGTAGGTACATTTCTCCATTATGTTCATTACAAACACTAAGCATAAATTCATCAATGTCATTAAGTCATAAAAATGTAATAATATGTAGATCTGGTTGGGGGTCACAAAAGCTAAAGCCCACACATTCCTTCGTGTAGTGCAACGTACCTATATTAGCAACCTCAGTGGCAGTTATAATAGTTAAATTCATATGCCTTGAGAGGATATCTCATCTGCTTGTGTTGTATCCGCCTAAGAAATGTACATTATAGCCAATTTGCATTCAGCAGAACCTATTTTGCACTGTTAGCTATTAGAGTGGATTTACTAATATTTAATTATCATAGTACCTACACAAAGTTAAAAACATAATCTGTGTCTGTAAATGTGTTAACAATATTTTAATTTGTTAGTGAATTATGAGCATTTTTGAACTGTAATATTTTACATGTCCTTTGTGTATTTGACTCCTAGGTACCAACCTACTAGGTAAATCCACTCTAGTCTCTAATATAAAAGCTAACAAGTAACAATACAAATTGGTTCAGCTGAACTCAAATTTAATACCTATAGCTACCTACCTAGTACGTTGTACGTTTGTAAGACGGATAACTAACAGGGGGATGAGGGTGACATCCCCTCAACTACCTGTGGCTATAGCAGCGGATATCCGTTTTTGGGGTGATACTAGGATGACGACAAAAATGTGAAGGGCGGGCACCAAAGTATAATATAGGGCAGTGGTACTCACGGGGTTGGCAGTGACCGTCAACGGTGTCCGCCAAACGGGAAAATGGCGGAATCCGGCGAGCGACGCTGTTACGACGCAACGACAACAACGGCTACGACGACGAACGGCGACAACTGCAGCGGACAAAGCGCGTCGCGACGTGAGACGGAAATTTTTTACTTTTCGTGTGGCGGCGGAACGTCGTCGTCGTCGTCGTCGTCGTCAGTGAAAGGTTCCGGCGTTGCGCAATGAGACTGGTTCTGACCCGGACGAACAAGGCACAAGGTGGGTGGGTGGGTGGATGGGTGTTACACACGAATGACGACACGTAGACGTAGGCAGTATAATAAAATATATACATATAGTCACGACTTGAAACGTTGTCCCACTCTTCCGTTTTCGCCGCCACCGCCGCCGAAGACGACCGGATAGGTCGACAGGTGTTGCTGTGGCGGTGAGTGGCGGTAGCGCCGCCGACGGGTTTCGCCCCCGCGACATGTCCATATTATTATTATTATTATTATTTATTATTATTACGTACTGTACAATAATAACGATTACGACCGTCGACCCGTTACCGCGTAGGTAGGTATAAGTACCTTGTACAGTTGTACCTAGGTATTACCCGTGAGGCTGTGTTGTCGACAAGTGCTGTAAATATTATACCAACCGTCCAACCTATAGGTACCTACTTTAAAAAAATATGTAGGAACCTAAAACAGTAAAACACACATCGAAATACTGAACTCTATAATATAAGATCAATGTATAAATTATATACCTACATTTCAAATCTTTCGATGAAAGCAGATAAACCAAAATTTTGTTAGAAAGAATACAATATTATAGGTAATAAATAATACGACATATTATGCTATGCTATTAGGCATAATTAATAAAGTATGTTATACATATCTATAATAGGTATATTTTATTTTAAATATAAGTCATTGTCACACTTACTGGCTATTACTGTTTCACACATTCACATCATGATTCATGTTTATTAAATTATTAACATTATTAGTTCAAAAATATGTTCATCTTTCAATGGGCAATCCGTCATCCGTATAGTATAGCTGGTACGTACAATACCAATCTTTAATTGTATGTATGACTATAGGCTTAGACACTTCTAGCTAGGTATTCCATATTTTTTTTTTATAGTTAACTGTTAAATAATTAGTATTTAGTAGGGAGAAATATAAATCCCATTTGGGAATTGGAATATTAGGAATTCCGAATTTGCCAAAATAAATTTTGCACATTTTAAGGTTTTTGTTTATTAGACCATATTATTTACAATTTACACATCAGAGCACTTACCTTTCGTCTTTCGAGTAGGTAGGTATCTTGTATCTACCTAGTTTATAGTTATCTTAACTATCTACATATTATACGAGAAAAAATTTGCTCATTCAAAATGTCTTTTAAAAATTTAAATGCCTATTTTATACCAACATAAGTTATTCTATAGGTAGGAACTATAGGAGGTACTTCATATTGAGTGATTTCCTCTCGAATTCTCAATTCTGTACTTTTTTGCATAGGTATATATAGGTACCAACTGCTGAGCTGCAGGCAGAGTGTAGGCATTTTCCCTTTTCTATATTTTGTTATTAGCTGGTATTAGGTACGCATATCATGTACATTGTACTTATAGGTATATGGGAAAAGTGAGTTCAGAACTGAATGTATCCATTCGGACAATCAATGTTGTAAATATTTGATTTTGGACTTTTGGTTGAATAAACGATTCTGTATTCCTTTACATGCTGCAAAAGTTCATACGTTCAGTGTTCAGTCCCCACGTGCAGCAGGTGGTGCCACATAAAAATAAAAAAGGTAAATCAGCTATACATTAGGTACTCATTTATAGATCAAAAGTAAAAAATTACCATTACTTTTAATAATAACCGGGAAATCGGAAAACAAATGACTGAAAAACGAGAATTTTTAAATAAAATCATTATTTATTCGGTTATATACATCGATTTTGTTTTTTTTTTGTTAACTCAAAATATTCTAAATAGGTTATAGATACTTAAGTCGATAACAAAACATTTAATTTTATCAAACATTATGAAAATTGATGCATGGGTCCTCGTGTATAAGTATATAATTATCTATTATCTATTAAAAATATCGAAAATATATTATAGTCACGATATTTTTTTAAAACACGTTTAAACTCTATTAAGTTAGAATCTTGACAAAATTACGAAAATGGGCAAATTATTTTATTGATTAGGTATAGAAATTCATAAAAACATTGTCTTTTTATATCCAAGATTTTAAAATTTAATACATAGGTATGATTCCTCAAAAGTTTTTTTTACCCATAATACAAAAAAAATTATCTGAAAGTCATATTAATTAAAAAAAAATTATAATAAAAAGCGTTCAAAGTTCAAATTTGAATGAAATTAGATATTTTAACGAAGAATAACGATTTTAGTAATTCTGTTGTAATTTAAAAATTATATAATAAAAAATATTATTCATGGATACGAAACGTATATTTAAAGTTTAAACGTAGGTATCATCTACATTTTCAAATGTCATGTTATCAGAAAAAATAATTCAACATAGCCATCTATACTGTCTTACTAATAAATAATAATATAATGGATTACTTTAATTGTTAGCAATATAAATATACCATAAAATATTCAATATAGGTAGGTACTTAATAATGTAGACTGACGGACCATCTTAGCTTAGAATAGTTTTACGTATGAAATGATTTGTCATTGAATTCAAATGTAATACTTACATTATACAGTAACTTAGTCAACAACTAAAAACATACCTAATAAAATACTGTTGTACCTACTACTCACGCACGGTAGATACCAATATATATATACCGGCTATACCTACCTATAATATCGAAAAAAAGTAGTCACCCGCATCTATATAATATATTTATATATAATGGTATTGACTATATTGGTAGGTACCTATGTATATAAAATAATAACATATAATAATAGCATTTTATATCTGTTACATTATACATTTATATAGGTAGGTAGTACACACAGTATAGTACATGCAATTTTTTAATACAGGCGTACAACATGCGCACACACACGACATCAGTGGATTCGCCTACCTGCTCCTTATTTGGAAGCGGTTCAACGCGACAGCCGCCAGTCACACACGCACACAACGGAATTGCATAATAATATTATTATTCTCAAACCTAATATATTACGGAGGACGCTAGTAAATATATTACGAAAATCGGCTATACCCGCTGGCTTGACGACCTCGGATATTATGCGTCGGTAGGTGTAACCATATAACATGTATAGGTGTATCGTATTATTTATACCTACTCCAGGTTCCAATACAATATTACTGCAGTAGACAGTGGTGTCCAAAATATTTAATACTGACGTATTCCATACAAGGAGCAAGCATTAGATACATTATATATTTATATCTAGCCATTTATACCCATATAGGTAGTCAAATCTGTTTCTTACTGTAAGCATGCACCTATATTTCTCTCATTACTCATTATTATATGGTGTGATATTGTGTGACTACCTAAACGTTATAATTATACAGGCCATAAATAACCACATAGTTAATATTAATAATATTAAGGTACCTAGAGGTATATAATAATATAATATGGTACATATTATCTACTACCTACCTATATTATAAATTATAAAAACATTGGAAACAATAATACTGTCTGGGGTTTGTACTTTTGTAGTATTGTAAGTTTTAAAAAATAAATTATTTTTTATTTTATAATATAATAGGTAAGTAGGTACTTACTGTAACTGTATACATTTTTGATTGTATACTTTTACTACCTATACATACGTTTATTGAAAAACAAATTACACATTTTTGTTTATTTTTATTCATGAGTTGTAAACTATCAAAATAAAATGACAATAATCGATTATGATGAGAATAATATATGTTGACTGCTAATTACATGAACAAGAATTCATCCCTTATAGTGACAATTTTAACGGGGAAAGAATCAGCGTATTCTAAAGCCAAAGTACCTATGGATTTTCGGGCATGGTACCTGCAGCTATATTTTTTTTTTAATAAATTAGACGATTAGAATGATTTTGGAGTGAAATATATGGTAGGTAGCAACGATCAACGATATAATATAGGTAAGAGATTGGCTGTCTGCCTGTCTCAGATCTCTTAGTCTATCTTCTACGGTATATGAATGTATAAATCACAGTGAAGTGATTGACTTGTTATAGTAGCCATAGTAACTAGTAAGGAACATTGATAATAAGACTGAAAGTTTTAGATTGAAAAGTTTGAATTTTGTTTTGTCAATAAACTGCTTCTTACTAACCTGTCCATAATCTAACCATAAATACCAATTGTGTACAAGAATAATGGTTTAAGAAGAAGTTTGTAAATATTTTGTTTGGTGTAAATACTGAGTTTTGATTGTTTTGAAGACTTGGACAATAGGTAAATTGTGAAGTAAACATCTCACATTATACAAATCGTTATCAAATATCAAATTAATAAGTAATATTTACTTATTAATAGGTATATATATTTATTAAAAATAGATTTTTGTTTTTATGCTTTCTATATGACTGGATTATGTATTTCTTCTTATATTTTCAAAATTAATTATTATTATGATCAAAATGTAGGCCTTTTGTTATTATCTACTGTTACCTACCTACCGACCTATAGCCTATACTGGAAATCTTAAAGAAGAGTAAAAAATAAAAAAGAGATTTTAACGCTGGTGCACAAATAATATAATAAAATAAAATAATATTTTGATACACTGTGCAGGTACAACAAAATAGTATTGAAATAATAAAACATTATATTATATTATACGTCTGTCGTCTATACAGGATGGTGCACTATAAATGTGTCAAACTTCTAGAAGTGTTTCTACACCTCAAATGGAACAAAAAAGTCCTTATGACCCCCGCCTTAAAAAATAATTGTTGTCAGATAGAACTTAAATTTTTTTAAATTTTGACATTTTAAAGTTATACCAAATTTGTGTTATTCTTTTTACACAAAAATCAGGTGGGAACCTTGTAAGATATTTTTTCCTAATCCCAATTTTATGAGCTTTTCATCAATGTATTTAAATTAATTGTAGTACGTACGGTTTAGCAGATATAGATTTAGAACCCTTAATTATCACCCTTATTATTGACAATTCGATTATGCTCATAAGAACTTTTTTTGTTCCATTTGAGGTGTAGAAATACCTTTAGAAGATTGACACATTTATCGTGTAACACCCTGTGTATGTTAAATGTGATTGAGTTATAATTTTAACATATCAGGCATACCTATAAGATGTATATCAAAAATAAAATTTACAGTTGCAAGTGCATTTGTTGCTTGGGTGGTTAAATATGAAAGATATCACCTTGATAAAAGAATAATCCAGTGCCTCGTTCATCGATCCAATGTGTATAGAATAGAAACAGCTGAATAATAAAAACAAATATATTTTTTGTTCTGTAATAACTAATAAGTAATAAGTAATAACTAATAAAACATAATTAAATAATAATAAAAAATAAACCAACATAATACTCGCGTCCTTCAGTAGGCACCTAATTATAGTAACTAGATATAGTCTGTATACCTATATATAAAGCTCGTTACATATTATGTAAGATATATAACACCATATTGGTTTTAATATTTTGGCATACCTAATACCTATAAGGTAATAAATATAATAATATTATTATGGCTCTACGCCTATATGGATATATCTTCAGTTATGAGAAAATAGATATCATAAATCAAGTTTTTATGAGTCAAGTTAACCGTTAATTATTCTTAATATTATTTTCCATCCCCTACGAAAATCGGCAACTTTTTCAAAATGAAAAAATTATTTTACCTGAAAGTTAAAAAAATAAAACTGAAGAAGTCTGTCTTTAAGTCGGTATAGTCCAGTGGCGGCGTGAAATCGTGGAGGCTTTGAAGCATATTGTATATTTTAAAATGTTTTACCACCGCACCCTTCATTGAACCAAATTAGCAGTAGGGGCCATTAATAATTATTATTTACAATATTTTCCATGATATTTGTGTTGAGGTCTTACCATTATATATATTCATACACCCACCCACCAGGGCCGCATTTAGGGGGGGCACTGGGTACAACTGCCCCGGGCGCCAGTATTTTAGGGGCGCCAAAATTTTGTGGACAGAAATGTCTTTACTTATGATTTTTTTAAATTGTATACTTTAAATTATTTTTATAACAGTATTATATAATATAATCTAGTATAATAGTATTGTATATATTATTATAGTAAAATAATTATGCTGTTTGAAATTTATTATTTAAACAATCAATGTACTTATGGCAATATAGCTACAGCGATCGATAATTATTAATATACCTACCTAGTTCCCAAATTTGTTGTGATTATGTCAATAGACATCAGTTATTTATAATAATACGGGCAATACCAATACGGCGTATTGATTTTGTATTACATAGTTTTGTACTTATGATTAAAATAAAGGAAGTTCCAAAACAATGATCTTGAATATTATTCTATATTATAAACATCATTCATTTAAATAGGTAATATTATTTAATTATTTGCTATTAAATTTTGTGTTTATTATAATCATTATTTTTTGTAATTTCTACAAAATTAAGTAAGTAAGAATCAATTAAACTATAGGTATGTAGAGATTCAAAAATAATTAATGTTTAATAACTGGTAAGTTGACAAGTTGTTATGAAACAAATTTATGCAGGTCACTTTTTTGTCACTTTTATAAATAAATTCAGTCACTTTTTTTAAATAGCTTAAACCACTACCAGCCCTGTATATAGTTACATTAATTTTATAAAATACTATATACAATAAAATATAAAATATTTATTTGCATAGTTTTATATAATTTTATTTTATTTATCCATGAAGTACCTACTTAAATATGTTTAAAAAAAAAACAACTTAATGATACTAAATTATTAGCAAGGTTTGAGTGACATAAATTCCAATATATCTTTGCGGAGGGATCAAGCAATTACTAAACAATATTTTTTTAAAAAAGCACTCTTAAACAAATATTCTTTTCTTCGCTCAAAATCTAAAGGGTAATGAGGATCTACCTCACATATTTTCCGTGGGAGGAGCAATTTTTTTTTCACCGGGGCTTGGGGGGCGCCAATTTTTTTTTTGCACCGGGGCGCAAAATGTCTAAATGCGGCACTGCCACCCACCCATTTCAGACATGAAGCAATTGCTTCAAATAATCTTATATCCCGCCTCCACTGGTAATTGAATAGTAGATACTAGGTTGTAAGAGTTGAGTGTACCTATAGTCTATACCTCGTCATTGCAGAGCGTAGACGGCGGTCACTGTATGCCGACAGCTGGCAAGTACCCAATGGATGTATTGACTATTGAGTACGTTATGGAAAAAAATGTCTAGTCCCTACGAATAATATTAATGAAAAAACTATAGTTTAAAATTTTTTTAAAATAGTTTTATTAGAAGTTGTGAAATAAATTTTATTATCTGAGCACGCGGTAGTGCCCCGGCCAAGTTTCAGCAATACCAGAGTATACCTAAATTACACGAACGGCTTCGGCTGGTTTTCCTAACTCTCAATTCTGCATTTCTGCTTCCTCTTAAGATGGCCTTTTTAAATTGAAAATACAGATTAAACTTTAAGAGTTTAGGGCACTGTTTAAATTTGGGGTTAGAACTTGGCCCTTTTTTCACGGTTAGGTTATTGCTGAATTATAACATACAAAAAGACTGCATGTATTTTGTTTTGCCTATATATGCCCCTTAAAAAAGAATGTTCAGGTATGTGAGGTCCACATTTTTACGGTCCAGATTTGTAATTTTAAATTCTAGGATTGTACAGTCCAGATTTATAAGATCAGTTCGTAAGTTCAGATTTATACTGCCCAGGTCATCTAGTCATATGGTCTTATAGGTCATCTAGGTTAACGGTCTTAAGATTCCATGTTTGTACGAGTTCCCTCATAAAAACCAAGAAAACTTTTGTGATTTTACATTTACAAGTTCCAATAAAAAACTTATGAGGAATCTTGTAATAAATTTCCGAAAATTAAGTTCCTAATAGATACTTATCTACATATCAAACATTTCGTAGGAATTTGAACTTAATATATCTATAACAAAAAAACTGTGTTTCATGTATTTTAGATTTTTTGCTTACAATATCTATGAACGACTTCTAAGAAACCTTGTTTAAAATGATCAGCATATAAATAAAAAAAGGTGCTCTGCTGTACAGTAGGTTACAAGTGGGTCACTGCATAATGGATGGTATTAAATTTAAATTCAATGATATAAAATCATTGTATAAGAAAAACGATTCTGAGCGGGGACAGTATGTCAGTCTAGGTTTAAGACATATTATACACATAACTATGGTATTAAAAAAAAATTGACCTTTAATAGGTACCTATAATAAATTCCAAATTATAATCATATCACAATATCCATTAGGTACTTATAACGCCTTACACATCAACAACAACCCTGATACTATCATAGATATATAAGAGTGTACTTTAAAAGTTTAAAGTACCCACGAATAATATTACACAATCACAACAAAATAACTAGAATAGTTATCCTAGGTTTTTTAATATGTAATTTCGTAAAAATTTGAACGTAAAATGACTATAAAAATAAACTGTACTTGTGTATTTTTAGATTTTTTGGTAACAGAATTAACTACTTACATGGAATCTTGTTTTTAATTTTCAATCCTTAGATATAAAAGTTGAATATTTTATAAATTTTTAACTAAAAAATAATTATTCAATTTTAAATTTGATAAATTTTGTCAAAATTCGATCTTTAAATGCTTATAAAAAAAAATTGTGGCAATGTCTTTTTAATATTTTTCAATTGATATTGTAACAATATATCAGGAGCCTTGTATTAAATTTTTACACTTTTTGGCCCAATAGATAAAATTTAATTGATATTTAAAGAAAAAAAAAACTAAAAAAATTGAAAATTGAAAATGTCCGTAAAGAGCTCAAAAAGAGTCAAAATGTTTTCAAAATGTCGTGATTTTTCCATATTTTTTCAATTTTTGAACTTTAAATGCTTATAAAAAAAATGTGACCAAGGATTTTTAATATTTTTCACCAGCCTTTGAAAAAAATATACTATGAGCTTTCTATTTAATTTTCAAGCTTTTTTAACCAACAAATAAAATTTTATTGATATTTTTAGAAAAAAAACAAAAAAAAAAATTTTAAATGTAAATGTCCCTAAACATTTCAAAATAAATCAAAATATTTTGAAAATGTCATCGTGTACGGAAAATGCAAGTATAAACAGTCAGGGAAAATTTCATGTATCTACGGTCATTTGTTTTAAAGTTACACCAAAAACCAATTTCAATTTTGTGACAAATCGATTTTGCTTAAAAATTCCCGTTTTTCTTTTGTTTTTCTTGGCGCTTTTGAAAATTACTGGGAATTTTAAATTTTGACATCCCCAATGCACCATCGATATTTACTTTCCAATCGAACAAGATATTGAAGTTGAAAATCGAAGCTTTATTTCGACTACTTATCGTGTACACAGACACAAAAAATAAATTAAAAATTAAAAAATAAATAAAAAATAAAAAAACACACATCATTGTAAAATCAATACATTCATCGTTCCACTCAGAATCTAAAATTAAACATTTTATACATTTTTACAAGCCTGGGCACGTTAATGATAATTTTGAATTGAGTTAATTGATTAAATAGATGAGTTATTGATAGAAAATGTTTTAAAAATTTAAAGTTATTAATTTTTTTAATTTTTTTTTACTCAGTTGAGTTAAAATTTATATGGAAACTTACAATTAACTTATAAACCTAAGTTCAGTTATATTTATGCAATATGTATCAGAAATAATAATTATATAATAGTTTATTATATTTATTGTTTAGTATTTTATATATTAATTTAACTCATTTTTACTAAGTTTATATCAATAAAAAATATTTTTATCTACAAAATGATTTTCAAACAAATTTTGGGTTTTAACGAAGTTTGTCAAAATTGAACTATAAATAAGTGATTTTAAACTCGGCCAGAAGAAAGAAAGTGTTGAAAGGGTCTATTGAAAACTCCGAGTTTTTTTTTGGTAAAAATTATCGACGTGTAAACTAGTCCCGGATAAAAATATTATGCCAAGATCTTTTTATATCTAATTAAAAATTTTCTAATAAAATTTTTGAGAACCATTTAGCTTTATACCCAGAAGACACCATAAGAAGGCAATTCTCATTATCCTCCAAAAATGTTTTCGTTATATTTTCATTTTCATATTTTTAAATTAGTTATATGAGTGAAAAATTGTGTAAAAATGTAAGTATAATATTTCAGTGTTGGTTTTTACTTCTCATTCGTTGCAGAAAATATAAGTAAAATGTATATATAATATATGTAAAATTGTGATTTGTAAAAATATATCTAAGTAAAATTGTAGTGTAATAATGTAAGTAAAAAGCAATGTGTTTGACGTATTTAGTCACCGATGTTTCTTTATTTTTAATATTTTTAAGTATTATTTCTAACAATTAATTTTTTTTTGGTTGTTGAATTTTTAAATTGAAATTATAAAAATCGGTTAAAATTATATAACCGATCTTTTTTACTATCTTAAATTTCTAGGCAAACTTTACATTTTCCCCTTCGTTAGCTTATAAAAAAAAATTTGTGCTTATGTATCTTATCTTTAATATTTTAAATATTAACATAGTAATTTATGAAAAACTTTGTTTTAGATTTTCAATCTTTTTGACACAGCAAAAAAAATTTCTTATTCATATTTTGAGATTAAAATCTAAGAAAATCTATACAAGATATCTATAACAGATTATTAAGAATTTTTTACTTTTTGTCTCCCCAAAGTACCAAATAGTTCAAATTTTCTACTAAAAGCCCCCCTTAAAGTTAAAAACCTAAGCATTTTTACTGCTCAAAAAGGTGATAACTGATAAGACACAAACATTTTAAAAATAAATCTAAAATAACAAATATTATTATAAAATCAATACATTCATCATTTTGCTTAGTATCTGTCAACCTAAAATAAATCAATTATTTTAAATTGTCAGTATTAATTTATTATTAGTTTACAGTTTTACACTGCATGAAAACAAGATAATATTACCAACCTACACCTACGACCTATCTATATAATTACAACTACGTACCCACCAAATACCAATATCACGCAATACATTTGGTTCATAAATTATTAGGTATTCAATATGAAATCCAATATGAACAATTTTATATAAAAAATATAATAGAATTACTAAATAAACATCTCATAAATAAATCTTTAAGTAGTAATAATACTAAAAATAGTCACTAAATAATGTAAAATAAAAACAAATATATTTTATTATAAAAACCATATTAATAAATGTGAGTATAAAATGTATAGTTTCACATAATTTATTTTTATAATTAATAAACATGATATTATAATATATTCACAAAATTGCTATAGTAAAATGAAATGGTTAATGAATTTAAATGTCTTAAATTATAAACCTATTTACTAGTAAAAATGTCAATAATATACAAATAATCTGTTTTTATAATGTTGGTGTAGAAAAATAATGAGGAGCTACTTCTAATAATAACGATGGTGTTATTTCAACCAAATTTTTTATGTACGTTTTTGTAGTTTCCAGAAGTTCATCATACAGGACCCTAAAAACAAAACATAAAATTAATAATTATTTCATTTACATAACTGGAGAAAAATTTCATAGATGATATTATGATTATACGCTAATTAGATTAGAATACAAATTAATACTTGAATATGGTTTATATTTGGAAACCATTTATATTTTGGGTTTTATTAAAATATTATTTTTTAATAAATTGAATGTAGTATAAATTCATTATAAGTTAAAACATATTTAAAATTATTATATTTAAATTATTATTTAAAATAATTTATTAGAATATTAAAACAAAAGGTAATAATAGTTTTATATCTATTGGTACTATAGTAATCCCTAGTTATCGGCTTTTTTTTTATCCGTGGTTGGGTCCATGATAACATATTATTAATGCGATTGCGATAATGTTTTACCGTTATTACACAAATACTGTAGACATTTATTTTTGACAATTGTAGATAATTTTTGTTATATCGCTATAGGTATAACACATAAACATTATACATACATATGTACTTATTGCAGATAAACCACAAAAGGTTACCTAAACATGCACGATTAATAACCGTCAATTGCTCAGTTGTAATGTGATATTTGTGCGTGACACGTGTGCAGCAGTGGTTAATAAATTTAGTAGTGAAAATATTTTTAAATGGCTTCTCAATGTAAAATGTCAGTAAAAAGGAGAAGAAATGTTTTATCACTCGTTCAAAAATTGAAATTTTGGACAAATTAAAAAGTGGTGATACTGTAGTGTCACTTGCTAGAACGTACAAAATGAATGAGTCTAGTGTTTGAGAAATACATAAAAATGAAGAAACAATATAACGCAGTGTTAGTAAAGTGCTATAAAATTGAAGATCTGAGCAC
The DNA here is from genome assembly GCA_949089665.1 of Macrosiphum euphorbiae. Classification (NCBI taxonomy): domain Eukaryota; kingdom Metazoa; phylum Arthropoda; class Insecta; order Hemiptera; family Aphididae; genus Macrosiphum; species Macrosiphum euphorbiae. The sequence continues at coordinate 5,868,705 of CARXXK010000002.1, read as the reverse complement.
CACTGTGAATCAAATCGTAGGAATTGCTCAGGACGTAGGTTTTGATGAGATAAATAGACGACATAGAAAAAATGATGAATAACTATGATCAGGAGCTTACATTGGAGGAGCTGGAAAAAATTACCGCAATCCAAAACGAACCAAATCAATCTAACCAGAATGACAAGGAAGAAGAGACCGTGAAGTTGGATTTTTCCTCAAAATCGATCAATAAGGTTTTTTCATTGGCAAACCAACTGACTGAACGAGTTCTTGAGACAGATCCATTCACTGAAAGAGCATTAAAACTCAAAAAAGGAATCCAAGGATTGATGGTTCCATTCGAAGAAGTTCGCAAAGGTGTAGAAAATAAAAGGAAGCAAACATCTAGTACTAATTTTTTCCATCCTTCTTAATATGTTTTATAGATAATAATAAATAATCAATATTGATAATAAATAAATTACAAAGTTGTATGAATTAAAAAATTATTAATTGATTTTTAAAATTAAAAAAAATTAATTATAGCCTCCTTTTTTACATTGATTTATGGTCTTGTTATCCGCGCAGGTTTGCTGGAACGTAACCTTCGAGGATAACGAGGGATTACTGTATTTGTATGGAAGTCACTATTAAATATTTCAGTATTCCAACATATTGTTATGATTATATCATGAGAAAATAGTTAGCATTTATTTATAGGTGATATTGTAGAGCTTGGTCTTTAATTTAACTAAATGATTGTATTCAAAAGTTTATGATAATACCCATTGATTACAATAAACAGAACTCATTTAAGTAATACTGAAATTGGGATGTTTTTTACAAGACGTTAATATTGAAACATTAAATATTATTTACTTTTACAAACAGTTAGTAAGTTAAAATGTGCAATTTAATAAGGAAAATTAAGGAAGTATAGAATACACTATAATGATATCACCAAACAAATTTCAATACTCCTTTTCATTTGAAACAAAGAAATTAGTTTTTTCTATACAAACTATTTTAAAAATTAACATACCTACTTAAGTTTTTACCTATATTTTTGTGGTATGTAATTTTAAATTTCAACTATTTTTTACAATAAAATATGACATATAATTTACCATTGTGGTTGATTTACATAGTTCAGAACAGACTTAGGATGAAAAAAGAGATCTTCATCAAGACCAACTGATCTATATACTCCCGTATAATGTAAATAAGCAGCATTTTTAAAAAGTCCAGATGCAATGCTCTTTATAATAATTCTTGTATTTCCTGTAATATAAAAAATAAAATCATTTATTATTATAAAAAATTGTTCTTAAAAATATAATGTTATAATCACCTTTACAGGATTTAAGTGGAATTTTTGATGTCCTCATTAAATCTATTAAATGTGATCGGATTTTACGGGCTTTGCATAACTCATTATAATTTATAAAAAATCTATGACACCATGGTTGACTGTACTGATTTTTTTCAAATCCATTGTATATATTTAACAAAGTAAGTAGATCTCCCTCGGCAACTTCAAAATTCCTATGTTGTATTTTAGCTTTTTGTATTGTAGCTCCATACTTTGGACGTACAAATGCATCTTGAAGTTGAAGCATAGCTAATATAGATATAATTTCTGAAGAACAACCCATTTCAGCAGACTTCAATAATATTCTTGAATGTTTTGCTGGTAATGGTAATTCAGCCATAATTGTTCCAAACGAATCTGTTAGATTCCCCAACTTGTCAATGGCTTCTAAAGCTTTTAACATTTCCATGGCATATAAAAGATTTTTAGCTGGAGGTGGACTAAGGAAAGGAAATCTTAAAACATTATTAATATAAATGGCTTTAAGCTGCAAAGTTACATCAGTCAAATCAGATCTCATCATTTCCGGAGGAGTGGCGTTTATCAAATTTTGATAGGCTTCTTTTGTGTATAATCTGAAAAGTAATTTATAAAAGAAAATGAACATGACATACCTAGCATTTACAGTTTGAATATTAAAAATTTCCATGTACCTATATACTTTACCAGGTCGTTCTCTTCCTGCACGACCAGCTCTTTGAATTGCTGATGCTTTGGATATAGGAACAGTAATTAATGAATCAGCGCCAAACTTAGAATTAAACCACTTTAGTTTAACGAATCCACAATCAATAACTATAAATATAAGATATTGATGTAGTAAGTAATAAAGATAATAATAATTAATTACATATTAATAATAATTACATAAATATTTTAATTTGATTTATAATTACTATTATACAGGGTAATTTAATAAGCATAATCGCCTTATTTAAATGGTTAAATAATTCATACAATCAAATTCTGATTTTTGGAATTTTTATAACACTTAAAGACCATATTTTTAAGTAAGAATAATACTAGAAAAAAATAACTAATTACAAAATTTACCTACAGAGAATAATATTTTTGAAGGTTTGACATATCAATTTAAAACAAATTAAACTCAAACTTGTTTCAGTCAAATAATAATATAAAAGTAATAAGTCAAATCATCAAAAAATATTATAGGTAATTTTACCAAAAGATTATTCAAAAATCATAAAATTATTATTTTATATAAATGCGTATTGTCTATGTTGCACGCGGAGTTGCCCGATTGCGGCCCGAATTCAGGTAGTCGTATTTTATCCCAAATATAAGTATCCCGATTGCGTCCAAAGACACATTGGTTCACAAAATACCTTATAATTAATATATATATAATAATACGTTTAATCACCAAATAATAAAGTATTTCAAAATTATTATGAAACAAGTATAAAGTATAAAATGTATTTAAATACATGGCAAGTATATTAAGTATTTTGAATACTTTCTGAATGGATGTATTTGTATACAATTTTAAAAGTATATATATACAAATAGTCGAATATTAAAATAATAAATTGTTTACAATAAAAAAATATGTGAAATACAAATAATATGTCGATGAATAGTAAAATAATTATAGTGTTAGAGGCAGATTTTTAAAACTTATTATTTTTACAAAATCAAAATTAGATATTTCCAAGTTTTTTAATTTTGTAATTTGGGTTAGTATGAATTTTTTTTTATTAATTTGTTTAGTTGTTTCCCGAGGAGTACAAATGATAGATTAGATATACGATAGTTATATTTATGTCAATATACGTATCGGACGCAATCGGGATATTTATTTAGTTTTGATAACCACTTAAATATTATTTCCTACCTATTATGGACGGGCCGCAATCGGGATAGGTGAAAAGATAAAAAGTTTACTTTGGGCCGCAATCGGGCGACGCCCGTTGCACGTGGGTCTGGAATAAAAACAAATATTGTATCATCTTTATAGCAATGTTTTTGATAAATAATAATCATTCTCAATAAAAAAAAAAAAATTCTTATACTGAACAATTTGAACAAAAACATTTTTTTTTTAAAATTAATTTAGCATTATTTAAAAATAAAAATATTTATGGACTAATGTTTTTTTATTAATCTACCTTAAATCAATAAATACATATATTTAACTTATTCATAGTTTTCTATAACATCATTTCTTAAATATATTAAATATATTTTTTAAAGATATTTATTTAAATTTATACATCTATAATTTTTTATTACTTCATTTATATTTGTTAAAAACTTAAATTTAATTATCTTCCAGGAAGATTTTTCAGAACCGAATTGATGGGGACAAGTTTATACCATTATATTATATATTAATACACTTATTTTTTTTTTGTATTTATTCTTCAAGAAGATAATGGGCCTCACTGAACATGATCCTTACTAACTTATACCTGTATACTATAAGGGCTGCTTTCACCAAATACTTTAAACTTCGATTACGCTTAATCGACTGATAACAGATATTTAACCGGGCAAATTCGGCCGATTAAACCCCGGTTTAACTTTAATCGGAGTTTAAAGTAGTGGTGAAAGCGGCCCTTAGTGTATAAACATTTTGATTAATTTAAAATCTTGAATTTACCATGAACAATCCCAGAAATTGTAACTGATGTCTCTGCAACATTAGTTGAAAAAACTACTTTTCTGTATCCTCTAGGTGCTGGACGAAAGGCTTTGAGTTGTTCGTCATTAGTTAATGTACCATGCATAGGTATAGGAAGAAGTTTTATCCTGTGAAAAAAATGAAATATTAAAGAATTTAAAACAATAAAATGATTTGAATATAGCACTATTGCAAACTCAGTTATTACTTATTAGTTATAACTATAGTTTTTAAGAAATGGAAGTATTTTTAGACTCTTTAAACAACATTAAAATAGACATAACTCGACGAGATATAAATATAACAACAATTATATGATGAGCATGCAAATTAATAACAACTGAGAAAGAACTTATTGAATAAAATAATAATTGATTTCTTAATAGTTAGGTAAGTACCAATATAATTTTATTAAAAATTAATTTAGAGCTTAGGTTTCTGACATTAATTCACAACTGAACTGACATCTGTAGCATAAAAAATTAATCCAATCACTTTAACTTAAATACTTTATATTTTTTTTTAAAATACCTAAAATATTAACCGAGTGTTGGATAATTAACTAATTAATAATTTATGTATTGGGTTTGTAGAAGTATCATAATTTAAGTATTTAACAATATATTATGTACTTTGTTAATGTAACCTAACCAAACAGAAATTAAATAACAGAAACAAAATTATATAACTGAATGTGTCAATAGATTTAGAAATCCTTATTAATAGATATATATATATAAAACAAGCAATGTTTGCGACTGACTGTGTCCTTTATGCATTCCTAACCATTCATCCGATTGAGATGAAATTTGATACAGGAATATATTAGAGCTCGGGGAAGAAGATGGGCTACATTTTGTGGGGAAAATAGGCAAATAAGAGGTCCAACCAGGGGAAGCTCTCAAACAGAGATTTTTAAATTATTATTATTGTTTTTGATATAAATGGTTGCTATTGGTTTGATTTAGTTTTAATAATAATAATTTTTATTATTAATGCGAAATGCCTGTGTATTTTAGCACAGAATATATCAAGTTCAAATCTCGGTTTCGATGGACCAATTTTTTCACATTTTTTGATACTTTAAAGTTAACTTATACACCTACGTTTGCACCACCCGGGTCCACGATCTACAGCGGTATTTTGCCTACCTGATAACATTCTGCTAGCATAACCACAAAAACCTAAAAATAGCAACACATTTCTGTGTCTGCTAGTAGATATATACTTATAAAAAATATATTATTATATATTTTTTGGAATAATTTAAAAAAAAAAGTAAAAATGTGTAAATTTTCTGATAAGAATAGTAAATTTCAAATTCTTAAATATTAAAATTAAATTACTTATAAAGTTATAAATGACCAGGGTAAATATATTAATAATAAGTTAAAATATTTAGGTACTTTTCATTAGCATTCTTAATGTTGTAATCGTCCAGTGTATTAACTGCTTGCATTATTTCTTCTTTTCCTGTTAAAAACACCAAAATATCACCTGATGTGCCACTTTGTTGAATTTTTAATACCGTGTTAATTGATTCATCTACATAATTTGGTGTTGGGTCTAAAAAAAAATATGTAATTATAATTTATTAGATACAAAATTTAGTGTAATATGTTTAAAAACATCACCTTTTATATAGTATATTTTTGTAGGATAGGATCTTCCTTCAATACCCAAAACAGTTGCGGTATCATTAACAGGGTCATTGCTTTGATTTAAATTAAAATATGATTTAAGCTGTGAAGAATCCAAAGTGGCAGATAGTATTATGAGTCTTAAAGTTGGTCGTTTCTGAAAGTAATTTAAAATAAAAAATGCATAACAAAATATTATATAAATACAATTAAATATATACAAACTTTCAAAACTTTTTTAATTAGTCCCATTAAAATATCAGTCATTAAGCTTCTTTCGTGTATTTCATCTAATATTATTACAGAATAATTTACTAATAAAGGATTGCTCATCATTTCATTCAAAAGAATACCTTCAGTGATATACTATTCATAAAAAAATGTGTGTTAATATATAAACAAAATATAAATAATATCATAAAATATAAATAACTAACTTTAATTTTTGTATCTGGTTGACAACAGTTATCAAATCTCACTGAATAGCCTACTAGTTGACCAAGGTTGGTTTTCTGTTCTTGTGCTACTCGAGTAGCTAATGTAATGGCACTTATTTTCCGGGGCTCAGTAATTACAATTGATTTGTCACATTGACATAAACCACTATCTAAAAGCATCTGTAAACAATTTTGTTGTGATAAACTATGGAAAAAACATTTTTTCATTGTTATTAACAATAAATATATTAACAATTTAATTCATAAAAAAAAGTTATTTGGATAAAGAAGTAAAGAATAGGGTAACTAAGTAAGAGTTTTTGGTAAAAATTGAAGAATATAATACTATTTAAAATATGTTTCTAGAATTTAAAATAAGTCAATAATTGGTACAAATTTGTAATTGTTTTAAAAATACTATAGCTGAACATTACTGTAAAAATAATAAATTTTACAATTTGAGTAAATAAAATTAAACATACTTGAGACACTTGAGTACTTTTTCCACTCCCAGTAGATCCGACCAATATTAATGTCTGAAACTTTTCACAAAGATACAGAACTTCATTTCGATATTTGGTTATAGGTAATTTATTTCTTTGGCTTTGTAAATCCAATGACATATATGGATTATAAACAAATGAAGAAGATATAGCAGATTCAAAGTTAGAATCTTCTTCTCCATATCCTGGTTTTTCATCTAAAATAAAAGTAATCTGATTAATATAAGAAACAATTAAATAGTAAGTTGCATTGGGTTTTATCATTTTACAATATGGTCAGTAAAGATAGTCTAATAAAATTTTAAGACAATATATTTTAAGCTTTTCTTTCAAGGTATTGGTGGCAAAATCTACTTTAATTGTGATGTCATTAGTAATTAATCATGGCTATTACCACATTGTCTATATAGGTATTTGCCATTCATACAGTGATTAGATTTTTATAGTTGAAAATTAATCAGCTACATTCCAAAATTGAGATGATGATAAAAGATTTATGTCCTGGAAAACAGGTTATTATGGTTCTTCACAAAAATGCAACGTCACATTCAGCTAATCAAAGTAGTAACCTCATTTTAAATATAAAATTAAATTATGATATCATCTTCATTACATAGCAATGATTGGTCTTTCTGTAACTTTTGTGTGTTTGACCACTTGAAATTAACTGTCAAAGGAACAATAGAAACTAGATAAGTTAAGTCACAAATCGGAGAAGGGTTTTATGAACAAGACAATTACAAATTAGTACATAGGGACATAAAATGTATGTTTCTTTGATCAAAATTTTAAAAATTTAAAATAAAAAATGAATTTATTATTAAATTCCTTTTTGATTTATGACCCAATGCAACTTACTTTGTGATTGTATTCCATGCAATGTTCTAAATTAAAAACAGTAATGTATCTTTTGATTCTTTGAATAAGTATTTTCGAAAAAAAAATGTAATTATTTAAGTTTGATCGAATTTAAATAAAATACCATGACATCATTAATGTATATTTATTCACAGTACAAATTGGAATCTTAGTACCTAAATAATAAATAGAAAACTTACCAGCATTTTTAAATCGAAAACTACTCATTTTTGATTATTCTCTAGGCAGGTAACAACATAGGACGATGTTCGAATAAACACTGATATATAATTTGAACCCGCAATCAATGTGGACGAAGCAATCAAATATTTATTCGAATGTAGAATGGCAGAATTAAATATTGTGAAAGATGCATTGAAAATAATATAATAGTTACTTATTAGTAGTTAGTACATAGGTAGTTATTACTTATTATTTTCAAAACTTTTCGTAATTCCGAATTATTTATCAGTTTATCACATATTCGTTATCAAGCTGGTGATGATGCGTGTATACAATAATTTAGACGTTAGGTTAAGTATTTCCTCGGTCGTTAAGTCCCTCATAGACAGTGTCCTACTGACTATAAGTACAAATTGATAAAATATTATATTATATATTTTTATTTTTTATACGTTGTAGTAGCCAGTAGGTATGAATCTATTCTGTGGTATAGCCGTATAGGTAGTAGGTACTTACTACACAATACTATAATTACTAAATATGTTATAGGTACCATTGATTATACTTTTATTACATTTTAATTATTATAAATTATAATGCCACCTAATTGATGCTAATAAGTAATCCTTTTAGGTATGGCATAGTACCAATTAGAACATCATACCATCGATAATGAATAAGCAGTGTTGTAAAGTATTTGAGTAAAAGTATTCAAATACTTTTTTCCGTATTGAATACTTTTTTAGATACCTACTTTTTATTTTGAAATATTTGAATGGTATTTGAAATACTTTTTTTTACTATTGAATACTATTTTATTGAATAGGTACTTATTTTTATTCTTTTAATTCTTAATTTGTTTCTACTTATATTTATTCTTGTTAAATAAAAACACAAGCCAATTTCGTATCGGTTTTTTCAATTAAATGTTTTTTTTCTCCAGGGGACAGTCAGTTTATTGTCGACGTAGATCGAAAAGATACATCTGTAGTCGGTATCACTATAATTAGAAAATAACAAAATATATAATAGGTAGGTATGTAAAAAGCTTCTGCTTATCAGCTATTATACTGTATAGTTTATACTTTATAATTATTTAACTATACGAAAATATTATTGCTAGGTGCCTAGGTAATTATTAGTACCTACTACCTATTTACCAAGACAATTTTTTTCAATAATTATCATTATCGTTTATCGTCGATGGCGGTACGAGATATCCAAATAGGTACATATACTTTTGAATTAATATATAACTTTGTAGAGAAAAGTTCATTGTTGTGGTGCACTGGTGCAACTAACATGACTGATCAGAATTTCGATAATTGAACAAATCATGTTTTTAAAATGCAATAAACAAATTTTTGATTATTACAAATTATTTCAGCACTAAAAAATAAAAATAATTTTTTTTTTTGTATTTGAAGATTATTTAAAATACTTCTGAAAAGTATTTGAGCATTACTCAAATAATTTACTATTGTATTTGGGTGGTATTTTAAATACTTTATTTTAAGAGTATTTGAGTAATTACTTAAATACTTTTAAAAAATATTTTTTACAACACTGTGAATAAGTACCATAATAATACTAATAATAGTATTCATAATCAATGGTCAATGGTTAGACATACATTCTCAATATATTATTTAGTCTTCACTGAACAATCTTCTATTGATTTTTCACTTTCTCCGTTTTCAGTTTTCACTACAAATTAATTAGGTTTAATAGGTTTTTAATTTTTACTAAATAATACAATTTAATACACAACACATACATTAATTAGATATTTACAGTAGGTTGGAATACCTAATGGCTAGTTTAGAGTTGGTTAAATATTTTTCAATTTCTATGAAAATATCCATATTCGTGTTCGCTGGTCATTAAGATCGGGATCAAAAGTAAAATTGGCAAAATATTTCAGTAGTTAGGAAATTTAAATACCTAGTTATTAACTTCATTTTTAATATTTTAGGCATAATATACTTATATGCATACTTTAAATTTACCAAGCATTTTGGCCTGACTATAATTTCTATATTTTTCTGAGCCGGGTAATTATAATCTTTTTTTTTTATTTGTCTTAAGTATCGGTGATTTACAAATATGGACATGTGGTATTATTATTGATGTATAATATAAACGAAATATAAAAATGTTTTATTTGCGTAAAATATTTTATGTATGACTAAGGACTAATAGGAGTTCAGGATTTGTTTAAGTACAATATAGTGTCTATGAACAATTCAATTTTAATTTTAATAATTTTAATTTCTAACTTTAGGTAGGTACATCTAGTTTCATCTTGTATAATATGACTAATTAAGAATAATAAACTAATAATATTAAGGTAATGTTTTCCCGGGATTTTTTTAAAAATATCGTAAATGTGTTTACCGATCTGTACTCAAATATTATCTCTGATAATAATATTATGTGTTGTGCACTTGTGCTTGTCATTGACTGTTATCAGTTTCGTTTATAAAATATTATGAAAAACCACGAATTAAGATATATCTTAATATTATAGTGAATTCATACCTAGAAAAAAACATAGGCAAGTACAATATAACAATACAAACCACAGATATTGACGCCTAAAGGTCGACGGATGAACATTTTTCTTATAATTTTTTTTACCTTCAAATGTTTACATTATGTTAGCTTATTTCATGAGAATATTATTCATCAACAAAAAATAAGTTATCAAGTAAGTTTATAATTTTCAGAATAAAAATGTATGGGATCAATATCATTATAGATCATACCCATTACATATTGTGTAATATTACAATTTGTTGATACATCAGTTTACATTTATTAATTTGTTCTCCTACTACAGTTGACAAGATGCCTCGTAATCGAGTGAAAACAACAAATAGAGGTACCACATCGGAGAGCACTATGCAAAAAGCAGCTCTACTATGTTTGGAAAATCTTATGTCGGAACGATCTGCAGCTACTAAATTTAATATTTGCCATGTGAGTTTAAACAGGTACATAAAAAAATTTAAACTCCATAGGGAAACAGGTAGTTGTCTACCAGCATTCGGTTACCGACCACATAATAAAATATTTGACGACTTTCAAGAAAAACAACTTGCAGATTACGTAAAAATTTCCTCAGATATGTATTTTGGTTTAAATTCTAAAAATATTCGAAAACTAGCTTATGAATTTTCAGTTAGACTTGATTTAACAGTACCAAATAGTTGGAAACAAAATAAGGAAGCCGGTCCTGATTGGATTACAGACTTTTTAAAAAGAAACCCATCACTGTCCATTTGTCTCCCAAAAGCGACTAGTATATCAAGGTCTATTCATTTCAACCCAGCAAATCTAAAACATTTTATGGATAAATATGAGTCAATTTTATTGAAGTACAAACTTCAAGCACATGATATTTACAACATGGATGAAATAGGGGTTACATTTGTCCAAAAAACAGGAAAAATAGTAGTATCTCGAGGTAATAAACATAATAAAGCGATCATAAGTGGCAAAGATAGTACAGTTACCATGTGCTTAGCTATAAATGCAGCGGGCTACCTTATTCCTCCCATGCATATATTTTCTAAGGCTGCCAATAATTTAAACCTTATGCAAGGCGTTGAGTTCTTGAAGATTTTGAAGAAATTTACCAAATATGTCAGACCTTCAGTTGATAAAAAAGTTCTTATTCTACTTGATAATCATGAATCTCACTTATGTTTGCCAGTGATTGATTTTTGCAGGGAAGCAGGCATTTTATTATTATCATTTCCACCTCACTGTTTTCAAAAACTCCAGCCATTGAACAGATCCGTGTATAGACCATTTAATGAATTTTTGAACCAAAATAAATCGGCCTGGATTGAAAATAATTCAGGGATAAAATTAAAAAAATATGATGTGCCTTTAGTGTCATCTAGTACAAGTGCATTAGTTAGTGCTGCTACACCTCAAAATATAATTAATGGATTCTCTATGTCAGGGATTTGGCCTTTAAATCGAGATGCATTTACTAAGGATACATTTACGCCAACAGTTTTTGAAGATATTGACGATATGTTAATAGATAATGTTGATGAAGAACCAATAAATTATGTAATTAGAGAGCCAAAAAATAGCATTACTGAAGAACCAGCTAATATTGACATTATTCCTCATTTAAAAACAGAAGGAAGTTCAACTCCTCCAATTTCTGATCTAGACAGATTTTCTTTTGCTGGTCAAGAAACTTCTAAACTGGTTAGGAAACTATTATTTGAACTTCATCATAATAAGGAACATAGGAAGTAGATTAAAAGAGAAAAGTACAATATTAAATACGCCTGAAAAATTAGAAATGGAAGATGAAACAAAAAATAATGCTAAAAAACCCTATTTGTAAAAATAAGAAGAGTAAAAAATCTAAAAGCTAAGAAACTAGATAAACTCAAAAACAAGAACCTTCATTTAATCGAGAAACTCTTGAATTGATTAGGAAACTTACTGAACGAAATAATCCAGGAACTCAAAAACAAGAATAACAGTTATAGCAATGTTTATGCTCAAATTGTTGTAAGAATATTTGTGACGAGTCTTTAATAACAAAAAAAAAAAAATAATAATAATAATTTTAAGACTGAATATTACTATTGTGTAAGTATTACATATTTTGATCTCTATTTTTTAATCCATTAAGGTATACTATGTTTTAATTTGTATTATTATTTAATAATATATATACTTGCTTGAAGAAGTAGTCTCTCCTCGATGAGTCTATTAAATATTGAACGTATTGGAAATGTTAGTACTATGTACTAATGTACTGTACCTACTATTTAAATAATTTTGATTAAAAAGGATATTCATAAATACAATTTGAACTTATTAATGTTTATAATTTATATAAAAATAATACATTTTAATTTCTTACTGTTAAATATTTATTGATTAGAAATCTAAATAATATCAATACATTTAAACATAAAAAACATTATGTCAAAATCGATTGTTGAACTTGTAACTTTATTTTTACCAAGCATTATAATATTACAATTCATTATCATTTATTAACTTGAAATGTTACATAAAATAAACTATTCGCTTATAATGAAACCAAAGTAATAAATATTTTTATAATAATTATAACAAAACAAATTGTTGGCATATTATGATATTCTATTATCTTATCCTATAATCCTATATTTTTACACATACACTTTACACTATACCACATTCACGTCAAATAGGATTTACCTTACCTAACCTATAGTAGTCAAAACGAATTTAAAATTCTCATAAAAAAGAAAAAAACCATAAAAATTATATTGTTATACAAATATAATTTAAGTTCTCTGAGACTTTATAAAGTTTTTCACTTATTTAAAAACTATCTAAATTAAAAATAAATGTAAGAAAACGTATTAGTAGTTGGAATTTAAGAAAGTTAAAAAATATTCCCATATAATAATTATTTTAAAATTTAAATGATGAAAAATTTTTTATCTTTTATTGAACATCATCTCTGTTTGTTATTTTATGGATTTGCCACAGCATGATAAATAGTTGGCCTTCCACCTATCTATGCATGTATGACAAACTACTGAAAATAGGTAAATAATTAAAAATAAACTAACGTGTCATTTAAATTTAAATTATGCTCTAAAAGTATTTTTACTCAAGTTATTAATTTGGCTGCAAGATTAGAAAAGTAAGGTGTGAAAAAACTATAATTAGTTAAATTAAAACATTAAAAAAAAACTATATAGCTAGACCATAATAGCACATTCTGCAAAATTTTATAATTTCATACATTTTGGGCCTTAAACCAATGTAATAATGTTTCTTAATAGTATTTTTAGGTTTACACTGTCAAATGCTTTTTTTACATCTAAAATCAACCCTAGAACTTTGAAGTTATGGTCTAATTTATCATGTATAAATTTGGATACTAAAAAATAAAAAAAAGAGTGTGAGCCCACTATTACACTCTGGGGAAGTAAAACTTCTTTCATAAGTATTGGAACACGTGAAATTATTAGTGAATTGGGGAAAGAGTAAGAAAAATAAATACAATAAAAATAAACGTGCAAGCCGCCGCCGCCGTGCGTGACTTGCAAAATAAATAAATAAACAAACGTGTCGTTTCATTTTTCGTTAAGATCTTTTTTTCCACTCACACCTCAAGAAAGAAATTTTACTCCAATAATGCATCACTAGATGACTTAGGTACCATTTAAAAATCAACATTGATTTTTTGAAAAGAAATGTTATACAAAAAATTAACTACTATATTCTATTATACTTTTTATACATTTATCAAGTATTTTAGATATAGTCAAATATGGACAATTAATTCTACTAAACACACTTGGTTTAAAATGGTATAACTATACATTTTTTTTATAATTAGAAGGTAACAACATACCTAGAGAAATTACTAAAGAATACAGACTATATTGACAAAAATGTCATGGGCACTATTCCGAACATGACGATAATGAAATGATGGCTAAAATAATTAATGACAAAGATTTAACCATAGCTTTGAACTAAAAAAATACACCAGGTGATGCTTATGGAATAAATTATTTAAAAACATATTCTACTTTTAAGGAGTACCCTACTTGTAGTTCTGGATATATAGATATGAGTCAACTTAAAAAATATACTATGGATATTATTCACCAAATGGTGAGAAAAAATATTTAATTTGCATATTTATTTCTAAGATTGCCAAAATTACTGCCAGAAAATATGACAGATAATATAAGTGTATCTGTCATATATATTGCTTTGTTGCACTTATGCAACGAGCACAACTTATGTTTAGAATAAAAAAATTGTGATATTTTTATCTATCAAGGTTCTGTAAACTTGAAAAATTAGAATAAGTTTTTTAAAACAGTCTAGCAACAGCATTACAGAGAGTGTCTAATTTACAGAAGATCTCAAAGCAGAAATATAACTGAAGGATGCTGGTTAATATTGCTATATGAGATATTGTATGTTTAATATTTTTGAATATCATAACTGTAGTAAGAATGTCAGAACAATATTCGATAAACAATAGCAAATGTTTAATTTACACATTGATGATAAGATTTTTTTTTAATTGTATTTTTTTTTTTTATTATTATTTATACTTTTTACAGAAAATTAATTTAAAAATATCTTTTAGTAATTTATTCTAAACAAAAGAACAAGAATGCACAATATAGTGTACCTACATTAATTGACTTATTCTAAAAACAATTATACAAATATTCAAAAAAGGTATAAAAGTAAATTATATTTTTAAAATATTATGTTAATATTCACAAATACTTACACTGTTGGATAAATCCACTTTTCATTTTAATATCTTTTTTTAAAAATGGTATTTTATTTATTTGACATGCTAATCAACATTTATATATGTCTACATTTTTATCTCTCAAGGTTCTGTGAACTTAAAAATTAGAATAAGTTTTCTTAAACAATCTGCCAACAGTACTACAGTGAGTGTTAATCTACAGAAGATCTCAGAGCAGAAATATAACCAATGGATGCTGCCATGCTGGTCAAATACTATACAGTAATATGAGATATTGTAGGGTATTTTTGAAAATAATTACTGTGTTAAGAAGGTCTGAACAATACTTGATAAACAATAGCAAATGTTTAATTTGCACTTGAATAATAATATTTTTAGATTATGAGCGGAGCGATGAAGGTGCTTATTGATTTTACAATGATGTGTGTTTTTTTAAATTATTTATTTGTGTCTGTCATCACGGTTTGGGGCAGTAAAATTGCTTCGATTTTCTTCAACAGTATCTTGTTTGATGGGAAAGTGAATCTAGTTGGTTAAATTTTTACAACATTGGATATTCACTCGATTTCTCATTTAGCGATTTCCTTATTTAGTTGTAATTCAAAAACGAATAACTGTAGACACATGACAATTTCACTGAATGTTTATATTAGCATTTCTTATACACCATACACTTTTGAAAATATTTTGACTCTTTTTGAGCTGTTTACGGACATTTTCAGTTTTCAATTTTTTAGTTTTTTTTTTCTATAAATATCAATAAAATTTTATTTGTTGGGTAAAAAAGCGTGAACATTTAATGCAAGGTTCCTGATATATTGTTACAACTTACAATAGCAGTTAAAATTTTAAGTTCGAATTTTGAGAAAATATATGAAATTTAAAATTTAATAATTATTTTGTAGTTAAAAATTTATAAAATGTCCAAATTTTATAGCTAAGGATTGAAAATTTAAAACAAGGTTCCTCGTAAATAGGTTATATGTATATTGTATATAAATTACTTTATTCAAAATAATATCACCAAATATACTTTGTAATATCATAGGCCCTTTTCATTCAGATTGTTTTTCTTATACAATGATATTAATATATTTATATATCATTGAATTCAAATTTAACACCATACATTACAGTGACCCACTTGTAACCTTCTGTACAGCAGAACGACACCCACTCGCCCACCTTTTTTTGTTGAATTATATTTTTACTTTGATTTATATTGGTAATATTACAGTAAAATAAATGAAAAATATATTATAGTCATTTGTTTAAACCCGCATATAAACATTAAATTTGTTGTTATTAAAACATAAAAACTTGAATGCATGTTGTATAAATACATTTTCTTATTTCAAAAACAATTAATACAATTAATATACAAAAGAAAATCATAATTTTTATAATTTTATGTTAATATTCACAAACACTCACAGTTCACATTGTTTGATAAATCCACTTTTCCTATTAATGTCTTTTTAAAAATGAGAT
The DNA here is from genome assembly GCA_949089665.1 of Macrosiphum euphorbiae. Taxonomy (NCBI): domain Eukaryota; kingdom Metazoa; phylum Arthropoda; class Insecta; order Hemiptera; family Aphididae; genus Macrosiphum; species Macrosiphum euphorbiae. The sequence goes on along the minus strand of CARXXK010000002.1, from coordinate 5,852,334 downwards.
TTTATTTGTTTGGCATGCTACTCTAAAATGAATATATCTTATTTTAAGTTGTATTTTTTTAGAAAATTGGAAATACATCAATCCAATTGAAGAGAATTTGGTCTTAGAACCATAGAAAAGTAACTATGAAACAAATTATAAGTTATATACCCACAGATATATTATTATTTATTACCATTTATTAAAAAAAAAAACACAAAAATGGTCTATTGTATATTTGTATGCACTATGCAGCAATGCAGCTTTATTGTACAATTTGCATTATTATTGTATTCTGAATTGCTGAACATATAAAACGACAGTCGACAATTGTAAAATACTACAAAAGTTTAAACCAAATCATGATTCATTACGTAAATGCATATTTTAATTATAATAAGATAGGTATTTAAAGTTTGTTAAGAAATGTTCACAATTCAAATCATTCTTATCAAAATTAGCCCAATTTTATTCTACATATTTTCACAAGTATCCCTAATTTGTAAATACTTTTAAACAATAAACATATTTTATTGTTTCATAATATTTAGGTATACTTATAGGTTATAACCTATACGTAGGTTTTAAACCATGGTGCAGTGTACAAAAACACCCATCTATCGGTATAAGTACTTTTTAACTTCTATGGCTATTCTAAATACTCTAGTATTAGCTATTGGGAAAGCTCAAAATCTTATGCTAAATGAAACATTGAAAAATGATTTAATTTTCATCTCAGTGAAATTTGGCGATTTAGCACTTATACTTAAAAAATATGTACATAAATTATAGTATAGGAACTGTCGAACTAGCGATAAAAAAAATTATGACACGTAGATAGGTAAGTATATACAAAAAGGAGGTGTTGTAAAAAAAATCTAGGCTATATTGATTTTAAGACAATCAATGACATAAAGATTGACAGACCCCCTCTTGAAAAAAATCCTAGATACGCTACCTACTGGTACATGGTAAGTGAATATAGTGATCGCTTTACACATTAATTACAAATGTGAAATTTAGTGGAACTGAAACTTAGTTTCGTATTTCCAATAATATACTTATATAGCATAATATGATGTTTTCATAGTAGATATGAACACTTATTAAAGAGAAGAAGTTTATCATGACAGGTATATCTACGAGTAGATTTTTGATACTTTATTTTCAATGTCCAATATTTAGCTCTAAAATGTGTGATATTTTCCTTATTGAGTTTAGTTATTAAAATATCAAAAATTTACTTTTATACAAGCACGTAATATTAACTCTTGCTTAACTCAGATTCTCAACTACAATACTGCAGATAATAGGTTAGGTACCTACTCCCAAACCGCTCAATAAACCATTTTATCGGAAATACAAAAATTAATTTTCATACTTACCTAGTATTGTTACATACTATTGATATTTGATATACCGTACTATTTTTTTTAATTTTTACAATCAATTAATATATTTAAATTTTTTAAAAATTGTTCTTTTGTTCCTTTGTTTTTTTTTTCTAGGATTCTTTTTTACGGAGATATTTTTATTAGGGCCACAAGTAGCCAGCACTCAGTAGGTAACTATAGGACCTGTGTATACAAAACGAAACTCTGAGAAGATCTTCTCTAGTCTCTGCATAGTGCCGTAGTGGACCGTGGCTAAGTGGCTTACACTTTTTACCCTAAAATAGTAAAATGTATAGGTCCATAAGTTTTAATTGTCATGTAGTTATCTCTATTGGCAAATATGTCGGAGTAATATAATATCGGTATAGTTTATGTTCGAAGTAATTGATATCGGAGCAGTTGTATTAAGACGGGACTAACCACAGATTTATATTTACTATTTAGTACTATAGCTACATGGTACTTGATAGCACGAATCAAGATATAGGTATATCTTAATTCGTGCTTGATAGCGAACTCCAGCCATGAATTGAAGCTTCAACTTTCAAGGTCGGTTGGCAATTGTATGGTATTTCATATGACAAATAAGATAATATTATGATTTATTTTGTATCGTATTTTATTATTTCTAAACATGTTGTTTAAAAAAAAAAAAATATTATTCCTAATACATTTTGTATAATAAATGAAATGTTTTGCCAACCGACAAAATGTAAATTGTATAGGAGTTCCTTATCTAGTGTTGTATAGAACTTCTATACAACACTAGATAAGGAACTTCTATAATAGAAGTCTGTGGAAATAACAGACGGAACCATGAATAGTGTTGTGTAGTTCACATACAGGACGGTAGCGTCTCATGAGACACCATAGACCACAGATATAAAATATATCTGTGCCATAGCCATATAAATAAATTGATTATCTATGTTAAACACCGAAGCACTACTCACATAATATGATAAAGTCAATGACGTACACGTCTGACACTGCCCACAGCCCATAGAGTAATACTCTATGCGACAGCCACTTCGACACAATGCTTTTCCAATATAATGCATTCTTTGTGACCAATTGACCAAACTTCTGACTTCATTTCACGGTCCTCTCGCATTGGAACAGGCAGTGCCTATTTCCTGACTTGGATTTTAATTCTGTCATTCAGTTCGGACCAAGGTTGTCGTTTTAAAATATTGATTATTGTATTACGACTATCTTGGTCTGGATTGACGAGTAATATTTTTGTTCATATATGATGATACCTATGCGGAATGCCAGAATCGAACGTCTCGAAACTAGAAAACTCGAAAGTCAAAACCAGGTAATTCGCGTTTATTGACATGCATTTCTATGTAACAATCGACAATACAGATATACTCATGGCTAAATATATGTATAATATATATTTAGCCATGGATATACTGTTGAACTTAACAGTGTTGGGTAAATTACTTTCTAGAAGTACCTAATGATATTGCATTACTCGTTACCTACTTCAAATATTTTTATTTAAATTACATTTGCTTTACCTAAAATTATTTTTATCACGTAACATTACTTTTTCATTAATAAAGTAATGCGTTACAAATAACGTTACTTTTTTATCATTTTTTTTTTTGAACCATAGGTATTCAATTCATATGATTCAATTATTATGTATATATTTTACATTCATAGACCTAATGATAATCGACCTATTATACCTAGTATTAAGGCGCGTTTACACGGTTCACTCTTGGTGATCATTTTGGATGAATCATCCATAGTGAATAAATAAGAAATGTAAAATGATCATCCTCATTGAACGATGAACAAAGTTGGGTCATGTCCAACTTTCCTTCACTCTGGATGATTACATTATTCTTAATCATTCACTGTGGATGATTCATCCAAAATGATCACCAAGAGTGAACCGTGTAAATGCGCCTTTATGTACAAAAAGTACAATCATCTCACCTATATGGCTATATTATATTCATAAGTCATAAATCATAATTTATTTTATTTTTAAACCGAACTCTTTTATTTCTGCTAATAAAGTGATAACATTTATTCCTGAAATGTTAAGTAGTATTGTTAACTATTATTGGAATCAAAAATAAGTATAATTGATTTTTAATTTTTCTGGGAAATCCTATCGGCTTGTTTTTGTAATACATTCAAAACTATTATTTTAATAACGTGGAAAATAACGCGTTAGTGCGTTACTTTATAAGAATTACTTTTCTAAAGAAGTTTTGTTACAATTGTGTTACTCTAAGTAAAATGTAATGAAATTACTGCTGCGTTACTGAAAAATTAACCCAACATCTACCCAACACTGGAACTTAACTTTTTTACTGTTCTGTCTCATTAGTGTTATTTTGTAATTATATCTTCTCCGCATGTGTTGTCTTAACCTTACATCTAAATGTAAAACATAGCTCAAAAACTGTTTTGAGAGGGGGCAAAAACTACTCGGGCTGTAACCAAGTTAACTCTTTGAGGGGCGAAAATTTCCTTTGGAAAAAAAGCCCATGTGGGCAATATGTCTCTTTACCATAACATTTAGTACGTATATCAAAATATTAATAATGATAATAAATGATGAAAAACACGGGAAATAATATCAGACCAGCGGCAGTGATATTGTTTGATGCATGTATTAGATGATAATAAGGTGGTTGGTATGCTGACCATTATTAAAAAAATATTAAACATAATTTTAAAAGTGGTTAAAATAGTAACCACCGCACCTGAACGGTAAAAAAAAAGTGGTTAGCATACTAACCACGGCCCCTCAAAGAGTTAAGCAACCAAATTTTGACAGTGTGTCATTGTTTTTAATTTTTCTAGTAAGGTTTCTAAGTGGTTCTTGCTTGAAACAGTTTTTTATGTTTTACATTTGTAAGACGGAGACACCACATCCAGGCCTCTTAAAGCCTAAGGGCCTAATACATGATTTATTTTATTTTATTAAAATATCAAAAATTCAAAACCATTTTGATATATTTCATTGATAAATACCTAATTATTGACATAAATACTCAATAAAATTGATCATATTTTATGGGGTCCTTAAAACTATACCTGTCAATATATTATTTAACATTGCATTTATTATTTGTTTACAGTGTTAACATGTAACCATCAATATGTTATAATAATGGGCTGAATAGAATTCAAGATGGAAATTGGCAACCAAACTGCAAGCTGTACACTCGCCCTCAAAATGTATCTTTGTAGTATCTAACACCGACTATGATTATGGTAACTTAATCCTACACACATCCGTTTTCATGCGCATATTACAGAAAATGTAATTATCCTGTTCCTGCAGAAATTCTACGACAAGGACAAACGTTTTTATTTGCGTATACCAGGCAGTCTAAGTGTCAATTAGTCACAGCATTGGCACATTGGTTTTCATCAGATGGTTAAACTATGGCTATGTGATAAAAGTTTGTGTGCCAACGCTGTGGCACTTAAATTGTTTGATATACGCATGTAAAAACGTCTAACCTCGTCATTAATTATATCAGAGATACCGCTAGTTCAGAACAATTAGATAATCTGAAGTATGTACATGAAAACAGATGCGTATTGAGATAAAATTATCAACTGACTTAACAAACCAATGTATAAAAATTTTGTTTGCTGTAACGATAAATTTCCGTAATTTGATATTATGAATTTTTAAATGTTGTCTTGAACTATTGAGCTAGACAGTTACTTACAATATTATTAACAGATTATATAAATATGTATTTATTTTTGTAAAGTAAAATTTATTCATGGATATTTTTTTATATTCTTAAAAATGTTAAATGCATATTATAAATTATGAAATGCATATTTTATTCAAGAATAATATTGTCTAAAGTTTTAATTTATTAACTTATACCTACTTTTGAAAAGAAATTACAGTGCATTTTCATATGTGATGTAAAATGTATTTACCAAATGTTGTTAAGTAAAAATATTGCATTTTATGTCATGTATAATATATTTTAACTGAAACTGCATTTATTTTGTATTATATTTATTATATACTACTATATTAGTATGTTAATTTTCTACATAAGTATTTAGAAAGTTAGATAGGTAACAGTAGGAGCTGGTCACTGCAATTGGCTGTTTAAGTAGGATATATTTCAATATACACATTATTATTATATGTCTTTGGATGTAACTTAACTTAAGTTACAAGTAACTGTAACAAAATTACTTTTTTGTAGTAATTATTACTAAATTACTCTTTATATTTTTAAAACGTATTGATAATAATGTGTGTAAATATTAAAATATATCATATAATTTATATGTAAAATTGTCTGAACTGTAATATTTTTGTTATAGCTATTTACTGTTTGACCATTTTGACTATAAAGTGTTACGTTTAGAATGGAATTCTTATCTTTACTCTGTGTTGTATCGTCGTGGATGGCTCACGGCCAACAGGTTTAGTTGTAAAAATCTTGCACACATACACGTGGTTGCTTACCTATCGTAACAACAACTTACCTTACCAACCACAGTTCATAATCCCCTACAACAGCGAATGGTCATAGTTGTCGGGCTTAAGTTCAATAAAAAATAAAATAATCAAAATAGTGTAGCAAAATGAGTAGCTGTTAATAATTTCCTATTATTGATTGTCATTATTTAGTTTATGTATTGTTGCATTGACAACATGATTTTTAAGCTCAAGTGATATTTTTGAAGAAAAAAAGTAACTTCTATCGTAATTGTGTTCCTTATTTAACAAAAATTATGTAACTTAACCAAAGAAAAAAGAAAGTAACTTAAAAATAATTTTTTTACAAATTTGATAAGGAATTATTGTTATATAATTTAATTACCAAAAACAAGTAACTTCCCCAATACTGCACATTATACAATATAATATAGCAAAGGCAATATTCATCACACGATAACTAGGTACATATTCCCTATACCTACATTTTGTAAGATTAAGTTTTCAGACAAAATATTTACTCTATAATACCATACTTGACATAATAAATAGTATAGAGAAAAATATATAAATATTAAATTGTAAAGAAAGAAGCTACCCAATTAGGGCATTTACTAACACCCGCCACCCAGGGACAAAACAAAAGATTAGTTGTTCTATAGGAATGTAAAAATCTAAATATTAGTACCTCGATATGGGTGTAATTCACTCATATTAATAATTATCAAGCCAGCTTATACAGGTTGTTTCGACGCTGTATGAATGCATATAAGTCAATTTTGTATAATATACACCTACTATTTACTATTTGACTATTAACACTTAACAGTTCATACTTTTAGATTTTAGCTGTTAATGGTTCTCTTGGAAGTGTGTTGCACCCTACATCCATGAGGGACTTAATTTCTATTTAATTTTGGTAGGTTATGTAGTTTTGCTAGAGCGTCAAAATAATAATTAAGTTCTCAAAAATATTCAAAATGGTTCTTATATTTTTAATTAGGTCATAATAAATTAACTAGACGTACGGTTTCTTATTGGTTATTTTTAGGTGTGTTTTAATGATACTTTTGAATTAATAATTCATTAGTGCAGAGCATTTTTTATTTGAAAAAAATACAGATCTGTTTTATATTATACTACCTGGTGTTACTGGAAATTTGTCATCAGCTTTTAAAACTATTAGAATAAACTATTACATATTTGTAATAGGTTTTTAATATATTTACATATGTTTTTTCATCCATACGAAGATTTATAGCTCAAGCTTTGCGCTTATCAGTCGCTTCTTTTGTACCACTTTAATTTTCCCAAAAAGAAGGATGTCTGTGCGGGTCGTGTATTCAGGAGTAAAATTTAGGCAATTCAATTCACATGTTGTGTCGGCTTTATGCGGAACGTGCATGTGTGTGAGTATGTAAATCGATGTTAGTTATGATTTAGTTATTTTGTTGTAATTTTATAATATTAATTCAACTTAACGGCTACCGTATTAGTAATAAGTAATAACAGTATAAATATAATATAAAATATCCATTAAGAAATATAAGCAAAAACTGTTTTGATTTGTGGAACTCACTTTGGCACACGACCACGGATAATAAATTATGAGAAATTAAGTACTCTGTTGAACTCTTGCCAAAATACACTGATTTAAACAGAAAAAATTAGGTAATTTTTAATCGACTCAGAATTGGTCACATGAAACTCACACTCTTATGGCAAAGACAGATCCACACCTATGCCCAAAATGCAATATTAACTTCTCCATCAAACCCA
>CARXXK010000002.1:5555685-5844716 GCA_949089665.1 Macrosiphum euphorbiae | reverse complement strand
CAGCACCTGCTTAACATAACATGTTATCATTTTATTATTTTGAAGTTGCATTTCTAAAAACAAAAAATAAAATAAAAAAACAGCTGATATTGTATTGTCTACTATAAGAAATTATTTAACAGTGTATAAAAAATTAAAAACGATACTGGAATTAACTCACAAAAAAAAAGATGCACCATAATGAGAAACAATTTTCCTGATTAATATTTATAAATAAACAATTGTATAACAATATAAATAAAATTATATAAAAAGCTGATTGCTTACCCAATTATTGTCAATTAGACACAGTTTAATATCCAGTATACATTGTATATAATGCTGTCACAGTGTCACCCCACACACCCATCTACGAAAAAATAAGAACATTTAGTGCTGGCTAAAATCAAAAATAACTACTAATGGACGATACCACAATATTATTGGGGGACCCAATACACTCAATATTTAAGGGGTTTAGTATAGGCAACTTTAATGTAATTTTAAAAGAATTAAAAATGTTTTATATTAAATAATATATTCAATTACCTACATACTAATTCAATGTATTTTAAAAGTGTTGTCATTCAGTACTTACAAACAACAGTTGTTGCGTAATAATGAGATTATAATATGGAATAACGGTTTCGCTCGGGTCAAACTTACGAGTTCATTATTTACAGTTGGTAAATTTACTTTTATTTTTTTGATAAGAGAACTCGATCATTTTTAACGAACAAATGAAAAAAACAAAAATATAAATAATTTCATACAAATTAATACTATTTGGATTGCCTTCAAGTTATCAAAAAAATAAAAACGCTACGACCTACATACATTTCTTCTGTTATATACCATATACCTACGTATGTTTGATAAACATTTCGCAACGATACAGTGAATACCCTCTAGTGCTGTGTTGGTAAAATTATTTTGACATAAGGGAGGGATATGGCTGATCTTTTAACATCCACTATTTAAGGGTAAGTGATGTTTAGAGAGTCACTGTAATGGATGTGTTAAATTTGAATTCCATTATATAAAAGCATTGTATCTATATATGAAACACGATTCTGAGTGTAAACGGCCTGTTAGCGTATAATATACTAAGTACCTATAGGTATATTTTATGATATTATTGTGTTAAAGTAATTTATCTTACCATTAGATATACCTAAGTGACTACAGTTTGTAGGTTAAATGAATTTATGTCGAAAAAAATGTATTTAAAAATGTCGTTGCATGTATAAAATATACTAATAATATTATTAGGTAAATTATTTCTAGGTACTCTAAAAGTATCAAGTATCGCATATAATATTTTTAAATTACATCAATATATAACTAAAATTACTATTCTTGGCAATCTATTTAAATTAACCTGACCTAATTTAACTATCCAATTTTAATGAAAAAAACTAAAAAAAAGGAATTCAATTTATAGGATCATTGTATAAGAAAAACGATTCTGTGGAACCTTGATTTAAATTTTCAATCCTTATCCTTAGAAGTTTAACATTTTATAAATTATGAATTGCTAAATAATTTATATATTTCCAATTTGAAAATTTCGACAACATTCGAATTTTAAATAATTATAAAAATAAAATTGTACCTATGTATTTTTAATATTTTTAAACTGATCAGGAGCCTTGTATTACATTATACACTTTTTGGCCCAACAAATAAAACTTATGGACAATTATAGAATAAAAAAAATTTAATTTGGAATTGTCCGTAAACAGCTCAAAACGAGACAATTTACAAAATTGTATGGTGTTATCTACTGTTTTTGTTATTGAAATACAACAAAATAAGAAAATCGATACCTACATGAGAAATCGAATGAATATCCAATGTTCTGAAATTATAACTTCAAACGCTCATAAAAATTTAATTTGACTTTCTGTTAGACCTTTTTTTTTGATAAAATTAGAAAAACTTATGAGGAATCTTCTAATACATTTTCAAATCTTAGATTTAAAAAGAAAAAATTGTATGTATTTCTAACTCAAAATAATTTGCAAATTTTTGTAATTTTTACGCGTTTTGTCAACATTTGAACTTTTAATATTTTTCAAATGTCATTGTAACAAAATATTAAGAGCCTTGAATTAAATTTTCAAGCTTCTTTACACAACAAATTAAATTATATTGACATTCATAGAAAAAAAAAAACTAAAAAATTTGGAAACTGAAATTGTCAGTAAACACTAAACAGTCAAACAAATCCAAATATTTTGAAAATTGTATCGTGTTTATAAAATGCTAATATAAACAGTCAGTGAAAATTTCAAGTATATATAAGATCATTTGTTTTAGAGTCTTTTGTCTAAAACCAATTTTGCGTAAAAATTCCCTTTTATCTTCAATATTTTTTTTTTGTTTTACCCTGCTCTTTTTTATAACTACTGGGAACTTTGAATCTCCCGAATACACCAAGTAAATTCACTTTCCCATCGAACAAGATACTGAAATTGAAAATCGAACCATTATTTCGACTACTTATCGTGTACACAGACACACAAAAAAAATAAAAAACAAAAAAAACATACATCATCGTAAAATCAATAGACTCATCGCTCTGCTCAGAATCAAAAAAAAAAAACCAAAATATCAAAGTATATAATAATAATTAAAAAAAGCATCAAAATATTTACTTTGTTATCATGACGTACAGAAAATGTTATAAAATAAGTAAACATTTTGTGAAAATTTTAAGTTTCTATATCGCCATTCATTTTTGAATTACAAGAAAAATAATCAATTTTTTGAACACTTCAAATATTCCCTTTTTTCCATACTTTTTTTTTGTTTTTCCAGATTATATTGAAAAATAGGCACTGTGAATTTACTCTCAGAAACCACTATTAAAGTTTAAAATCCAAGCATTTTTTCTACTATACTTCTCGCTCAGCTCAGACTTTAAAATCATTATGTTTTATAAATTGTATTATTAGCAATATTGTATTTGTTATAAACATCGCTTGTGATTGTTAAAACCACCATTGTAATATTGCGCTTATAATAGCAGATATTAAATTGTAGTTATGGAAAAATTAAATATGAAAATTTAAAACCATATAGGTACTGTAAAAATACACTTATATTTTTTATAAAGTTCGCACGGTGTGTAAGTGTATAACTATTAACCACCCAAGGTTACATATATCTAATTAATTCAGTTATCACTTATCAAGCACGCAACGATTACATAAGTACGTGGCTATATCCACTTTAATCAGTATGTTATAGATCAGCTACAAAATGCAAAACACCATATACTATATATAGGTAGTCACTCAAATACTTAATACCAACTAATTACTAATTAAATATTATAAATATAGTAGCCAAGTACGTACGAGTTTTAAAAATGATAATCATTGATCCCTATATTAATTCCCTTTAAAATAAAACATTAGGTAGTTATAGGTAGGTACATCATCGTACACCGTTTGTAATAATATATTATTTAAGATAATCAGTAGGGAGTTTACCAATTGCGCTTAAAATGACCTCTTCATATCTAAACATTTTAGGGTCGATATACCAGTTGAGCTCAAAACATTTTACAATACCTAAGGAAAAGTTATTAGTTAGTTATAAATTATAATAAATGATTACACTAACCGATTTTTTGAGAGTATTAATGCTTAATAGGTACATAATATAATATAAATAAATAAACCATTTTTTCTTCACATATTTTATCAAGTTACTTTTTGATCATCAATAATTATATAAAATGTATGATAATGATTATTTGTTTTCGTCTATCACTCAGTTTTTTTTTTATATAAAATTGTATGGAATAGTTTTTAGAAAAATCTTAAAAAGTTGAAAATAATAAATTATAGTTTATATTCATGAAAAAATGTTATTATAATATTATATACTTCACATATTATGATATATAGTGCCAATACATACGAATTTGACATAATACAACTTACTATACCCACCTACTCAGCTACTCAATATTATAATATTATACTGAAAATATATCTACCTATTGACAGTTATAGATCTAATCACCAATCTCACTTATACTAGTTAGCGCCTACCGGGGTCCATATACGATGTTAGTAAAACGAGGTAATTATTCCTATTACCTACTTCTAAAGAAATAATAGACGAATAAATTGCAAACAATTAAGTTTTATAATTTCATTGTTTTAGTGTACACATTTTAAAAATAAGTGTATTAAATATGTTTATGTGTTATTGCAAACCATTAATAATAATATAATATACAACCATACCTATTTAACTTGAATAACATAAGTCTACATACTTATTTTTTTAGGAAATTATAAAATATAAGAACTTTAAAACGCACATTATTTGTGCATTGATACAAAAGTTTTTCTACTGATCCTCGATCCTCATTATTTGCCATGGAAAATAGTTATGTACCTATACCTCACAGCTACTCAGGCTAGTTATTTATTATGTAGGTTTGGCAGTGTTATCACTTTTTACTTAAAAAAAAAATGTACGAATGACACAAAATACTAATTGTTTTAATTAATTCCAATAGGGGTACCTCTATTGTTCATCATAGAGTATTTTTGTACAAAATATTTCTACAACAATTATTAATGTGACATTGTGAACATTATATTATAATAGGTATATAGTCACTTGTTAGTCGAAATAAGTTGATGTATAGCCGTATAGGGCATGGGTTATCTAGATAGAACAACAGACCAATTTACGAAGAAATCGAAAACTGTGAGTTATTGATCGTCTCATTGTCTGTAAATTGTAAGCCCATAATACCTTGTAATATTGTTTTTGCATTCTATATTTTATTTTAATGCATCTAAGAACGATTAGGTATTTAACTATTTAGTGTACCATTTAATATTTAAAAAAACAAGATAGGTAGGTATGTTTGTAATCAAAAAATGCTTTAGACAAAATATGTACAAATATGTAGTATGTACAAACCACAAGGTTAGAAGTAGGTAAGTAAGTACTAAGATATGGTCTCGATTATAAAGGTTTACATAACATGTTTTTTTTTTTTTTTTTGAAAGTTTTCGTTATAGTATTTTATTCAAATTGCCACTTAGCTGCGGTCACCATCTGGTATAATTGCTAGTAGGTATAGGTAGGTAATTACCTAATTATGATTATAGTAGGTTAGGTATACTGTTGTCTGTTTGCCGTGGGAAAATCAAATCTGGATAGGAACATTCTCTTAAATTGTCTACGTAACTGCAGCAAACTTTCAATAATAAGTTTATTAGTTATTACTATTGTGAATTTATGATTAACTTAGGATGCTTTGGGAAATTCTGTTTTATATGCTGGTATAGCTTTCTCCAATTTTGATAACATGTTAACTTTTTTTTAATTAAATTAAATTAACATAGAGAATATAACTCTATTTATTACATGTATAAAAACGTGGAAAAATAATGAATGTATACTTTTTACAAATTATATTACAATTTACAACATCTATATTCGAACTGTGGTACTCCGGTCCTCGTACCACTGGTGGTAAGCTGAAGGCTACATGGTAGTACTTGGGAGGCAGGTGGTAGTGCGGAAAATGAATAAATAAAATTTTAACTACCTATAATGTTTGTAACTTATCTAATATTATTTTATAGTAAATACTAAATACTGTAAAATATAAATTATTATTATTGTACATTCTTAATGTTCCTTATGAATATGTACTTTATTGCAATTTTGAATACCTTCAACCTTGAATAGTTTAATTTTTTGTCATTATTGAAAAAAATGTTTGAAAACCTCTGACCTTAAAAGATCCTAAAGCAAATTCAAAATAAGTTTTTGAAAAAAAATTAATTGTTAATAATAGGTAGGGCTAACCTATTGTGGTGAATACAAAAATATAAAATTGTAAAAAGAAGAGGAAATTTAGTGTTGGTCTTATTATCTTAAGTAATAATCAGTGGCGTACACACGGGGAGGGGGGGTTTGGGTGTTCAAACCCCCCCCCCCCTTTAGTATTTTTTCAGTTTACGTAATAACGTAAAAATGTATAATAAAAATGATGACAATTTAAAAAAATATTATATTCCAAATTATACTCCATTATATTATAACTTATAACTTATAAGCAACCCAGTTTGTTGTTATAATATATTGTAGATATTATTGATAACTTGTTACAAATTAATGAAATTATTGGGAAATTTGTTCAAACACAAACATGAGGGTCGACAATCGTGTAATCCGATATAATATGCCTTAATAGCTATCGCAGTATCGCTAATACTATAGTATAGAATCTATTTCTCAGTTTTCAATCCTGACGCTCTGGACGTTTAGTAAATTGTACTTACTGTTTAAATATTTTATAAAACAATAAAAATGAAAAGAATAAACGAATATTTTTCTAACTCACTAATTTATGATACAATTAACTCGGAGGAACCAGGTAAATATTTAATACATTATATTATCAACCTAGGACCTAGGTACAAAAAAATGATTAATATGGTAAAAATAAATTTCTCTTTATACCTATCTTTTATTGAATTGTATATAATATATTATTATATACATATTGTATGTACGCGTGTAACTTTGTAGTTATACTAAATAATTACCTATAGGTAATAGGAATATATTTTTTAAATAATAATCGAGAATTGTAAAAATATTTTTAATTTCACCTTAAGTCATTGCTAATGAACCGATTACTCATTATGTACAAAATAATTACTATAGGTACATCGTTTTGATTCATCAATGTATTATATATATAATTTTTTTATATGTAAGCCCCCCCCCCCCATTGAAAATAGCTGTGTACGCCACTGGTAATAATTGATACCTAATTAATACATCATGTAGCCATATGCATATGTAGATACTAGATACCTACCTCGTATCTAGGTTTAATAAGTATTAATTACTACCCATAGGCGATAACTACCTAAGAAAAATAATTGTTTTTTTAAGTCTCAGGGAATGAAATATGTAAAGACGTATAATGGACTTGTTTTCAAACGAATATTTTTTTAGTACCTATTTAATTATTATTGTAAATAATTGTATAATTATATCATAGTTGCGACACATAAGGACGTAACCGTAATAACGCGACCGTCTTCCCAATATCCCATAAACAACGACGACGACAACAATTTTTATAATAACAATAACAATAATAATAAAAACTGTTATCAGCGTTTCTATTATCATCGGCGTATCATTCCACGAGCTGAACGCCGCCGCTCTACAGGTGATATAAGCCGGTACGAGGGGGGCCCCCTCCAATGACAACGTTGCACGACAAGAATCATTACCATATTTGACAATTATTATCGCAATCGCAAATTTGCAAAAGATAATGCAACTATTATAATATAATATTATAATTAGTAATATTATTAATTCTTTATCGTCGCATGCCTCGTATCAAAATCGAGAGAGGACGTAGTGAACGTTTCCTATTCCGACGGACCACCATCACTCGTCACCGCCGCCGTCGTCTACAGTACAACCGCACGTAACCGCGTCTTATATATTATTATGGCTCTCTATCCATTTCCCGACGGACGGCGGTCGTGCTGTTACGTTCGCTAAAAAACACACACCGTGGCGACGGCGGCGCTACCGTTTAATGCAGCGCACATAAAAAATATTATTTTTAAACGTTTAAATTTAACTGTTTCTTTGCTTGCGAATTATAACTCGTCAATCGTTATTAGTTATTCAGATTTCAGATTTCTACGTTTTCGGTGTCGGTAACATTCTCCACACCTCCTTGGTAAGAGGTGAGAGGCATCTACTACGAGTGACACAGTGAGTGAGTCGCCGGTCATTGTCGCCGGCGGAATGACAGACAAATTCTCCGGGATTGGTAAATTACATTTTTTTATTTTATCTATATAATGACAGTGATTATTCGGCCGTTTATAGAGTGCAATTTAATTTTTATTAATAGTCATTATAAAAAAAAAAAATTTAATTAGAAATTAATAAGCAATACCACGGGTGTTCTTGACATTAAATTCTGCTACTATTAATTATTCCTAGTGGCGGGAGATATATTTATATTTTTTCTTAACAGTTCAATAATATAAAAACAAAATAAAACACATTTACTATAATTCCTATACAGTACTTAATGTAGTGGTAGTAAAGGCAATTATAAATATTATAGGAGTTTGTCCACTAATCAATTGTTTAATTTTTACCAATTTTTTGCAGTCGCTACTACCTCTGCTCAATCTTATATAATATCACTTATCAGACATTTAATAATTGACAAATATTTAAAACTGCTTTTAAAATCATTTCAGTTTTAAACTATTTAAATTTTCAAAAAGTGTAGGGCACTATATATCACTATATACCACCCCTGAAACTTCACAAGCACATCAACAGATGGCTAATAAAAAGCTTTTAAATCAATTAGTAGTATATTGTATAAAGTGTTGTGGGTCTTGCTGTCCTACTGAACTAAAAATATGCATATTAAAGTTTTTTTTAGTACCTATTTATACAATTTCTGATTTTAAAATAATATTTTATTTTGATATTTTAAAAAATATTTATTAATAGTTCAAATACCTAACTAAATATAATACAATTTAATTGTTATTGAAACTAAAAAATATTATTCTGCTGTCAATATATTAAAGATTCTAGAGTAAAGATCCTTCCATACACATTATAGTTTCTTTCATTTAATTTAAACTAACTGAACCCAAGATTGTATAATGTACCATACAATTAAATGAACACTTCTAATATCACCTGACATAGGAATTTATGGCTTCTTTATACTTAATTTGTATGTAATAATTTCATTAATAACAATATTTACAGGCATATTTTTATTTTTTAGATTAATAAAAATATTTGATGCATTACAACCATTAAAAAGAAATCATGGATTCTAGAGATAGTGATGGTATGGCATTGGTATTTTATACTACTTTAACCCAAACATTTATATTTTACTAATTATAAATGTACATTTTTACATCTTTAGATATGAAGGTTGAACCATCTAGTCCAATACGAAATACAAATCCATTTAGTCGATCTAGTAGTGGGAGTTCCCTACATGCTGGAAATCATAGTAGTAGTAGTGGTCATGGTATGTATTTGAATAACAATTAAACTTTGTAGGCAAGTTGTAAAATTAAGCCTATTTATTTTTATGTTTTATTAAATTTATAAATTTAAAATGCTAATAAATATCAGACATTTGTAATTAAATTATGTACATTATTATACTCGTTATTATATTAGAACCATTAGGTACATTTCCTTGAACATGTATACATTTGTATTCAATAATTCTCTTATTTTTCATAATGAACGTAGTTAAATTAATAATAATACTATATAATACTTAACCATGATTTTAGTTACGTTGCCAGTAATCCCGATGTGCAGAATTCGTTAAAAAACAACTTATACCAGATGAGTTTATACAATAGTGTAGGATGAGAGAATTGGCCCATCTGGATTGTCGATGTCAGTAGTATCACAGTCTATAACTGGGTGTCTCTTCATAATTAATTGTAGGTGTACCGATGAGGGAGTATAATAAGATTGTAAGTTAAATCTTAGTAATTTCCAAAACTTCATATCTGAGTTTTCATTCTTTCTTCAAATATTTTACACTAAGCATTATTTACTTAGCAGCTTGCCTCTTTTCATCTTTTATTATTATCAACTATTACAACTATTATTGTTGTTAAAAACTTATATTTTTTTACCTGTTTTTCTATATTTGTAGAAGATGACGACAGTGAAGAAAAAGGTTCACCAAATAATTACAAAGAAAGGCGACGAGAAGCTCATACCCAAGCTGAACAAAAACGTCGTGATGCCATAAAAAAAGGCTATGATTGCTTACAAGATTTAGTTCCAACTTGTCAGCAAACCGATAGCAGTGGTTATAAACTAAGCAAAGCCACAGTATTACAAAAATCCATAGATTACATACAAGTAAATTTTAAACAATTCAATTTAACTTAAAATTTTAATTAAAATAAAAAGTGACAATTAGAAGATTAAAATAATAAATAAATTTCATAATGTTTTTTTTTCAAGATAAGGATTATAATATCTTATGATAGTACTAAATTTTTTACCTGCTATAATAAACACAATATCTAATATTATGTTTATAATAAACAACATGTTTTAACCATACATATGTATTTCAAAGTATTCTTACTATGTAGTATATTGCATTCGCACACATATACATACCTATATAAAATATATAATATTATAATATGTACCAAATGTTTATTGTTATTCATATATTACTTTTATTTTACTAGTATTTATTGTTGCAAAAGAAAAAATTAGAAGAAGAACGAAATGCTTTACGGAAAGAAGTTGTTGCATTACGAATTATGCAAGCTAATTATGAGCAAATGGTAAAAGCTCAACAAATTCCAATGGGTCACGTTGAAACTAGAATACCCGATGAAGAAAAATTTCAAATGGTAATTATAGTTGCTTTAAATAATTTTTTTTCTCAAATGTAATTTATATGTATTTAATTAAAAATAAACTTACTCAAAATTATACATTTATACACTTAATTTAATCTGAGATCTTTTACTTTCATACTTTCATCTTCTAAATATTCTAAGAAGATATAATGGCTTTGTTACCAATTTTAACTTAAAATGTTTACCTTTTATGGTTTTTCTTCACTATAGATAATTCCTCATGTGTAATCAATATAATCATTTAATCTTTCTAATTCCGGTCTATTTAAAAGATTTAGTTTGATTTTCTTTTTCTCCCCCCCCTCTCTCTCTTTTGCTATATTTCTTTCTCTTATTTATGTATGATAAATAAATAAATTCTTCTTTTGGGCAATCTTAGTATTATTATTTTTGTAGCTAATATAAATTGTATTTTCTAGTTTCAGAATATTATCGATGAATTGTTTTTTACATTTTGTAATATTAATGTTAACAATTTTACTGAACTTTCTGCTTGCGTGTTCAGTTGGCTTGAAGAACACTGTAAACCTCAGGTGAATATTTTTTTACCTAATTTAAAAAATATTTTTGACAATCAAAAAGTAAAAATAAACTCAAAATATAATTTAACAATTTATAAAATGTATTCTCTGAGATAGACTTACTGTATAACATAATAATATAGGTATTAATACTATTTTGTATTGAATATTTTTATCTATTATTATGCTTCAATGGATATTTATATTTAATAAATTCATAACACATTCCATTAAGTAAATCTCTTTTATCAGTGAATGTACCTATTAGTTTTCAATTTTCAGACATTACAAAATTTAATAGAAACTGTTCTTGAAAAGGAACCAAAAAGTCATACACCTACCTCATCCGACAAAACTTCACCATAAAGTATATTGCATTTATTAAATTTTATTTTTTACTAAGTATCCGATTATTATTGTAAAATTTTTAATTATGTTAAAATAAAATATTTTTATAAATTTATTGTTTTGTTATTATAACATATTTTAGTTTATATAACTCCTAGTAAATATTATTGTTTCAACATTTTGGGTATCAGTATACATGATACAGTTAAATTAATGAATTATAATATTATGGTTGATAAAGTATTCCATATATTACACTCAGATAGTCAAGTGAGCTTTGATATGGGGTTGTGTTATGTTGCTATAAAAAAAAGTTAAGTGGGATTTAGTGAAAATTATAAAAAAAAAGTGTACAATTAATCTTAAAACGACTATAATCTATAATCTCATAAAAAATTTAATATAACATTTTATTTATGACTCACAGAATATTTTATTTTCAGTTATTACTTTATCTTATCTGTATTTTGCAATGAATTATTATTATTAATTTTATTTTTTGATGCATCAATAGTTAACAAAAACAATTACTAATTTTATTAGGAATCATCTTTTATAAATTTTTAACTTTTTGTATACCTAGTTGCTATTTGTTAAATATAACGGACACTTTTCAGGTAATTTTTTAGTGAAAATTATCCACAGCATGTTAACTCTCTTAGTTCAAAAAACAGTTTTGTAAAAAATACTTTTGAAAAAGTATTAAGATACTAATACTAGTATTTGAATAAAAAAAGTATTAAAAATACTTTTAATTTACTATTATAAAATGTATTTTACGAATACTCACAAAGTATTTGAATACAAAAATACAAGTATTTTTTTTAATTTTATGCTATATAAATATATAATATATATTGTACATCAGTATAGGTATACCTATTATGTTACTATACTAACCAAAGATTTTAACAATTACTATTAACATGTCTGTCGTCTGACTATTTACAGATAACTGATAAATACATGTTCACATATTTCATTCTGCATTTAGATAATATATTTCACTAATATTAATTAAATTTTAAGGAAAAAAATAAAACAAAAAGTGGTATTAACTATTAATATGGAACTATTTTAAAATTATTAGATTTTCAGTTTTCTTAAAAAATTCTAGTACAGAAACTATATAAAATTTGATGTGGTATTATTTTAATTTTAAACATTGTTATCACCTACTTTTACTATACAAAAACATAATATTAGTTTTCAACAAAAACAAAATTATTTTTATTGATGTCAATTTTTTGTGAAAAACTATAAATTAATATTAATAAAATGGACTTTTTTTTATTTTAATACAAGTATTTAAATTTTGTTAAAAATACTTTTAAAAAGTATTCAAAATACTTAGAAAATACATTAAATACAAGTATTTAAATACTTGTATTCGAATACTTTACAAGACTGTCAAAAAACCTAACCTCCCCAATAATCTCCCACCCCCAACATTGTCGTTTAGAGCATTCCATAATATAATAAACAATGGTGAAAATCATCTAAACCGTTTGTTTTTACCACTAATTATTGTTCGGAAAAACTTAATTATAATTTATAATCATATGTCATTACAACATACTATTTTGTGATAATATTCACAATGATGATAGGTATATAATATAGTGACGGTCAACAGCAGATTTAAAAATCCAAAAAAGGAGGTATATTTTAAATGTTGGCTCTCTAACTCACTTAACAAAGTACTGTTCAACGAAAAAAAGTACGTCTAGTCACCATAATAAGAAATGGGTATATAAAGAAAAAATACGGAAAACTAAGGCTACTTTGCAGTAGATTGACAGGGCTGGATTTTGGGTGGAGTTAGCTGCATCCCAGGGGCTGTTTTTTAATTATTTGACAATAAATAAAGAAAAATGTATTTTATTTAAATTTACAGAAAATAAAATACATATTATAATATGGGACTTTATTGTTTTCTATTTGAAATAAAATATTCGTATTTTATGTATTACCTTCAAATTAAATCTCTCGTTCAGATCAATAAGCGGTGTTTTAGTCGTAGAATCGATATTATAATATTATTATGGTCGATCGTAACAATATTATTATCAAATGCGTTTCTAAATATACACACACGTGGGTCGGGAGTTATACGTCAAAAGTCGTAATAATAATAATAATATGACGGTCAACTACGAATTCTACGTCAAAAGCAATTATCGGTAATATAATCAGCAATCATTATCTTTGTGGTCTGACGTAATACAACGGCAAATTAATGTTTACAGATTACACAAACTACAAAGTTACCTACACAATAAGGTTTTAGTAAAGACTATATATACCTAGTTACTAGTACTACCTACTTGTTATTTGTTGTATTTATTATTTAACGAATGGTGTTTTCGTTTTCTACAAATTTAAAAAGGCGGGCAAGTGCGTAGTGGGTACCTACCGATATGCTGTATATTAGGTGTCGTCATAACCGCAAAAAAGGGGGGCTTTAGGGGTCAAGCCTCCCAAAATATGTCAAAAGCACTTTATAATAATTATATTTAGCTTATTACAACAGCTCTCTGATCTCCCCCCTCCAAATCTCAAACTCTATTTGAGCTAAAGGATGTAATGTGGTTACTGTAATGGATGTGTTCAATTTTAATTGGATAATATATTATTGAATACGAAGAACGATTCTGAGCAAAGGCGGTATGCAGCCTACCAATAATTAGGCTTCATATAAAGACTAAGTATATTTTATGATATCCATTATTGCTTGGTATTATTATTGGTTGAATACATTTTTGCTGAAAAGATTGTATGTATAAAATATAATAATTAATATTATAGATACCTACTTCAAAAGTTTCAAGTACTCACGAATAAATTATTTAAAGTACAACAAAACAGCATAAATAACTATCTTCGTTTAAAACACTTTGAATAGGTATCTAATTTCGTTCAAATTTAAACTTAAAATATAGGTAGGTAGGTGCCTATAATATTATTTTTTGGTTACAGTATAAACTAGTTATGAGAAACCTTATTTTAAATTTCCAATCCTTAGTTATAACAACTAAATATTTTATAATTTTTTAACTACAAAATAATATGCAAATAGTCATGATCTGAATGAATTTTGTCAAAAATGAACTTTAAATCTTTATAAAAAATCGTGTCTATTATATGCCTTCAATATTTTTAATCTGCACATATAACAGCGTATGAGGAATCTAGAATTACATTTTCATGAAAGCTTTTTGACCCAGCAAAAATAGTTCTATCGATATTTATAAAAAAATTTCATATTTCAAATCCCGATAAATATCTTAATATTTTGAAAATTGCATGATGTATAACATATGCTAATATAAATATTTGGTGAAAATTTCATGTGTCTACAGTTATTTAGTTCTACCAAAAAAATTAAATCGATTTTGTCGAAAACTGGTTTTGCGTAAAAATTCCCGTTTTCCTTATTTTTTTTTTGTTTTTCTCCGGCGCTTTTGATAACTAATCGGAATTTTCCATTTTGACTTCTCATAACTGCCAACTAGATTCACTTTTCCACCAGAAAAGATACCAAAGTTGAAATTCGAAAAAATTTTCGACTACTTATCGAGTACACAACGCACAAAAAAAATACACGTCTTGGTTTTTTTTTAGTTACCCATTTGGTCTAGCCAAAACGTATGACCCCTTCTATTAAAAACTGAAATGACACCACTGCGTATTGGTACAATGTACCTACCTCCCTATAAGGAATACGATCTTGATTGGAAAAGAAAATTTCTATGGATACTATATTACTATCACAGTATCACATTCACATATCATAATATTATATATTTAATATAGGTAACCTCGTAGTATACTACTATTAGTAACTACTAACTACTATTAGTAATTTATAAAAATATTTAAATATCTGTGTTAGAAATATTATGCTCTATTATTAGTAATACGGTTGGTTGAACTAATTTTGACAATTTCATCGGCCAAATATATTATTAACAATTATTCTAATATTAATTATTATATCATACGTTCATTAGGTAGGTACTTATTAATTATTATAACTTGATAGGTTGTAATATTTAATACCTACTCAATATTGACGTATCGTAGAATGGTTCAAATAGATATAAATAGGTAGGTTCGTGGTATACGAGGTTGTCGAGGTGGTATATATAAGTAGATTAAAATTAGTTTAAATATTTTGAAACTGTCTTTATACACAGAAAATACATAATAACAAAAAGTTTCTATAGTCTCTATGAAAAATCTTTTTTAAATTACAAAAAAAAAAAAATAATAATAATAATAAGAACGATGATTTTTGTGTAAATAAATATTTATTCAATTTTGTTGAAATTTGAACATCGAAAGTTATAACATTTAGGTAGATACTAACCAATCGGCAGACACACTTGCTGATAAACTTATCTAATAATATTTCGTGTTGTAAATTTAAAAACTATTGGAAATGCTTTATTATTAATTATGAATTATGATAGGTACAAATGTGCAACATTATATTATATCGTAATGATTTTCAAAGTGTTATCAAGAATATCAAGGTTTCATCGACAACGAACCATATTAATATAATGTCAAGGTCCCAGTCATCAAGAAACCCAAATAAATTGATAAGTCCATTAAACAATAAAACTAAACTAAGGTTAGAACTAACTACCAAGTACCTACTTAATAAGCTACTGATAGGTATTTAATAATTGTAGGTAATTATTAATTGGTAAGAATCATCTTATACATTTCGTATTTTAATATTAAAATAAAACCAGTGGTTATAACTTATTAATACATTAATTCACTATTTAGGTAGGTAATTCAGTGGCGTGGTGAACGGCAATTTCAGAGGCAATCGCCTCTGAAATTTTTCTGAAATAGAGGGTGGGTACCCTAGTAAAAAATGTAATATGATATACTCAACAGCTGGTAGTCAATAATGATCTGAAATATAATTAGTTGTATTATATTAATTCATTATTATGCTTTAATACTCGGGATATTTGTAACTTGCCTCTGGACATTTTCAATTCGCCACGGCCACTGGTAGGTAATAGGTATACCTATATATTATACACACAAATAATATATTACATAACACACAAAATAAAATGATACAGATATATGAACCTACTAATTAAATTACATAAATAAATGCAACGAGCTGATACACGGTGAATATGTCTAAACTTGTATACACTGTAAAGTGTTAACTACCTATGATTGAAGTACAAATATTTACAACATTGGATATTTACTCGATTTCTCAAGTAGCGATTTTCTTATTTTGTTGTAATTCAAAAACGAATAACTGTAGATAAATTCAATTTACATCATGTTTATTTTGTCAATTCCTATGGTACTTGATAAAATTTTCAAAAAATGTTGATTCTTTTTGAGCTGTTCGCAGACATTTTCAATATTTTATTTTATTTTATTTTGGTCCATCAATAGTTTCCAAAATTGGACAATATAATTAATACAATGTAATATTATATATTATGTATAATGTATATTTTGTACATATTTCAAAGGTGGTAATTTGGTTTAATCATAATTTAATTGAGAATAACATAATTTGTTTTTGATTAAAATATATGATTAAATACTAGGAATTTGCCTAGATAAAATGTGGTGCTATACAACATATAAATTATAAGGGGTCCAAGTTAAGCAACCAGTTGCCTAAATTGGACCAATTTGTAATTTTTTAAAAACAAAATTGTTACCCTTAAAACTTACCAAAAAAGAACTAGGTGAAACTGTTGTTCACATGCTTATAGCTACCATTAAGTGCAGTTTATAATTTATAATTTATAATTTCAAATACTTAGCTGTAATTCCCCTAAATGTCGAAAGTGGTCCGAAATAGGCTACTCTTCTCTAATTGTCAATAAAATTTTATTCGCTGGGTCAAAAATCTTTAAAATTGAATACAAGGCTCCTGATATATAGTTACTATAGCAGTTGAAAAATATTAGGAATACATGGCCCCAATTTTTTTTTATAAGCATTTCAAATTCGATGTTTGACAACATTTATCTAATTTAAGATTAAAAAATTATTTTGTAGTTAAAAATGTATAAAATGTTTTTACAGTTATTTTATGTTCAAATTTGGACGAAATTACATATTAAATAACCATGAATAACGATTTTAGTTATTTTGTAGTAATTGTATAATATTAATTTGACTTACTGGCTACCGTATTAATAATAAGTAATAACAATTTAAATATAACATAAAATATCCTAGACTGACAAACCTCTCAGAATCGTTTTTCAGTTTTCGTATACAATGATATTAATATATTATATTATCATTGAATTTTAATTTAATACCATCCATTATGCAGTGACCCACTTGTAACCTACTGTATCTACGACAAAGCGACATCCACTTACCCACCTTTTTTTTTTTATAATTTATAAATATACTAACCGAAGGTCAAAAAGTTTTATTTTTTTAGCATTCTGGTATTCGGATACCACTTGAACATCTGCTGTCTGGGGCAAGAGCCCTTAAAATCCTCCTGGTAAAACGTATGGTAAAACGGCCCCGGTAAAATGTATATTAAAAATAATTATATCATATTCATATATTTATGTCAATATGTTCATGTTTTGTGTTTGACAATAATTCGTTGGTGCAAAATTGTTGTTTTTATAAATTAAAAAATGTGTATGATGTTGCAGATATATCTAAGTAATAAGTTATAACTAGGTATTAAACAGCTCCAATCTAACACGTTTCCTCAGTCAATAATAAATAATTTTTAATACCTTATAGGCAATTATACCTACTATTTAGTGCGTTCACTATTCGATTTATTATCTTCAATTTTGTGCAAAATCCAAATGAATTACAAAATTTTTCATTACAAGGAATGTCAAGTTTATCATTTTCCCACCATACTTCATAGACATTTGTAAAGTCAGAAACATAATTGCCAAAGGTGGGCATTAACTTGTTAAAAAGTTAAAAATTTTCTTTTCGAGTCATGCGTAATCAACTAGACAATACTGATTCGTAGACTCTTTTACGATTTTGGTCATTTATTTTCGAATAGGTACCTAATATATTGTAATAATCTAATTTTTTACACAGTGTTAAACGTCTTGGTAAATGTTTGTGTATAACAAAATACAATGGTAGTTTATGACTTAAAAATATTGTACCTTTAAAAAAATTAACTTTTTTTAACTAAGATAAGCTAATTTTATTTTCTATCTTAACTTTAAACTTAACTAGTTAAATTTTTTTCTATGTTAACTTTTAACTTAACTGAAGGCAATTTAATTGAATTAACTTAACTTGCCACAGTTAATTATTTTCATTAACTTGCCCACCATTGATAATTGCTATACTATTTACTACAATACTACCAATATGTTAGGCTTCCGAATTAAATATTTAATTTGTTTCATGTGTTTATATCTATCCACCAATTTTTTTTTTACAATGTCATTTAAAATACCTACTAATGTAATAGTCAATAGATTCTGATGAATGCGTATTACAATGATGTGTGTTTTTATGTTTTTATTTGTAAAGTACCTATTAATGTGTTCATATGCTATACATCATAGTAAAACGTAATTGGAACCTACGAGTCAAGTTAAAGTCAAGTTAGTTAATACCACTTAAAAGTTAAAAGTATTATTAACGAAAAAAATTAATTAACTTATAAACTCTTTAATGCTCGGATTTGTCCTCAAATATTTAATACAGTTGTGGCGACTTGTGAGTATAGAAACTATTGTCTTATGTACAAAACAAATTATAATCTTTTAAAACATAAAAATATATTAATTCTGCAGTAGATTGCACTATTGTAATTTGTAGATATCTGCATAGAAGTATGTACCTATTGTAGGTACTATATACCAACTATATACTTTCGATTGCCTATACATTTAAATAATAGTTATGTAATTGAAAGTAGTGATGAAAGCTTAATATATTAAATTACCTAACTTATTTACCTACTCGAACAAACGATATCGCTCGCTGTGTCCACTCGAGTTCTTATGATTATTCTTTATCTTTGAGGGTCAGAGTGAAATCTGGGCTTAGTGCCACAATAAATTAATTAGGTATATACCTGCCGTTTACATATAACATGCGACAATGCGACATGGGCCGATTATTATAATATTATTGAATAAGTTATGCCGTTTGAGTATAATTTATGGTGTAGACTGTAGACACACGAATATTTATTACTAACATAGGCATATTATCAAGAGCTTAAAGATAATTTGGTTAGGTTCTTATTTTTATAACATTTTCCAGTTACAACTGCGCATATTATTTACTTACGCTGCGTTGCATAAACAGCGAACATTTAATGAATCAATATTCAATAGGTATAGGTCCCTTAAACATGATTTAGTGGTCCATTCAATTTCAGTGATTCATTAAATTACTTAATACATTTTTTATGCATCTCGGCATCAGCTAGCCATAATAATATAATATGTTATAAACTATATGTCTGCATCCGAGATACGTGCCGAGTTTGTGGATAAATAATAATTAAAAAAATTCCCTTACCACTTAAGACTGTCGGCTAACAAAGTTTAACTGCAGGTGGACAGTGCACAGTGGACGTGTGGTTAAAATCAAATCTACACACATTATTATTCATTAAATTGAACTAAATATATATAATATATAGCAATAAAAGTATTATTCATATAATATAATAGTTATAATAATAATAATAATAATATAAATACAGGCTACAGGTATAACTGTTTTTAAAAGTAAAGTTTTATAAATTAAAATAATATAATGTGTATGCTGATTTGTCAACTAACTCAAGACTAACTCAAGCCATAATATTTAGTTATTTTCATACAATAATAATTTATCCATTATGTTTTTTTTATAACATTTCTTGTTATTTTTACATGTATTAAAATATCAATATTTTTGGTCTATACAATTTCAATGAGGTAGGTATATACGATAAAGTAAACATATAAGTAAAAACCTGTGATAAATAATAATATATTATAAGGCCTTATAGCTATCATTAATGCCACACTCTACTCGGACGCATCAAAAATAAATCAAGCATGCAATAATAATTATTCGGTTGTTATGATTTATCTATCTGCCGCACGCAATTGGGATGCGTCGATAATAATTGACTATTGTACCTCTCTATATTATTATATGACTCCGTCCTCGGAGGCGTATAATAATATATGTAGGAGGGGGTGTATTTATTATACTTGATCTGAGTTAATATAGAAATAGATATACCTAATTGCTTCCTACCTACTTTTAAAAATTATAAAAAAAAAATCACCTACGTAACTATAAAAAACATTTTGATCAATCGACATTCTAAAATACGTCATCGTGGGTTCGTTTTTAGTAGATATCTTTTTTTTAATTTATTTTTTTTAAACGAACAGTACTGACTAAAATAGGTAGGTAATAAATATTAACACTTATAAGTGTACCTATAGGTAACATGCACCTAGAATAATGTTAATAACAATAATAGATTAAATGTTACCTATGTATTTTAAAAATATGTGCTAAAAAGAGGTATTTCGTTTTTTTTTAATTTGACAGTCAATTAATACCTATTTCAATAGTATTTTTAATTTTTATACATTTGAATCGAATAAATATTTTTTTTATGAATGTCTCATAAACTTTAACTCTTACAAATTGCCTCCTTAGTGCTCACTGATCCCGCATGTCATTGTATAGCTATTCGCTATTTTCGTTTGTACCATACCTACTGCATACAACCTACTAACCTATAGTACCTATATTAGACACAAGACACCTATACATGTCCCTGAATACCAGCACATTTTGGATAAATAATGAATAAATCACAAATCGTTGTAAAATAACGTGTTTTTTTTTAAATAAAAAATGTTATCCACATTTTTAATATTTTTATAATAGATATAGATAATAATAATTATTAGGCTATACATTTTAGACAAATCAATTCTTTTTAGCTTATTGTAAAACATAGCCTTAACACAAATTTTGAATTAGGTATAGTATAGGTACTAACAAATTACATTTTGAAACTTTTATTTTGCATTTTTTGTTTATGAGTCTTTTTTTTTACTTTTTATCTAATTTTTCCCACTATTTAAATATTTTTAATAACTTTCGTCAATTAAACTTGGATACAGAATTTTTTTAATTTTCGTCTTATAAATATTTTACACGTTCTGTATAATCTACGTCGTAATAAATATTATTGATATATTTATTTCAAAATATTTCACACTTGATAAAAGATAGATGGTTATAGTTTTTAAATATTTTGATTTTTTTGTATATCCATGGTGCATTCTTTTAAGATTTCGATTAAAGTTTTAAGATGTTTTAGTGCATTAAATTCACAGATTTAGATACCTATTATAGTACCAACATTTCTTAGATAATTATTTCCATTAATCACCATAATATTAATATTGTATTATACCTATATGGCAATGGCTATATTATAGTCTATAAAGTATAAGTTATAATAATACATTTTTTTCTTACTGCTCGTACACTTATACATATTATATTAAAATAAAACAATTATACATGGTGCGAATATTATTTTTACCTGCAGATGGAACTTGTTTCGACTGAATTCTTCGAACAACGAACAAAAAAATTATGACTGAAACAATATTACAATTTATTATTTCGTTAGACTGGACCCACGGCACAGTCTTCTGGAGTGCGACTGTGTATTAATGAATCTCGGACGAACAAACAACGGTCATTTATTCGTTTTATTTTTTGTGATAGGAAATGAAATGAAATTTTTTTATTTCACATATCGGTAGCCCTCCGCTATTAGTTTTGAATGGCTTCCGCACAATCCGGAAGTAAACATGAATGAATTCGTGTAGGTACAATGCATCATTAATAGACTGCAGCGCAACACGCAAAATGTATTAATCGGCCGTTGACATCTAACACAATTGGTCCAAAATGTACTGCTCGTATTCAAATTAAAAATCTATCGTGTGTTCATTATTATCGGTCCGGACGTGCATTTTTATTTTAACCGAGTATAATGTAGCTATATTGTACCATATATATGATATTATTATTCTATACAAGACTGAATTGGGTACTTTTGTAGTTGTCTCTGGAACCACTTATCGTATGATCATCACGCGATTTTTTTGTACATTTATAAAGTACACCACTAATATAATAGCTGTAATTATTAAATTATTACAAAAAAAAAAATGGAAATTCGAATCTAAATGTATAATATCTCTGGGACGTCTGGAGCGATTTTAACCAAATCTGTTACACATACGACTTAAGTTTTGGAAAAAATACTGTTGAGGTAAAATACCTTTATGGTTGGGTGGGTAACTGACTGCTGAGAAGGGGTGACTGGAGTAAACTATCCGGGTCTCCGGTGCTCGATTTAGATAGAATTAATAACATCAATGAATGGGTCTTTATTCCCTGATCAACATTAATAGTACATATTATATAAGACTGACTCAACTCCTGCTCCCGGAAAAACGAGTGGTGATATAAGAACACATCTGTTGCACAATATCTATTTATTATGACTTCTGAAAAATACAATGAGTAATTAATAATTATTATAAATTTACAATTAATGTACATATATTACACATTAAATTATTATATACAATGTAGGTACTTATCTCGAGTACCTAAATATTAATATTATACACATACATAGGTACGTCCTAGAATATAATTATTTAGAACTATAAACCAGAACGAATTCCCATGTTTAATATTTATTATATTTTATAGTATAATATTATAATATCAATATTATTTATAAAAATAATTTCAATTATCTTTTGTACTATTCTACACTAAGTTTAGACCATTAAGTCAACAAAAATGTACAATAATATAATTCAAATGATTATTATTCTCTAGGCATTAAAGATAGGTAGGTATATAGTTAATAACCAAAATAATATTTGAACACCAAAACATTCTTATTCAATGGTTGTTATTTTGTAAATTGATGTTGAGTATTCATAAATTCATAATGTTATGTTAACCTTTCTAGTACCTACCTATAATATTATATTATCATAATATACGAATAAATGCGTAGTAATAAATAACACTAAATTAAAGGTATAATATATCCTATCTACCAATTCTAGTATTGTGCATGCCGTGTGTATAGTTCAAATAACGCATACTTATATATAATATATATATAATTTATAAATATAAATATACATAGGTATATTATTTATTGACGCTATTATATAATTGTTAATCTCATTAATTAATATTGCGCAACGCAACATAACGTATTTAATTAGTTACATACTTAAATATATTATAATAATCAATATCATAGACCTATGAGGTCTGCGTTAATAATGTACAGACAGATATTACGATGACGCATTATAGATAAGCAAATGCATTAGAAAAAAAAAACTTTTATTACTTTTTTGGGAAAAGGCCCGACCGTCTCGTATGTTTTAGGAAACAGTTTGTGTTATCATAAAAATAATGTTTGTAAGATTAAAAAAAAAGTGTACTATATACACGCAGCGTTTAACATTGAATAATAATGTATGAGATTAGCAAGAAGCCGCGGAGATGTCAGAGTTCGACTTCAGTATACGGCCAATTAGCTATTTAGAAGGAACATATTTTATCATTATTATTTATTTTATTCACGGCCGTTACATAAAATAGGCATGAAAATTAATAACGTCTTTAGTGAGATAGGTGCCTCTTAATCAATTTATTATTATACACATGTATTTCGATCAGACCATCGTCATTGGTATACTGATGTCTGATGTGACCTCAGCGACAGTCTGCAGCAATAAATATTAATAAAATATGTTTCAAATTATAATATTAACAATATTGTAAAGTATGCCGCGGCAAGGCCTTTACTAAAAAAAAATTCCAATGAGGTAGTCCAAGTTTTTTAAAAATACTCTAATGAAAATATAAAATCATTTTTGATACAAGTATAGATGGTATTCAATGTGGCTAAAATGTTTTGATTAAATGTTGGGGAAGGGTCTGGTAAGTTATAACTTGTATAGATACAGCCTTTGTATGTGATAAAATATAGCTGCAATAGCCAATAAGTTATTTACCCCTATTATTTTATAATAGTCACAGCTGAGGACTTCAAAATAACAAAATATTTTTAAAATTTATGATATATAGCTGCTATGCCTGCTAAACCCAATTGCGTATATTTAAGTTCTGATTTAATAAAAATGTACTCATTAAGTAGGAACAAATACACTTTGCATAACAATATTCTAAAAACCTTTTTTTCGCCCTTTCACGACGAACGTGGCCTGCACATTTGTATATGCATGTGTCTACTAAAACCATATCTCTAAGTAAGTAGAAATGAGTAAGAATTTTTCTTGAAAAGAACTTAAACAAAAATAAAGCATACAACACGCAGTCATACAAAATCGCTAGGTCTATATAAGGCACTCAGGCTCAGCTTTTTGCATTTTTAATATGTTTTTGTTGCAATTAAATGTTTCTTTTAAAGTGCCTCTTCTACCAACTAATGGCAACTGTCAACTGACAATAATTATTATATTCTCATAAATTTAAATTGCAATACTGATAATTTATCTACGCGACACATTATTATTAACATCGTTGAGTGAGGAAATGTTATAGGCTGTACAAAACGTAAGTAGCTATTAAGCTCTATTCCAGTATTATATATTTATTTATTAAAATATAATTATAACTATTAATCAGCGGGTTAGTTCTCTTACGCACATGATGCACGCCTATCATTAAAGCGATAAACATGAACTTAATTTTAAATTACTAAACGATTCCGTATAATTAGTAATTTCTTAGTCGTATATTATCTAATTGCTATACAGTAATCTAACTTAATCCCGGAAAAAAATTATCATAAAAACACTATATATGCTACAGAGTACAGATGATCGAACGACT
Organism: Macrosiphum euphorbiae; assembly: GCA_949089665.1. NCBI lineage: Eukaryota > Metazoa > Arthropoda > Insecta > Hemiptera > Aphididae > Macrosiphum > Macrosiphum euphorbiae. The sequence continues at coordinate 5,819,434 of CARXXK010000002.1, read as the reverse complement.
TATTTCTTTATACTACACATTTATTTTATTGTATAATAGGAAAAAAAGACTAACACATTTTTTAATATAGTACAGAACACTCTTTGAAAGTGATTTGTACAATCTATTCCATATAAATTAGTACTATTATTATAGTGAATCAAAAATGTTATCATTTAAAACTTTAATACTGTATACCTTTTCGGCTATAATAATTAGATACATTTCTATAGCAGAGAATTCGAGATAGGATAAACCGTTACTCGTAGATGTACTGGAACTTAGACCATATAACTACTATGGATGGAGGCATGGAGCCAAAAGCGTAGTTAACTGAATAAAAAAAAAATTTGCGATAAACTGCGACGATTCACGAATTAGGAGGTCGATATGCACATGCGCAATTCGACTTCTCGTATATTTATCCACAGAAACCTGTTGCACCTATGGATAATATTATGCGAGGAGTTGCATTGCGCTTGAACACATCCATCACATAATTCGGTGACTTGTCGTTATATCGGCAACAGTAGAGTCATTTCAGTTTTCAATAGAGGGGGGTAAAGGTTTTGACCAGCCTGAATGGGTAAAAAAAAAACAGCTTGTTTCCCTCTCAACCACGTAATATTATATAGTACATACTTACATTTTTTTGTGGTATCCTTTTATTAACTAGGTACATCATTTTTAAATATAAAGGTATTAGGTATACGATATAATATGTACCAAATTAATATTATCATAAATTATAGTTTATTATTTATTTTTTTTATTGCTTGCTTACCGGCTCAAGGTTTTGTCTTTTATTAAACATACTAGAAATTATTTAACTGAAGGCCGTGATCAATGATAATTAAATATTAATAAGAGTGCCAGTTGTTGTTTTTAGAATGTGTATTAATTTTAGAATTGTAGAAATTAAACTATACCAGAGTAAGATACTAATTATTAGTATTGTTGTGCATACAACACGATTAATATGCATTGTCCTTCACAAAACACACACATACAATATATAAATACATACAATGTTTATGTCCCCGCATACGTCTAAGTATAAATATATTCCAACTATCAATTAGTAAAAAATAAAAATGTATCATTGTGACAATAATTTCTTAGTTCATAGTATAATATTTTCTGAAAATATTATAAAATAGCATGTTTTGCGATAATAAAGTATAAGAATGGTAAAACGGCAACAACTGGCCACCGGGCCGTTTCTAAAATCAAACAGGGGCAAATGCCCACCTTGTCCCCCCAAATGACGCTACTGATCGGAAACCAAATCATACGCTGTGGCTCCATCCATAGTATATGATCTAAGAACCGGAAGTATACCTGCTTCTAAGATCTGTCATAGTTCTTCAAAACTATTGGAAATGTGCTTATTTGAGTGTACCTATAAATTATTAAAATATATATTTTTTTGTGCACAAAATAAATCTTCTCAGAAACTGTTGCTATAAAATTACTCAGGCAGCAGAATAAAATTAATTACCCGATGCCTATTTATGTAGGTTTATAATGTCAGGTATGATAATATTGATACATTTATGATTTATAAACTGATAAATAGTTAAATTTATAAAATATATTAAAAATATATACAGACCAAGCCTGGGCGAGTGAATGATTATTTTTAATTTAGTTAAGTTCAGTTGATTGAAAACATTTTATAAAGTTTAAAGTTAATAGCTATCCTAATTTTTTTTTTAACTCACTCAAGTTGAAAGTTATAATATGGAAACTTACAATTAACTTAGGTTAAGTTATTATTATTTTTTATATTTATATAATTAGTCAGTAATAGTGTAATACGGTTTAAAATAATAAAAAGTCAATGCAGTATGTATCATTAATAATACCTAATTTTATTATATTTATAAAAATAGATCTTGAATTTCATTAAAAATCAGTCAATTTAAAAATTAAATGAATGAAAATTAAATTAAAAAAAGTTAGGTTAAAAAGTTATAATTAACTTACTAATCATATTATTTATTATTCGTGTATACATATAATATACCGCAAACTTCTATAATTTCTTAAAACAATGTTAAATAATTTCCATCTGATATTAATTGATTCTTTTTAGACACATGAGCCATGTTAACCACCAAAGAAGTAGAATTGCTGGAAAAAGACGTAGTACTATGGAAGTTATCGAATTGGCTAATTGTCGATTTCAGCATGGTCATTTTGCCCATACTCTCCATGGTGTTTCGTGTCATTGCTGCAGCTGTACTTTTTATATTTTTGACGTAGGGTAGATCCGTAAATAACAGCATAAATTTCTCTTTTTTAGTGCAATCCGGAAGGATTTGCCCCAAAAACTGCAACCAAGCGACATTTTCGTGCACAGCTTTACGGTAGTCTTCCAGTGAAATTCTATTATCACGATCCTTGTCCACCTCGGTCATGACAAAATTTACGAAACTCTGATCGTACTCCTCCATATTGACTAATTTACACATTTTCATGCTGTTCCTTTTGGCCATCAGTAATACGTCCTCTTTTTTAATGTATTTCGGCGACCTGATCATCTCCGTGTAGACTTCAAAGCAAAAGTTAATCAAGTCGGGTAGGGTTCCTTTTAACAACATCGACAGTACTTTGACGAACTCGGGCCCAGTCAAGTGTTTCTTGTTCGATTCGGCACAATAGTAGAAATATTTTATCTACGGCTTCTACGTTTCCATTCCTAAAAAACGTCCATGAACTGTATGAAATTTAACTTATCCATAGGTATAGTGTTGTCTTTTGTCAGCATGTAATGCATCTGTAGCAATCGGAGCACTTCTATTTTATTGAAATATGTCGAACGGGAGAGCTCCGTTCCGACGTCTGAATATCTATGCTGCAAACGAATGTCCACAGTCGCCGATAAAAACCTATTTATCGGACTATAAGGCATTTTGATTTAATTTGAAACTGTGTAATATTTGTTATTTGTAAACCTCTTGGTAATTCAAATAGTATTTAAAAATTTAAACATGAATGCATTTATTATTTTGTACTGACAACCAGTAAAATACACAATTTTATATTAATATTTATTTCCATGAGAACCAACGCTTTTTGATACCTACTATTAAAATATTATATTTGTTTGATAATTTTGGATCTATATGACTATATTATTGAGTATCGAATAGATTACAGCGGTTTCCAACCCATGGGCCTCGAACAATTTAATATTAAGGGGTATGCATACCAACCGTTTCTAAGGAGTTCAATATAGGCAATTTTTTATTTGTGTGCATGTGGGTCGTGTAAATGTGTGCGTAGTAAGTGGTAATTAGTCTGAGTGACTGTGTATAAAATAAATAGTGGAGCACACCCGCACGTGCACTCACATGTCAGTAACGCACATTTTACACTCTAATTACAAATGTGAATTTTAGTGAAACACTGAAACTTAGTTTCGTATTTCCAATAATATAGCTTACTGAGTGACATTACAGTATGAACACCTATTATACAAATTGAAGAAAAGAAGTTTATCTAGGCTTGTATAGGAACCAATTTTCTATATTTTATTTTCAATGTCCAATATTTAACTCTAAAACTTATGATATTTTACTTTTTGAATTTGAATTATTGAGTTTATTAATTACAAATATTAAAAATTGACTTCTCTACAGACACAGATAAATTTCTCTTCTACAATATTGATAATAGGTGTTTTTACTCTCAAACCGCTCAGTAAACCATATTATTGGAAATCCAAAAGTACATTTCCATAGATTTTTTCAATACTATTCATACCCCTTAAATATTATATAAATTTAAAATAATATTATTATAACCTAATAATATTCAATCATTATTAACTACACTGCTACAGTATACAATTAGTGTAGCCAGTGTAGGTACAATTAACGCTATCTAACGTTTGAATGTACTTATAGTTTTATCTCATGTAGTTCGTTTATTATTAATTGGTTCCTTTTATTTGTCACTTTTATCGTATTTTATCGTGCACTGTGTGAAGCAAGTGACGAAGATTCGTTGATTGAACATTCATGTCATCAGACTCAACCATTTTTAAAAGCACACCATTATAATGCCATTCTAGTTAAATGTTTGGCAAGACTATCCAGAAATCGATAAAATTGTACTTAGAAACTTGATGGGCTTTTCTACAACTTATCTGTGTAAAGTGTCAGCATGCTTTTTGCCTTTTTCTACTTTAATTTTTTTTTAAATAAACTGAATGTTGAGAGGGATTTAAAGCTAAAACTGTTCAGTTTTAATCCAGATATTGACTCTCTCGTGGAGGACAAGCAATGTCAAAAATCACATTAAATTGTTTAACACTTTAACTTGTGACTAAGTTGAATAAAGTTTTTGTCAAAACAATTTTTTTTTAAATTATTTATTTCTTATAACTTACGTATAATGTGTATATGTATATCAATTTATATATATTATATGCATACGTATATAGGTTCTCTATTAGTGGACCTCAAAGATATTTTTTACAAAATTGGTGGTCCACACAACTAAAAAGGTTGAGAACCTCTGGAATAGTCAATAGAATGCCTATAATATTAATATAACAATATAGTATCCTAGAAGTTAGGATGACTTTAAAACAAAATATTCTACTTGTGTCTGATAGCGCGTCTTTATGGATTTATACATTTAACCGATATTACATATTAAATTAATTAGTTTTAAAAAATTACTTATTTTATTATCTTAACAATTAGTGGTATTTCTTTTTAATCAATTAACATAATGGTGATTTTGACCGAGGAGCCAAGAAAATGTATTAGCATTGGGTATTTTTTTTTTTAAGTATTACAGCGTTTTTTAAAAATAACAATTTTATTGTTGAGTCCACGTGGCCACAGGTCAGCCGCCAGTCTTATGGCTTCTGCAAATAACAGCTTCTGCAAATATCAACAACACCGGCGAGCATAATAATTACATTCAACCGCATTCAAACTGTTGAATAAACAAAAATAAATAAATGTGTAGTATACCAGATACCTATATTTTAATTATTATTATAACCTTCTGGCTTCTGGTATAGTGTCCTAGTAGTATTTGTTATCTCTCTCTGACCCATGCGCAACATTGAACATTTTACATTCACAATAATGATTATAAGTTATAACCATATTGATTTCTCCAATTAGAGTGAAATAACATCTTATACAATTTAAAGATAAGATTACTATTTTTATTATATTTTAACTTTAAAGCTATGTTATATGAGTAATGAGTATTTTAAAATTGTATATCGTTTGTACATCTTAAAATACTCGCTTTAAAATTAAAATATAATAAAACACCTATAAGTCAGTATGAGATTACCTAGATAATCTTACATTTAAATTTTATTAGAGGTCATTTCACTCTAATTGGAGAAATCAATATGGTTAGAATTAGGGCAGACTACTTATAGTCATAAAAAGTCACCAAATATGCATTTGAATTCTTATCTGGCTTCATTCAAGTTGGGGCAGTGGATGATGAAACAACCAATGTCATACACATTTTGTCAGAGTTCAAGTAATAAACATGATTTGGCCAACCAAATAAGAAAGGTGATTCAAGCAGTAACATCTGTTGGTCTGAAAGTTGTTGCTACAATTTGCGACCAAGGAACTTCCAATAGTGCTGCTATTAGAGTATTGCACAATTATACGAAAGAATACTATTTACGAAGAAACGAAAATAACTATGATGATAACTTCTATGAGATTCAATGTGGAGATGAACGCGTCAAAGTTATTCATCTGTATGATCCTCCGCACTTGATAAAAGGAATCAGAAATAACCTCCTCAACAAAAATCTTGTGTGTACAATAAATGGAGAGCGGAAGGAAGCAAGCGGGCAAGATATTATGGATTTGTATGAATTGGACAATAATATTCAAGAGGTAAGAATGTTACCTAGACTCACTAGAGAACATGTTATACCAAACGAAATTAGAAAAATGAAGGTTAAAAATGCTTGCCAAGTATTAAGTCAACGAGTAGGTAGCAACAATTCTAAATTTTTTAGCTTGTAAGTAACTATATATATAATATGTATAATATATTATGTAATATGTGTAAAAATAACTAATTTAATTTGTATAACATTTTTTTCAGCAAGGGATATAATGAGCGTTAAGGCAAAGGATACAGCAGATATTTGTTTATTTTTCGACCAGATTTTCGATTCTGTCAATGGTAACTTCCACAAAGTTGTTGATGGAAAGGTGTATCGTACGGCTGTTCTTTATTTTAACAGGATTTCAAAATGTAGTCAAAGTTATGAATGCTAATGGTGTGCATTCTCTACTATTAAGAAACTTCAATCAGGATCCATTGGAGAATATGTTTGGTGCTTTGCGGGCTCTAGGTTACAGGAATAATAATCCTAATTGCCAGATGTTTGCATCTTCTTACAGAACCCTGGTGTTGAAAAATTTTCTGTCAAGTCACTCGCCTGACAGTAACTGCCAAGACGACCAAGGTAATAGTGGGATGATGTCATTTCAAACTTTATTTGATGCTTACTCAAAAGTAATGTTGGAAGCAGAGGTGACGGAACCATTACAAGACAGGGTTGCTGATGGAAAATTGCGAAAAAAACCACAAACGGAAATTACCCATGCTCAACTTGAACATCAAACCAATACTTATATAGCTGGATACATTTGCGAAAAACTCAATACAGTGTTCATCAAAGATTGTTCAAAGTGCCTGAAGGAAATCTGCACGTCAACTCCAACAGAACAGCATGATCTAGTTAAAAACAGGGATTACCAATTAAATGGGAAATTAAATCTAAAATACCCCAATACAACATTTTGTCAACTAGTTCAAAACACAATTGATATTATTTATAAGCATTTACCGAGTATATGTCATCATTCCTCGTTGAAATGTGAATTAGTTAAAATTATCAATACAACTATTGATACCAACATTGTTTCATGTACAACTCACAAATCAGAGTTTGGCAAAAGATTTGTAGAATTTGCGATTAAACTTTTTGTCCATAACTGGTGCACACATATTAATCGAATATTAGCTGGAAAGATGTATATCAATAGTAAAGAAAGTGACCAAATAAAAAAATTCTCCAAAAGGCCTCAATTTAGAAAAAAATAAAAAAGTAAGAAATTATAATGTATAAAATTAAATTAATTATTATCCCTTAATGTCATTAAATTTAAAACGTTAAATTATATTTAAATGTTTAAGTATTCTTCTTGTTAATTAATTTATTATTTATTTTTATAATATTTATTATTAATTATATTATGCTGTTCAATATAAAAACAGCACAATTAAATGCAAAATCTGTGTTTATAATTTATATTATTCAATTAGTTGTTAACTTTTTTATTGTTATTATATTTAAAATGTTAAATAATATTTAAATTGTTCAGTATTATTTTTGGTTTTTTTCAGTTTATTTATTATTTATTTTTATAATATTCATTATTATTATAATTAAATGTTTCGTATTAATAAATCTGTATTTATTTTAATTTCTGTTGTTCTCTTTTAACTTTTTAGTTAATAATAATAAATTGGTAAAGAAAAAAAGAATTTCAATTGATAAATTCAAAAAAAAGCGGGAATACGGCCGCCGCGCCGCCGCCGTAGTTCTTGTCATCAGACACCAGGATCGCAGTTTTCAATGTTCGAAAAATTAACACAGCAGTTGCCTATCTATTAGTATTCTTGTCGATAATCGATTGTATACTACGGCCCACCATGGTGCCATTCCCACTATTCGGCATATCGCATAGAGTAATAATATATAGAGAAGCTATACCGTATATTACACTATAAAAAAAAAATTTTTTTTTATACATACTGATTTGAGGCAAGCCAAAGGGTGAGCATCAGTGTCGCCACAAGCTCATTATAAAATTAACGTATAACACTTGATGTCTTATCATTGAGTAATAATAATACCGGTAAGATAATAATATAATAGACTCATAGAGATATTAACCGAAGAGTATAAATAGATATGTCGAATGTTGTCATGTTGATAATATTATTTTGGTATCTCAGTAGTTATCTGTGCCTATTGATATTATTCTTTCATTTATTATGTATATTGTATCGGTTATCCGTCATTTTCATACGCGCGTTACGAGAGTACCTATACGGGCTACGAGACAAGCAAATATTACAATATCCAGTGGCGTACATACGGGGGGGGTTTTCGGGTTCAAACCCCCCCCCAGGACCAAAAAAAAAATAAAAAAAATAATGTGATATTATTGATGAATTTCTTATTATTAATCAACCGTGTATACACAAATATACGTCATAATAATATGACTATTGAGTAAACACTAAACACTATAGGTACTTAACCAACAACGAAAAAAGATTTCATAACGAAATCATGGGTGCCGTATAATATGGTATATCAATCAAAATAGACTTTATCTCGATCGACTCATTATAAACACACAAGACTGGGCGAGTTAAGTTTTTTTTTTTTTTAACTCAGTTAAGTTAATATGCATACACATATAGATATAGTATATATTGTATTTTTAAGTACAGAAGTTACCTATCACATAAGTAATAAGTAATAAATAATAATAAATAAGTATTATATATTTTAGTTGTCTTTCAAACAGATATTATTTGTGTACGATGAGTAGGTATTTTTAATTTTAATGTTTTAACTATCAACGTGAATACTGTTCATAATAATTTTTAATAATAATTAATAATCTCACAAAACCGTAAAATCATAAAATCAATAGGTAATTGATTTATTTATTTTTGTTTATTTTTAGATTTTAGTGTCGGCAAACTATATCATAATATTATGTCTATATTATTGAAATTTTGACATGGCAACAAAATAGACTTAAATAATGAAATGTAAAAAAATGAAAAACAAAATAAATTAACTTACAAATAAAAAAATTAATTCGTTAATTTAACGTTGATTAAAAAATAAATTTAGTAAATTAGTAGTTAAGTCAAAAATTATTATTATCACATCATAATCATTATCATTCGATTTCGATATATTTTAGGTTTTTAAGGTAAAATAATTAATAAATAGTAATCATGGCTGAAAAAAAAACAATCGAAACTGCAATCTTTTTTTTCGAAACCAACCTCAATAATGAATTCATTGTCAAATTCATTGAATACAACAGTTATAAGTTCCTCTAGTTCCTCATTACCATCAACTGCATCTGCATCTGATACACCTATCACTCAGTTTACACCTTCGACTACAGATATTAATCGTACATCTTCCAGTTATAATATTTTTGACATTGCACATTACACAAATACATTTTTAACGCAAAGTGAAATAGAAGAAATTTTGAGCAAAATTTGGGTCCCTGATATTAATTACAATTTTCCTATCAAAATATCAGTAGTCGGTAAGCAACAAAAAGTTTTGAGGTTGAAATTTCAATATAAATGGCTAATTAACTTTCCCTGGTTGGCCTATTTAGAAGTAAACAATTGTGCGTATTGCAAATATTGTGTTTCTTTTACTAAAAATGAAGCCGGTGTTAATAACCAAAAATTGGGAGCATTTGTATTAAAAAAAATATGATGATTGGAAACATGCATTGGAAGACTTTAAAAATCATTCGAATTTAAAATATCACAATCAATAGAATTTTTATTATAAATAATTAATAATATAATATTTATAATATTCTGTACTTACTATGTGAATATTAAATAATATTTAAATACCATGAGTTACGTAAACCTTTGTATTTGTTTTGCTATTTTGCCTATTAATATTTATACGTGTAATGTGTTTGATTGTTAGGAAAATGGGTAGTTGCAAAGAGAAGGTTTTAGTGCTGGTTATTTTTTTTAAACCTCCCCCAGAGCAAATTTGAATGTACGCCACTGACAATATCCACAGCCGGCAGCCGTCATAGGTAAATAATTTTTTTATTATTAATATGATTTAATTTGTTTAGTTTATGCTACAGTAAATAAATGTATTATATCAGTGGCTTCTCGTGTTTTTGCGCCAAGTGCACGTGCACTACATACCCAGTTAGAGTGCACATTACCAATTAAATTGTTTTCAACGCATTATTTTGGTCGAGCGTCGGCATTATAATTAATTTTTACTCTCACTCGTTTATTATATTCCGATTACCAACTAAAAATGTTCGTCAATCATAATATTTTTACTTGTGAATACCTATGTATAATATACGTATAACGTATTACATATAATATTACATATTATTATATTTTTTTATGAATGTGCACTACTTCATAAAAAACCCACGAGCCGCCACTGATATTTTAAATTTTCTATAAGAAGTAAACATTTGTTTTTTTATGTAACTGGAGTGTATTTATGTATTTGTCACACTTTTATTTATTGTTTTATTTATTAATCCTCTTTATCTAGTTGAATAATTATTTTCACTCAGACTTTTATAATTATATTGACTACAATAAAAAACGTGTATTATATAATTTATGTAGGTATAATACAACAAAATGTCAAATCGAGATCGTGATAGATTCAGATCATATGATTCGGGTTGTAAAAAAAGAGAAAAGAAAAAATTAAAACAAGATTTTTTAAAAACACAAGAAGGATCATTTAATAAATTTTTAATTTACAAAAATGATAAGTTTGATAGTCAGAATGATGTAATACTATCTACTAAAAACTCAACAATTCCCCAAGTTAGCTCTGACCCAGAAAATGTTGAATTAGAAAGAGAAAAATCACCTGAATTATCATCAATTTGTTTCAAGTCTCCAAAAGCGTTAGATAAAGATTTTGATGAGTTACCACAAACTAAAATAAATGATTTTAAAGAATCAAGTTCCATTGAATTTTTAAGTTATATAAATAATAAGTTTGACAGTCAGAATGATGTAATACCATCTACTAAAAACTCAACAATTTCCCAAGTTAGCTCTGAGGCAGAAAATGTAGAATTAGAAAGAGAAAAATCACTCGAATTATCACCCATTTATTTCAAGTCTCCAAAAGCGTTAGATAAAGATTCTGAGTTACCACTTACAATATTAAGTGATTTTAAAGAATCAAGTTCAAGTAAATTAACTTCAAATGAATCAAATAAAATATTTACGAATACTGCTATGAATGATTTTAATATGTACGATGACCCTGCTAGTTGGCCCATTTCTATTAGCCCAGATTTAAGGACAAATATAGTAAAATTAGGTCCTAAGAGAGTATTTAATTTTAATTTTCCTTCTCATGTAACTATTTCATCTTCGAGTGAAAGAGAAGTTTACAGGCGATTTTCAACAAATTTTTACTATAGAAAGTTATCCAATGGTGAAACAGTTGATAGAAACTGGTTGGTATATTCGATATCTAAAGACTGCGTATTTTTTTTTGTTGTAAGTTATTTGGTATTTCTGTCTACGGTAGCTTAAGTACAAATGGCACAAATGATTGGAGTCATTTAGGAACTAAACTGATAGAACATGAACGATCCTTAACACATTTTAAGTGCACAGAAAAGTGGTTTGATCTAAAAATTAGAATACAACAAATGTCTACTATAGATAAAACTAATTTAGAAATTATTGAAAAAGAAAAAATACATTGGAGAAATGTTTTAAAAAGAATTTTAGCAGCTATTCACTACCTAGCTAAACATAACGAGGCTTTTCGAGGTACGTCAGATGTAATATTTACAAAAAATAATGGAAAGTTCTTGGGCCTTATCGAAATGATTGGAAAATTTGACCCAGTTATGGGAGAACATTTAAATAGGATTAAAAATCATGACACACATGTGCATTATCTTGGTCATGATATTCAGGAAAATTTAATTAAATTGATGGCTGTGGCAGTAAAAACTAAAATAATTAATCTTATAAAAAAGGCTAAATATTATACCATAATCATGGATACTACGCCAGATATAAGTAGGCAAGAGCAGCTTTCAATTATTATTCGTATAGTTAATATGGAGTTTGAAAACGAAATGTGCGATCCCCAAATAAATGAGTTTTTTATGGATTTTATTAATATTGAGTCAACAACGGGTTTTAGTTTAGCCAATATTTTAATTGAACAATTGAAACATTATGACATTGATTTACAAAATTGTAGAGGACAAGCTTATGATAATGGAAGAAATATGATTGGTCAATATAAAGGAGTTCAGAGTCGTATTCTAAATCAAAATCCGAGAGCTTTTTTTACACCTTGTGCAGCACATAATCTTAATTTATTAATTAAAGATGCAGCAAATAGCTCAACCATAGCTTTGTTATTTTTTGGAACAGTTGAAAGGATTTATACAATATTTTCATCTTCAACTCAACGCTGGGATATACTTAAAAAACACTGTAACCTGTTAACAGTTAAAAAATGGGCAGAAACAAGATGGGAAAGTAGATTAGAAAGCGTAAAGGCCTTTCGATTCCAATTTAAACAACTTACCGATGCATTAAAAGAATTATTTAACACTACCACAGACGGAATGTTTAAGAGTGAGTCTCAGTCATTATTAAAATCTATAAGTTGTTATGAATTTATTCTAAGTACAGTAATTTGGTACGAAATCTTACTCAAGACCAATATTGTAAGTAAAAGCCTACAAGGTATAGAAACGGATATGTCTACTTCAGAAAATTTATTAAAAGGTCTCATGGAGTTTTTCGAAGAATACCGAGAAAATGGTTTTGAAAAAGCTAAGCTAGAAGCTAATATTTTAGCAACATCTGCAGAAGTTCCTCAAATATTTAAAGCAAGTCGATTGCGAAAAAAGGCACGTATGTTTAACTATGAAGGCGAAGACAATTCTACAGTTGATGGTGAAACTATATTTCGTACTACATTTTTTATTATTATTATAGATCAAGCATTAAGTTCTCTGAACTTACGTTTTAATCAATTTAAGACTTATAATGAAAAATTTGGTTTCTTATATCGCATTGGAAAGCTTAAAGAAATGGAAGACGACGATTTAATAAAAAATTGTAAAGATCTTCATATGTATCTCATGGATGGTGAGCTCAAAGATATTGACGGCAATGAGTTGTATCATGAACTTCAAATATTTAAATCTCTTGTGGAAATAAACACAACTGCACTTCAATCCCTTTCCATACTAAAAAAATTAAATGGCTCGTTTCCAAACATAACTATTGCTCTACGAATAATGCTAACTGTACCTATCACATCGGCTTCTGCTGAAAGATCATTTTCGAAATTAAAATTAATTAAGAACTATCTAAGGAGCACCATGTCACAAACAAGACTCACTGGACTTTCAACAATATCCATTGAAAAAGAAATAGCTGAAACTATCAAAGTATCAACTACGATACGATTATAAATGATTTTGCAAGTGAAAAGGCAAGAAAAAAATCCTTCTAAAATATATAATAAATAATACATAATATAAACATAATAATATAATATTATACACATTTATTTTGTTTATTTGAACTAAAAAATAAAGAATATGTATTAAATATTAATTGTTGTGTATTATTTTATTTAAACTATTTTGCACGGGGCCCCGCAATTTGTAGCGCCGGCCCTATTACCACGTGTAAACTTTACGTTGCTATAATATGACAAAAAGCGAGATAATAATGGTTTTAAGTATAATGAAACATTAGTTAGACACATATAACATTGTTACATATGCTATAAAAGTAAATCCTTTAGTTCATATGCTAATAAGACATATTAACACTAATGCTCCGCATTGAGTATAGAGTGCGCGGCAACAACTCAATTTTACGACTGTCAAGATTCTAGCTACTTTAAGTACAACTCCCTGCAAACTTTGAACCTCCAACATCAATAATCCACAGAATACAAACACACCACGTGAGTTCATATAATAAAATCTACAAAATACAGTTCAAGAAAGGAAAAACATCAATAATACATCGAACACGGTAACCACTATACTGCATGGTAGCAGTAGTGGGGGAACCACAGATATACCGGTCGAATTTCACCCTACAAACTACCTACTTACGTCGAACGCGCCCGTATCTCCGCCGTTCGAACAACCGCCGCACCGTTTTCTTTCCGTTAAATATTAAAATATAACAACCGCTGCCTAGAGAGGATCCCGCCGCGGAGTCCTCGCAACTGGTATACTACTCCTCTCCTTACCCTGTAGTATTAGTAGTGGTACAGCATTGTCTGTACTGTTCAAGCTACTATTACTCAGCGTGGGAGAGGAGAAATCTCCCAAAAACCCGCCATATAGAAATCTGCAGTGATACAGCACCACTGTATTGTTCAAGCTGCAGATATCTATATAGCAAAAACGTTCGTAGAAAAACAAATACTACACAGACTCTGCAGTGGTACAGCTCATCACTGTACTGGTCAAGCTGCAGCTCTCTGTGTAGTGTGATCGCTCAGAGGTAAACAAAATCGCATTATCCGTCGTCCGAACTTACGCCGCGAGTATCACTACCGACCAATGTTCTACCGTTGGAGGTTAGGTTAGGTTAGGTTAATATTGTTATTTAAATTTGTTATTATTTTGTATGTAATTACTTTGTATAAAAGCCGATTGGCGTTAATCATTATAAATAAATAAATAAATAAAAATAAATAAATAAATAAATAAATAAAAATAAATTAATAACCTGTAGATTTTAAAGATGTCTATATTATTGCGTAGATTGATTGAAAAAAATGTGTACCTATTATTGATAATTATTTTTTGAAAAATTCATATAATGATACCTAAATATTTTCAATAATTAAATAAACTAGAACCGAAATAAATCGAAAAATTCTCTTCCGACAATTTTGATTCCGGTTCCGCTTTAGATTCCTGAGAAAATCAAAAAATGGTTTCGCTAAGGTTCTGGTTAAAATACCGATATTTTTAATTTCGGTTCCAAGCCCTGGTTACAACTTTACAAGATGAGTAGGTACTAATAATTACTTAACATAACACATTCAAGATTTATAGAATTATAGTCTATAGATAAGTATAATGATAATATTAATATCATTATTATTTATTATAGTATAATAATAATATATGATAATAATTTCACATATTTAATGTATTTCAATAATAAAATAATGGCTGCAGTATTGACAACCAAATTTATTTAAATCTACAATTTTTAGGACCCACAAGTTTGTATTTAATATGAGACTAAAGCGGGAGTCTTAACAGGATGGCCCTAGCTAGAGATGTAAGCTTGACAATATTCCACTTCCTTTGAATACTTGATTTTTAATGAACTATTTTTAACAACATTAATTTTTGAGGTTGTATGGTTGTTATGTTAAATTTGTATTATTTAATTAAGAATTAAATGACTTTGAATATGAACTAAAATTAAAGTATTTTATAGGTACCTATAATCATTGATTAAATATATTTAATGAATGCTATAATAATATATTATGTTAAATAAAACATATCTATCAATAATAAATATTTCTGACTTATAATATGGTCTTGTACTCTTGTGTTAAGACTAGGTACATTGTAATTTGTAAGAAGTACTTAATAACTTATAACTAATCATAAAAAGTAGGTAGTTAGTGTAAAATTGTGGAAATAACTCAATCAATAAATTGCAAAAAATTGAAAAATCAATTAATGTAGGAATACGTTTAAACCCTTAACATTTAAACTTGAAGTAAAAATACAATTTTTTTTTATAATATAGATAAAAATGAACATTTAATGCCGAGATAAATTTATTTGTATTATGCGTTTCCTATATTAGGTATGTTTAATAGTATAGTATTAAAATATGTTAATGGTAATACAGTTTAAACTTTAAATATAACTGTGTAGGTTAAATATACTTTAACTAATAACTAGGTATAATGTATATAATATCAAAGGATATATTTGATAAGAAATTAATATGAGAAATTCATTACTCACTAACAATGGTTATAATGCAAGACTATACCTACTTAGTATTAATTGTTATTATGGTGAATTGGCTACAAACATAATAATAATATAAAACATTCATAAACAATTATTATTATTTATTCCTATTTTATATCCTTTAAAAAAAAAACTATGCTGGCCATATAATATATGTCTGTTATTAATTTTCTTTTAATAGAAACCAACTTATTAAATTTATTTATTTATTATTAATGTTTATATTTCAATTTTGTTTAAAATATATTTTAATTATATTATACTCCACAGTTTTAACTTTCATGCGAACAATATTAAATTTTTCTGATTGTCGTTTTAATTTGTAATTTTTTTAAATTTTCCAAAATTCTTTTTAACTTTCCTTACTTTCTTTAAGTTTGTGCAAAATTGATTGTTCTTTTTATTTTCAATGTAAACCATTACACCGTTTTAGATACATATAGGTGCACACATCAACAGTGAATGCAATTTTAAATGAACAAAAGCTACTATTTATCTGAACATGGATCCGAAATAGTTTTGTACGTACTTCGATGTTTCATAGCTATTGGACAATATGGAAAAGTTAATGAGAGTCCACGTGATATTAAGAAATTATTTCAGCTCGGCCAAATTAAACTTGGTACCTATAAACAGTATAAACCAATTAGTAAGTAAAACAATTTTCTGTAGTTTGTAAAATAACATATACACTGTATATAAATTATAATAATATACTCTATTTATAGTATATATTTGTGATGTCTATAAACTTGTGGACTAATTAGTTTGGTTAAATTTAGTATACGATAAATAACTGAAATAGAAAACAAGAATACATTGCAGACCACAAAGATTTCTGTAAAAGAACACACGGTGTATCAATAGACCGTGTATGTGTGTTGAGTGTAGAAGTTCTATGGATTTATCATATTAAATAATATATTTTATATCATCTATGGCAATTGCCAATTGTCGATATTCGTCTGCGACTATTAACAATTCTAATAATTTTAGTGAAAAAAAAAATAATAAGCCATCAATATAATATACAGATAGTTCGTTAAGCAGTATATATTATAATGTAAGTTTTTAACACGAATTCGCACATTTCGTTATGTTCAGGTAATTTTCATGAAATATTTCGATAGTTTCAATTTACAGTTCGGAACGAGATGAAGACGGATGAAGATAGCTGTTTTTTCGGTGGCTTCAAGTACTGCGGACGTTTGCATTGTTGATGCACTCTAGCTAGGTTTCACCGGAAGAGTCGATGTTTCAGCGTAAGTTTGTTTTCATATTATTTTGGGATTTTCGTTTACTTTTTAGGCATTTTAATAATTAAAAACATAATATAACGCAATGTTGTAGTAGAAGCTGCAAACTGTAGTGCCTATATTCTAATTTTTGAATTTTTTAAATTTTAATGTAACATTTATTATGCCTACACAAAACACATTTCTACAAAAATTGAATTAAAAATAAACAATATGATCATTGATTACATACGGAGTACCTATAATATAGGTATTATGCATGGAAAACGAAGGTCGAATTTGACTACCTACTTATCGTGTACACATCAAACACAACAAAGAAATAATAAAAAAAAAATTAAAAATTAAATACACATCATAGTAAAATCAAAATATTCATCGTTCCACTCAGAATCTAAAATACAAATTATAGGTCCCCGATACAATTAAAATGTTCATAATATTGAATAATAATTAATAATTTTGTGATCAGCAGTATTCGTAGAAAATGTTAGATTTGAAATTTTAGAATCTAGTTGGTATTATAGCCGATACTGTAAATTTGATGAATTTACTGAGTATACCTTTATGTTACCTAAAATCCAGTAATCACATTTTTATTTAATGATTTATAAAATACAATAAGCTTTTATAAAAATATGCTTGTACTTCTGCAAATATCTATTCACCATATTAATAAATAATTAAATTAATAAACGAAAATAATAATTCAAATAATATATCATACGTGATACCTATTATTATAATTCAAATTCAAAATTATAAACTATTTTGATTTTTGTCATACAAAATTTCAACGAACAAATATTGTTCCTTAAAGGTCAACACACACTGCAGCGGTGGCGGTGGCGGTGAATTGCTGTAGGACACATTTCACCGCTCACCGCGGCGGTGAAGCCAAGACAATAGAATTTAACGTGACCGCCACCGCTGCAGTGTGGACCTTTACATGGACATTTTTTTTATATAAAAAGTTGCATTATATGATATCCGTGGACTCATCATATTGACGTACCTAGTATAATATCTATCATTATTCATTTATATTCCATGGCAAATCTCATAGTCGTTGCAGACGACACAGTCGATTAAAAATTCTAAAATTTCAATAAGCAAAGCAGGTATGAGTAAAAAACTTACTGCGTCCCGTATAATTTTATTTTTCATAAATCACAATATTTTAAGTTCTGTATTCTCTGAAGCGTTTCGTCATCATCGTCACAGTTCTCACACTTTAAGGATTCAGCCGAAAGAGTCGATAATTAAACTATTAAAGTAAGTTTTTTTTCATATTCTTTTGGGGCTTAATTTTACTTTCATTTTTTCTAAAATATATGGTAAAAAATAAATCATATTTCGCTATAAAAAATAATAAAACATAAAGTATTTTAAATTTGAGTGGAATAATTTTTTATGATCATAACCACATTGCCTACAGATTATTAAGCATTAGTACCTACAGCAGTAGTTTATAGTCATTTTTGCTCAAAAAATTACATTTAAAAGTGTCATCGTGTATTCGTGTATTTAAATTATAATAATATACTCTGAGGGCCGTTCTTACAATGTCCGGTAAAGTGTCGGTTAACGCTAACCGACTAATAACAGATTTTATTACCTGCAGGATTATACGGGTTATGTGTAGGTTAAATTTAACCGGACATTGTAAGAACGGCATTAAAAGTTTTATAAATCCACGAACACCTACTATTTTTAAATTACAACAAAATAACTAAAATCGTTATTCTTTGTTTTAATAAGTAATTTCGTCCAAGTTTGAACTTATAATGTCTGTGAAAATTAACTGTGTTTTTAATAAATTATTTATTTTTTTTTTGTTAGAATATGAACACTCACTATGAACTATTTTTGAGAATTCTTGTTTTACGTTTTCAATCCTTAGCAATAAAAGTTGAACATTTTATAAGTTTTACTACTAAATAGTAATTTGTAAAATATCAATTTGATAATTCAAATGTCTATAAATCACTGAAAACGAGTCGAAATATTTTGAACATTATATAATGTATTTTATGATAGTTTAAACATTTGATGGACATTTTAAATACCGACGGTTAATAGTTGTTGAATAACAACAATATAAGAAAATCGTTATACGAGAATCATATACAAATCATTGTAAAATCAACATATTCATTTCTCCAGTAGTCCACTCTAAAATACAAGCTAACACACAAACCCGGATTAAGGGGGGGCAAGGGTGGCACAATAACGGGGCCCATTGATTTTGGGGGCCCATCTTTATCCCCAAAATATATTTTTTTAACGCTTCCAATACATTTAAAAAAATATATATATATTGAAGTAGGTATAGGTATAGGTAGTAGATAAATTATTATTACTTAATAAATAATAATTATAAAATAAAATTGTTCTCAATTTTATATCATGAAAAATTACTATAAATAATGAACTGTGTTGGTATAAACACAATTTTCATTATGTTTTTTTTTCTGAGTATTTGCGATTACTGATTTAACTATTAACTACCTGTAGTTATAAGAAAAAAATATTTAGCTCTTGTAAATTAGGTATTTCAGTTAAAAGTATTAACGCATATTATACTAAACTTTCGAGGACCATAGTTAATAAGTAATATATTACATATTTCCATATAATATATATATATATATATATAATGAATTTTAATTTTTATTGAATTGTTGTAAAAAAAGGCTAAAAGGCTGAAATCTAAATTATAATTAGTTTATTTTATTATAATGGTTGACTTTTTAGTGTTAATTTTAAAATAAAAGTGTTCTCTAAATTAGTGGAAGCATAAATGCAATAAGGGGAAAATATACATTTTGGGTTATCACTTATCACTTTTAAATGGCTTGAAAAAAAATTCTTTTTGGTTTCGATTTATACACTGGTTTCTAATTTTTTTCGGTTTTGGTTTTGGATTTAATACCGATTTCCAATTTTTTCCGATTTTGTTTTTGATTTTGTCATCGGTTTCAGTTTTTAAACGGTTTATACCGGTTTCTAAAATCGGTTTCAATACCTGGACTATTTACGTTCATTCTTAGTTTATTCATTTTTTTGAATCGCTGGATCGAGCGTCGGATCGCTCGTGTAAAGTAAACTTTCAAAAAAAAAATACCGTTTTTTAAATTATATTTTCGGTTTTTAATTATTATACAGGTTTGCAATTTTTGTCGAGTCAGTATTGAATTTAATACCGGTTAAAGAAAAAATTTTAAATTAAAGGTGGCTTAAAAGTTTTTTGTGATAATGAATAAAAGGAAACTGAGAAAAAAAGGGGCGCCAAAATCGTAAATACGCCACTGGTACTATGACGTAAGATTCACTCTGTATATTTTTTGCATAGTAAAAAATTATACAATAATATAAAGTCGTTAATATGTAATAATACAATTATTTTGAAGTTAAAGTTGAAAGGGGGCCCACTAAGTGTATGGTGTCTCGGGACTCAATTGATCCTTAATCTGGGCTTGCTAACACATAATAGTTAGGTAGGTGTAATACAAATTACACATTATACATATAAAATATAATATCCGTGACGCTTAGGTCATAAGAATATTGTTGAACATTTTACTGCAGGCTGCGTGTTATTTCAGAAATGGTATTTAATTCGTCAGTGAAGATTTGTTAGCTGGGAATAAAATATATCATAAGCAGACTGAAATGAGAAGACTTTGCAGTGTTTCCAAGACCAAGTTTTATAGCACATTTTGATTCACCACGGACGCGGGGTATGTATTTTCTTATTTTTCAGTATGTTTCTTTTTATTTTTGTTAGGTTAGGTAATTGATCAGGGGATATATTATTGCCTACAACTTTTCAATTATTTGTATTGTAACTATACTGGTATAACATTATTCTCGCTATCAGAATGTTTAGCTTATATGAAAGGGAAATGCGAAAAGGAAATGTAATTTTAGGTTAGGTTAGCGAAGTGTGTGTAGCAGATATGAGAATATTAAGTTAGGTGTTGAGGTACAAAGGAGGATAGAATAGGAAATGTATTAATTAAAGGTTGTGTAGTGTTGTGTTGTGGCATATATTGTAGTGAAAACAAGAGAGAACAGGTTTAGGTGGCTCCGTGACTGTATGATAAAATATAGTGAGAGTGGCTATAGAAGTTAGAGTCTGAAGAAAAGATGGATAGACAGAATACCGATCATATGGAGGTGTGGGATGAGAGTGGTTGAACCTGAACAGTTGTGGGAGAAGGGGGAAGAAAAAGGGTGAAGGTAGAATAGTTATGTTAACAATGCCGAATACGTAGTAAAAGGATCTTGAATTGCAAAGGTCACTTGACTCTTTGGCTGAAACTACCGTTATCAGTTGATATAGGTTTACAACCTTGACTTATGGGATAGAATAAAAAAGATCGGTTGCTGGTTGGGATGTCAGCGCCATAGATATATACAACAACTAGATAGCCGTCTCCTTTTTGTCATCGAAGTCGACCCCCCATTTACAAAGCAGGCAATGTTTACAAAATAATATTATCATAGTAATTATAAATAAATGTAAACATTGCCTGCTTTATAAATGGCGGCCGATTTCAACATTGGTCACAACTGTAATATAAAGACGGCTATCTAGTTGTTGTATATATCTATGGCGATGTCATCCCAACCGGGAATTCGGGGGAGAGGGGGGGGGGGTAAAAGGAGCAGTTGCTCCAGGCGGCTGGGACGGCCAAATAATTAAGAGTGGCAAAAAAATGTCGTTTGTAATATAATAGCCGCCGGGGCACCGAACTGCCAGAATTATACGATATTGCCACCTACCATTTATTGCAGTACTGACTACTGAGACTATGTAGCTTGTTATTCGATTATATTTATGTTTGCTCCCCTATACATTGTCCCTTAATACGGTCCTGTATATCTATGGTCAGCGCATTATTTGCTTTCCATCTTTGATCCACACGTAGCATACCTAATGTACGAATAACAGAACCAAAACGAAGTTGTTACTTTTAATGTTAGATTAAAAATATTAAGTTAAGAAAATTACATACGTCGTTACGTTGGTTACTTGATGATATTTTAATTATTATATAAGTTATGACTTATGATCGTCTAAATAATTACAATTTAAAAATGATTATAAACGATTAGACAAATCTCAAGAAAAAAAAATTATAATTAATCTACTAAAAAATAAAAATATCTATATATTCATTATTAATACTTAAAGTATAAAAATATTTGCAATACGAAAAAAATAAATGAAAACTAAAATGTTATCCCAGGAAAAAATTAATTCACCAGTGAAAGGGTTAAAATATTCAAGTTTGATAATAGGTTAATTCAATCTAATATTAAAAGTTACAACACTATAACCCAGTGATTTCTAGCGTACGGGTAAGGCGATCATTATTAGACGAAAAATAAAATAGTTCATTAACATTTTTTAAACTTATCAGTTTTCGTTATATAGTCACTAATCATATAAGTAACTAATTTTCGTTTTTAATAATATTTAAATTATATACAAGAATAATTTAATAATATAATATTATAAGATTTTTTACAATTATATAATATATTCAACATAAACAAATTCTATATTATTAAAAAAGTAAAGAAAATCTAAATTTTTTTGGTATTCAATTTTGAACAGTAAAGCAAAAAAAATATTTGTGTTTGGGAGTTTAGGTTGGCCTATCAACTATAAATTACTTATAAATATATATTTATGCCTGTACGAAATTAAGTCCTTGAACCGGCTCTGGTTGATTCTGTTAAACGTAAATATAATTGTGCTTGGGTCAGAGAGAGAAATATCAAATAAATGGTGCACTAAAAATCTGACATCCCTTATAAGTGTTATCAAGTTTAAGAAGCAGTTGATTGTTGACAATTTAACATTTAACATTAACTGTGGTAGGTATGATTGGAAGTAAAAGTAATTAGCAGGGCTGTGAATTTAATTCATTAAAAAAAGTCTTAAATATTACACATGTATGCACTAAAAACAATAAAAATATGATTTAAAATATGCACTGAAGTATTCAAAAATATGCACTTAAAATTCAAAAAAATACTGAATGAAAACGCGTTTATTAAAACTGTTTAAATTAATAAATAATAATTAAAATTTGTATACCAAAAAAAATGTCTTTATTATACACTTGGTAGGTAGGTAGGTACCTATTTAGTTTTTTAACGAATGAACCTAAAATATAAAAACATTTTAAGCATATTGGCAACGGTGTTGTGATAATAGTGATGTCCCAGAAAAACACGTACTAATAGTTCAAACAAATAATTAAAACCAACTTGATTAAATATTAATTTATGAAAAAGTATATTAAAAAGCATTATTATTATAAATGAAACAAAACTATGAACTATAATGGACCGTATTTTAGTGCGCCCCGTGCCTCACTGAACATAATATAGGTATTTCTATACTTTTAGCTCCATAATTTCTGTTAAAATATTAGGAAAATGTATTGAGTACCTTAAAAGTGCTAAATTTGATCTTTTACTTACAATATATTCATAACAAATTATCATAGAAGGTTAGGTACTGTATTCCACATACTTATATAGTTTAATTTAACTAATACATTCTAGTAGATTCTGAAAAAATTTGTTTCCAATACTCTGATCAGTCTGATCATATAAACTATTAATACTTATAACCAAAAAACTACGGGTCTGAACTTAGTTTATATATAGATCTAAATAATCCAAAACATGTATAGCTGATATGCAATCTTTCGTAAATCTATTGTCGTTAGTCCAAATAAACGTCCTTCCATAAGTTGAAGATAGGATACCAGCTCAGTTTCTTCAGCAGTTGAAAACACTTTAGATATTGGTCCTAATGCCACTTTGTTCCCAGTGTCATAACTAGGATCTAAGTTCTTTTGTTTAATCTAAATAACATTTAATTTACATATAGGTAAGTAGGTATCCTAAATAAAATATAGATAAGTAAATAATATAGTAAGATTGTATCTAACCTTTCTTTCTAGAGTGCTTTTAGGTACATTAAATTCAATACAGGCATTACGAAATGTCATGCGTTATTCAATCACTTCTTTCACAGCCTTCCTCATATTTTCTGAATCCCAATTTTGGCGTTTAGAAACTCTGACTCTTGAACAAGGCATTTCTAAAAATTAAATTATTTGAAAATTCATTAAAACACAAATAATAATTTGTAAAACTTGCTTTAAAATAATAATAAATTTAAATATTATAGATATTATTTATGTTAATATAATATAATATCATAAATGTAGTTAGCTATATAATTTAAATTGCTTATATTATTTTGTTCAAGAGCATGATTATTAAATAGAATAGAATAATTAAATTAAATGTATTAAATTATTATACTTGAAAAAATGAATTGAGATAAGATGGGACATGTCTTCATCTTGTCCCATTGCATTTTTCCCGTCTTACCTCAAACAGTAATAATTTAACTTAACGTTTCTATTAAACTTACAATCACAATGAACTCTACCAAATTTTCATTAATCGAAAACTAATAATATTTTTTAAAAATTATATAGGAGTAATATTAAGAATAGACAATTATTTACTTACTTATTCACTAATAATCACTATTTGATGTCTGCAAAATTTTACATCGCCTATCGCCTATGCCGCCCGTTATATTGAATACGCACGTGCACCCGGCACCGTATCACTTTAATTATTTGTTGATATCAAATAATATTATTAAAATGTGACCAACATAGCACATTTTTTGTAAAAAAACTACTTTTATTGTAATAATTGTTCAAATGTTTATTATTGTACATTATTAAAAATTAACTAAAGTTTAATATAATACATTATAACAAGTGTTCAAATGTACAAGTCACACCACATATTTTGTTACTTCACACAGTCTCTCTTTAATTTCAAATTTTTCTTCAAATTATCCCAAATTATCTACATAATATAAATGTAAAATGTAAATTGGAAGACTTGATTGAGTTCCTTTTTAATAATTTATCTAAAAGAGATGGGCCTGGTCGCCTCATTACTATATCGAGGGGCCATGGTGCAAGTGCTGTCCATAAATATAAGCAAATATTTAATAATTTATCTAAAAGAGATGGGCCTGGTCGCCTCATTACTATATGTCGGAGGGACCATGGTGCAAGTGCTGTCCATAAATATCAACACGTATTACATTAGAAATACAAAATTAATATAACAGTAAATTATAAAAAAATATTACGAAATGTACTGTACTCATATTATATTATGATTGTATAAATTGGAAGACTTGATTGAGTTGGTATTTAATAATTTATCTAAAAGAGATGGGCCTGGTCGCCTCATTACTATATCGAGGGGCCATGGTGCAAGCGCTGTCCATAAATATTAGCACATATTACATTAGAAATACAAAAAGAAATGCTTTTTATAAAAGCATGATTGTGTTAGTCACAGTCTTGTCTAAATGGTATTGTCTTATGTTTTCCCAATCTAACTATACACAATACTGAACATTAATGAAATCACAAATATTTATACAAAAGAGAGACTGTGCCTTGATTTACAAATATTTCTTAAATTTACTTTTTGCATAGAAAATATGAAGGTGGCCTGGGCTTTTAAAATCAAAGTATGGGGGACAGGGCCGGGATTTCATATTATGAATTGAAATATTTTTGGACACTGGATGACCAAAAGGACTAATCTCCATATCATGTTTCAATAACTAATAAGTACAAAATAAAATTAATTGAATACGTTCTAAAGTTGCTCCAAAGCTCGACATTATCCGAGTATTTTTAAAAAACATGAAGCTAAAAAAAATCATTAAAATTGTTTTTTAAAAAAAACCTTTCATCTGCATGTGTTGCCTACAAGTGTGTCTTACAAGTGTGAAAGATATCACTTTTTCATTCAGTAGCCGTTTAGTAGTTATCATTATAGGGATCAATAGTTTTAAAAAATATTAATCACTCTAATATTAAAACTAACAAAGATTTTAGATTACATTTAAAAATTTAATTAAGACCCGCTGAAATTGATACCTACTTGCAAGACGGGAGAATGCATGCTGATAAATCATTAATTAAATATGTATTAAATCATTAATAGCTACTTATTACTTTTACAATCTACAACCAATCATACTTCCAAGTTGTGATCACAGTCTTATTGTGTCAAATTTGAATCATATACTATGAATGGGTTTATGGGTCCACATCCCGATAATTTTGAGCACATATTGATGACAAGACTCTGACTGATAGATGTGAGAAGAGAAATGTCTCATATTTATCGATGAGAATTGGTATGTATCAATAAAAACGTCAGAGACTCGTTGATCGCTTATATGTGCTTCAAATTGTTTACACGAGTTAGTGTCACAGGGCTGTATCAAGGGACAATTTATGGGGAAGCAAACATAAATATTACGCCAATAATTCAGTATACGCATTTTTTTTACAACTAAATAACCAAAAAAAAAATGTATCGCTACGCTCTAACAAACATTATACAATATACTTACAAAAAAACTATATGCTTATCTACTCATTAGTTATATACTCATGCTACACTTAGGCAGGTATTGTATTTTACAATATATTTAAACACATGAACCAGATACAATTTATACAAATTAATAAATTATTACATACACAATATGACGTCTACGTTTCATTATTAATTTCAAACTCATGTCTCTTATATGGTATATTCTATACCTATACCTATGAATTATTCTAATGATAAACGACTAAGGAAATAGGTATAGGTACTATGTCTAAAATTTTAAATATTATATAACACTAATATTATCCTAAAAATTTACCAAGTTCAAAACCTTCGTTATTTCTTGTACAAGTAAATAGTAAAGATACAAATATATAGGAATATAATAGATATTATAATCGAATAACAAGCTACATAGTCTCAGTAGTCAGTACTGCAATATAATGGTGGGGGACGAGGTGGCCGAGAGGTCTAACGCATCGTCTGCGGTTCGACTCCCGGCCACTGGGCGGCATTTTTCTCCGGGCAAGTCACGGTGTCCGGAAAACAAGTGCCGCCATCCCCCACTCCGGGGCATGGTAGAAACCTACGGGTGCCCCATTCAAAATTCTGCCAAAATACACCCACGTGTAACACCCACCTACCGTTAAAAAACCTACAGTACCAACCCCCTCTCCCAATGGCCTAAGTTGCCGCGGGATAAAAATTAATAAAAAAAAAAAATATAATGGTAGGTGGCAATATCTTATAATTCTGGCAGTTCGGTGCCCCGGCGGCTATAACATGTCAATATATTATGTAGTGATGAATAATGATAATATTAAAAAGGTGGGCAAGTGGGTGTCGCTCTGCTGTACAGTAGGTTACAAGTGGGTCACTGTATAATGGATGGTATTAAATTTGAATTCAATGATCTAATATCATTGTATAAGAAAAACGATTCTGAGCGGTGACGGTATGTCAGTCTAGTATAAGACATATTATATACATATCTATGGTATTAAACAAAAAATTGACCTATAATAGGTACCTATAATAAATTCCAAATTAATCATATCACAATATCCATTAGATACTTATAACGCGTTATACATTAACAAAAACCGTGATACTATCATAGATATATAATAGTACACTTTAGAAGTTTCAAGTACCCACGAATAGTATTATTCAATCACAACAAAATAACTAAAATCGTAATTCTTGGTTTAAATATGAAATTTTGTCTAAATTTGAAATTAAAATGTCTGTAAAAAATAAGTGTGTTTATATATTTTTTAGATTTTTTGGTTACAGTATGAATTATTTAAGAGAATCTTTGTTTTAAATTTTCAACTCTTAGTTATAAAAACTGAACATTTTATAATTTTTTAATTCCAACGATTGATAATTTTCGAGATTTTGATAAATTTTGTCAAAATTCCAACTTTAAATGCTTATAAAAAAAAATCGTGCCTATGTATTTTTAATATTTTTCAACTGATATTGTAACAATATATCAGGAGCCTTGTATTAAATTTTTACACTTTTTGGCCCAACAGATAAAACTTTATTGATATTTATAGAAAAAAAAACTAAAAAAAATTGAAAGCTGTAAATGTCCATAAACAGCTCAAAAAGAGTCAAAATATTTTCAAAATTGTATGGTGTATAGGAAATGCTAATATAAACATTCAGTGAAATTTTCATGTATCTACAGTTATTCGTTTTTGAATTACAACAAAATAAGGAAATCGCTACATGAGAAATCGAGTGAAAATCCAATGTTGTAAAAATTTGAATTTCAAACGCTCATAAAAATTTAATTTGACTGTCCGGTAGAGATTTTTTTATTGATAAAGGTAGATAATCTTATAAGGAATCTTGTGTTTCATTTTCAAATCTTAGATTTAAAAAGAAAAATTTTTACGAATTCTTAACTCAAATAATTTGCTAATTTTCGTGATTTTTCCATATTTTGTCAATTTTTGAACTTTAAATGCTTATAAAAAAAAATTGTGACTAAGGATTTTTAATATTTTTCATCTGCTTTTGAAACAACATATTAGGAGCCTTCTATTAAATTTTCAAGCTTTCGCAACCAATAAATAAAATTTTATTGATATTTTTAGAAAAAAAACTAAAAAAAAATGGAAAATGAAAATGTCCCTAAACAGTTCAAAATAAATCAAAATATTTTGAAAATGTTATCGTGTATAGAAAATGCAAATATAAACAACCAGTGAAAATTTCATGTATATACGTTCATTTGTTTTAGAGTTACACCAATAACCAAAATCGATTTTTTGGAAAACCAATTTTGCGTAAAAATTCCCGTTTTTCCTTAATTTTTATGTTGTTTTTCCCGGCGCTTGTGAAGACTACTGGGAAATTTATACTTTTGACCCCCCAAAGTACCAACTAGATTCACTTTCCTATCAGAAAAGCTACTGTTGAACAAAATCCAAGCACTTTTACTGTCCTAAAACTTGATGACAGACACAAAAATATAAAAATATAAAAATATAAAAACATACATCATTGTAAAACCAATACATTCATCGCTCCGCTCAGAATCTAAAATAGTTCAATTAGTACGCAGGTACTAGGTTATTACGAAAACAAGGTCCACAAACAGCGTTCTCTTAAAATAAGTAGACCTATAAGTTCTAATATAAGATTCCATTACGATTTTAGATATTCTGACAATATTGACATTGCAAATTCGTAAAAAAAAAAAATTAATATTTATTCTACTAAATATTTTATTTTTATTATATTACAAACGACATTTTTTTGCCACTCTTAATTATTATTTGGCCGTCCCTGCCGCTTGGAGCAACTGCTCCTTTTGTCCCCCCCCCCTCCCCCGAATTCCCGGTTAGGATGTCATCGCCATAGATAAAAAACAACAACTAGATAGCCGTCTTTATATTACAGTTGTGATCAATGTTAAAATCGGCCGCCATTTATAAAGCAGGCAATGTTTACATTTATTTATAATTACTATGATAATATTATTTTGTAAACATTGCCTGCTTTGTAAATGGGGGGTCGACTTCGATGACAAAAAGGAGACGGCTATCTAGTTGTTGTATATATCTATGGCGCTGACATCCCAACCAGCCACCGATCTTTTTTATTCTATCCCATAAGTCAAGGTTGTAAACCTATATCAACTGATAACGGTAGTTTCAGCCAAAGAGTCAAGTGACCTTTGCAATTCAAGATCCTTTACTACGTATTCGGCATTGTTAACATAACTATTCTACCTTCACACTTTTTCTTCCCCCTTCTCTCACAACTATTCAGGTTCAACCACTCTCATCCCACACCTCCATATGATCGGTATTCTGTCTATCCATCTTTTCTTCAGACTCTAACTTCTATAGCCACTCTCACTATATTTTATCATACAGTCACGGAGCCACCTAAACCTGTTCTCTCTTGTTTTCACTACAATATATGCCACAACACAACACTACACAACCTTTAATTAATAAATTTCCTATTCTATCCTCCTTTGTACCTCAACACCTAACTTAATATTCTCATATCTGCTACACGCACTTCGCTAACCTAACCTAAAATTACATTTCCTTTTCGCATTTCCCTTTCATATAAGCTAAACATTCTGAAATCCTTTTTTTTTTGTTGTTCAAACGCATTTGCCTTCGGGCGCCAACACCCCCCTTCAATTTTTTTTTTAGTTATTTAACTCTAGTTAAATTTTTTGTTAAGATGTGAACATTGATAACCTCCACTAATTATTTTAAATAGAGTTATCTATTTAAGAATCTGGATATTTTAGTTTGAACTCTTTAATGTGTGGTCCTATTGTTTAATTTCTTCAAATTTTTTTTTTTGTTTTCTAAAACGGATTTGCCTTCGGGCGCCAACACCCCCCTTCAAGTTTTTTTTTTTAGTTATTTAACTCTAGTAAAATATTTTGTTTAGACTTGAACGTTGATAAAATGCATTGGCCCTATGAATCATCTTTCTTTAATGAACTTATCATTTTGAATAGTTTTTTCTGTTAAGTTTCTGGACATTTTAGTTTGAACTCTTTAATGTGTGGTCCTATTCTTTAATTTCTAATTTTTTTTTTTTTTTTGTTTTCTAAAACGCATTTGCCTGCGTGCGCCAACACCCCCCTTCAATTTTTTTTTTTTAGTAATTTAACTCTAATTAAATATTTTGTTTATACTTGAACGTTAATAACCTGACTCTGTGTGGTCCTATTGATAAATTTCTTCTATTTTTTTTTTTGTTTTCTAAAACGGATTTTCCTGCGGTCGCCAACACCCCCTTCAATTTTTTTTTTTTAGTAATTTAACTCTAATTAAATATTTTGTTTATACTTGAACGTTAATAACCTGACTCTGTGTGGTCCTATTGATAAATTTCTTCTATTTTTTTTTTTGTTTTCTAAAACGGATTTGCCTGCGGGCGCCAACACCCCCCTTCAATTTTTTTTTTTTAGTAATTTAACTCTAGTTAAATTTTTTGTTTAGACTTGAACGTTGATAAAATGCATTGGCCCTATGAATCATCTTTCTTTAATGAACTTATCATTTTGAATAGTTTTTTCTGTTAAGTTTCTGGACATTTTAGTTTGAACTCTTTAATGTGTGGTCCTATTCTTTAATTTCTAATTTTTTTTTTTTTTTTGTTTTCTAAAACGCATTTGCCTGCGTGCGCCAACACCCCCCTTCAATTTTTTTTTTTTTAGTTATTTAACTCTAGTTAAATATTTTGTTTAGACTTGAACGTTGATAACCTGACTCTTTAATGTGTGGTCCTATTGATAAATTTCTTCTATTTTTTTTTTGTTTTCTAAAACGGATTTGCCTGCGGGCGCCAACACCCCCCTTCAATTTTTTTTTTTTAGTTATTTAACTCTAGTTAAAGTTTTTGTTAAGATGTGAACATTGGTAACCTGCACTAATTATTTTAAATAGCGTTATCTATTTAAGAATCTGGACATTTTGTTTGAATTCTTTCATGTGTGGTCCTATTGTTTATTTTCTAATTTTTTTTTTTTCTAAAACGCATTTGCCTGCGGGCGCCAACTCTCCGCTTCAATTTTTTTTTATAGACTCTAAAATTTATAACCTGCATTAGCCCTATGAATCATCCTTCTTTAATGAACTTATCATTTTGAATAGTGTTAGATTCTGAGTGGAACGATGAATCTATTGATTTTACAATGATGTGTGTGTTTTTTTTTATTTTTTTATTTTTGTGTCTGTGTACACGATAAGTAGTCGAAATAATGCTTCAATTTTCGACTTGAGTATCTTGTTCGATTGGAAAGTGAATATCGTTGGTGCATTGGGGAGGTCAAAATTTAAAATACCCAGTACTATTCAAAAGCGCCAAGAAAAACCAAAGAAAAATTAAGGAAAAACGGGAATTTTAACGCAAAATCGATTTTTCAGAAAATTGAATTTGGTTTTTGGTGTAATTTTAAAACAAATGACCGTTGATACATGAAGTTTTTACTGGTTGTTTATATTTGCATTTTCTATACACGATAACATTTTCAAAATATTTTGATTTATTTTGAACTGTTTAGGGACATTTTCATTTTTCATTTTTTTTTAGTTTGTTTTTTAGAAATATCAATAACATTTTATTTGTTGGTTAAAAAAACTTGAAAATTCAATAAAAGGCTCCTAGTATATTGTTTCAAAGGCAGATGAAAAATATTAAAAATCGTTAGTTACAGTTTTTTTTTATAAGCATTTAAGTTCAAAAATTGACAAAATATGGAAAAATCACGAAAATCAGCAAATTATTTTGAGTTAAGAATTCGTTAAAATTTTTCTTTTTATAACTAATAGTTTTGAAAATGTAATACAAGATTACTCATAAGTTTGTCTACCTTTATGAACAAAAAAATCTCTACCGGACAGTCAAATTAAATTTTTATGAGCGTTTGAAATTCAAATTTTTACAACATTGGATGTTCACTCGATTTCTCACGTAGCGATTTCCTTATTTTGTTGTTATTCATAAACGAATAACTATAGATACATGAAAATTTCACTGAATATTCATATTAGCATTTCCTATACAGCATACAGTTTTGAAAATATTTTGACTCTTTTAGAGCTGTTTACGGACATTTTCAGTTTCCAATTTTTTTTTTGGTTTTTTTTTTCTATGAATATCAATAAAGTTTTATCTGTTGTGCCAAAAAGTGTAAAAATGTAATACAAGGCTCCTGATATATTGTTACAATATCAGTTGAAAAATATTAAAAATACATAAGCACAATTTTTTTTTATAAGCATTTAAACATCGAATTTTGACAGAATTTTTCAAAATCTCGAAAATTATTAATCATCGTAATTAATAAATTATAAAATGTTCAGTTTTTATAGCTAAGGATTGTAAATTAAAAACAAGATTCCACATAAGTAGTTAATTCTCTTAAAGAAAAATCTAAAAATATACAATCACAGTTTATTTTTATAGTCATTTTATGTTAAAATTTATCGAAATTACATATTAAAAAACCTAGTTATTTTGTTCTGATTGTATAATATTATTCGTGGGTACCTACTTGAAACTTCTAAAGTGTACTATTATATATCTATGATAGTATCAGGGTTTGTTATTGATGTTTATGTATAACGTGTTATAAGTACCTAATGGATATTGTGATAATGTTATATGATTAATTTGGAATTTATTATAGGTCAATTTTTTTTAATACCATAGATATGTATATAATTTGTCGTAAACCTAGACTGACATACCGTCTTCGCTCAGAATCGTTTTTCTTATACAATGATATTGTATCATTGAATTCAAATTTAATAGCATCCATTATACAGTTACCCACTTGTAACCTACTGTACAGCAGAGCGACATCCACTTACCCACCTTTTTTTTTTTTAATTCAAATTTTAAAGTAGTTATGTGTTATGTCATATCTATTTAAAACATTCGAATTAAACCAAGTCGTTAGTCAATTAAAATGTTTATTCAAGTAAATTTGACACAAATGGGTTGTCAGAAAAAACATACCTTTTTTATTTTGGAGCAAAATAGCAAATGGACGATACCTATTAGTAATTATTGTAATATGTAATGTTATCGCACTGACGCACTAATAGAACAATACTGCCACAGCTCAAAATTCATCAATTTTGAGTTATGACAATTGCCGAATAGAGAAAAATAAGCCCTATAAAATGCAAGAATGCCTTATTCAATATAATTTTTCATTTAGCCACTATAATGATGCGTCAGTATTGAATTATTTAATTTTTAGCTAATTTTCAAAGCAATAGAACCATATTTACTTTATGGCAGTAAGCTCATTTTAATTTATCCAAATATTCACTTAAGTCAAAATTCAAGAATCTTTAGCTTATTTCGATTTGTGGCATTCTTGCACTAAGTAATTAAACTAATTATCGTTTGATATAATATGTTTGAATATGTCAAGTGCAAAACAGAAATATTTAGAGTTGTGGAGGTATTGCATTTTATAATTTGTTACACACAGCCACAATATAAAATGCAGTACTGCCATATTTTAGTAAATGGCTGTCTTAAAATTAATTTCTGTATACAATTCAGCTACATCTCAAAATATGGCAATCTTATATTTACTTAAATTTGGGCCACGACTTAAAACGAAATGGAATATGTACCTAATCTGCGCCACACTTTCAATTTTAACTGTTAGAATTTACCAGCAGATACATTTACTGACATCGCATCGAAAATACGATGATACCAACGCGATATGGATATAATATTATTGTATAAAAATTATCAACTCTCAAAATATCGAACAATATTGAACAGCAGTATATTAATTATCCAAGTCTAAGCATAAACGAGTTAAAAAGTTAAAGTTAAGTGGATTTTAACTTTTTTAAATTTAATCACGAATGTACAATTATTAAGAACATAATATTATTAAATATTTTCGCAATAAATTAATTATTTTTTGATTAAAATCAATTAGGTTATGCTCATATATTGGCTATTTCCAGTGTTCAATTAAATGTATGATTATCATTATTTTAAACCATATTTATGGGTATTTATAAAGATATTAAAAATAATAATAATAATAATACGTTAATTGAAAATTTCATTTAACGTAACTGAGCTAAAAAAAAAAATAGGTTTACTGTTAACTTTAAACTTTTTAAAATGTTTTCTATCGACTT
This sequence comes from Macrosiphum euphorbiae, assembly GCA_949089665.1. Lineage (NCBI taxonomy): Eukaryota > Metazoa > Arthropoda > Insecta > Hemiptera > Aphididae > Macrosiphum > Macrosiphum euphorbiae. The sequence goes on along the minus strand of CARXXK010000002.1, from coordinate 5,784,655 downwards.
AACTTAACGCAGTTAAAAATATCATTAACTTGCCCAGGCTCGAGTATATCATGATATTTACAGTAGACCGATATAAATCGCAAAAATATTAGGTATGTCGTATTATACTGGGATATTAATCTATGGAACCAACAATATTCGGAATAAAATATTCGGAAAAAGACGGAAAAACAGTTTTTTGAAAATAATGTATTGGGTTTAGTTATGAATGGAATATATTGATCGGAACAGACAATTGCTGGAATTACGATATTTGGAACTGACGTATATTGGAATTATGTTATTTAAAACAATCATTTATTGTGATTCTCAAATTTTGGGATACTCATTAATTGGAATCATCAAATTTCATATATTTCATAATATTTGGAACAGACATTTAACGGAATTACAAAATGCAAGTGCACCACCTGTATGGCCTGGTGTTAGTCACAGAAACAAATTGTAGGGTATATTAAATAATTGCAATTGTTTTAAATTAATAATAATTAATATGAATTATTAAAAACAAATTCATAGTTAATGATGGTAACATACAATGTATTACGGCGATAAAAGGTGGTATTATAGAGTTTTAGTTGATAATTCCCTATTATCTATGTGGGAATAAGGAACCATGGATATAAGGGTTTAGGCTAACAGTTTTTTTTTTAAATTTTTCTCGCGTTTGTATAATCATGTTGTGAATATCTATTAACATCTATAAATATATATATCTATAAACATCTCAAGTTACTAGCAACATTATTTTTGGAGTTTCGTTTTTACGTATGACAAAATTGGTAGATCACCTGCTATGCAAAATACAAATGCCTTTTATAATTTATAGTGGTTCATAATAAAAGTAATATGAAATGTGGTGATTTCAGTCATGATATATTGAAATAGGTAAGTTGTTTGCTTACATATTACCTTATTGTTTGTAACAATATTCATAATTATTTTATTGTTAAAATAATCTTAAAATACAACATAATATTATTTTTAAAAAAGGTGGGCAAGTGGGTGTCGCTCTGCTGTACAGTAGGTTACAAGTGGGTCACTGTATAATGGATGGTATTAAATTTGAATTCAATGATATAATATCACGATTCTGAGCGGTGACGGTATGTCAGTCTATGTATCAGACATATTATATACATATTTATGTTATTAAAAAAAAAATTGACCTATAATAAATTCCAAATTAATCATATCACAATATCCATTAGATACTTATAACGCGTTATACATCAATAAAAACCGTGATACTATCATAGATATATAATAGTACACTTTAGAAGTTTCAAGTACCCACGAATAATATTATTCAATCACAACAAAATAACTAAAATAGTTATTCTAGGTTTTTTAATATGTAATTTCGTCCAAATTTGAATTTAAAATGTCTGTAAAAAATAAGTGTGTTCATACATTTTTTAGATTTTTTGGTTATAGTATGAACTGTTTACGAGAACCTTTGTGTTGAATTTGTAATCCTTAGCTATAAAAACTGAACATTTTATAATTTATTAATTACAATGATTGATAATTTTCGAGATTTTGATAAATTTTGTCAAAATTTGATCTTTAAATGCTTATAAAAAAAAACTGTGCCTATGTATTTTTAATATTTTTCAACTGATATTGTAACAATATATCAGGAGCCTTGCATTAAATTTTTACACTTTTTGGCCCAACAGATAAAACTTTATTGATATTTATAGAAAAAAAAACTAACAAAAATTGAAAGCTGTAAATATCCATAAACAGCTCAAAAAGAGTCAAAATATTTTCAAAATTGTATGGTGTATAGAAAATGCTAATTTAAACATTCAGTGAAATTTTCATGTATCTACAGTTGTTCGTTTTTGAATTGCAACAAAATAAGGAAATCGCTACATGAGTAATCGAGTGAAAATCCAATGTTGTAAAAATTTGAATTTCAAACGCTCATAAAAATTTAATTTGACTGTCCGGTAGAGATTTTTTTATTGATAAAGGTAGATAATCTTATAAGGAATCTTGTGTTTCATTTTCAAATCTTAGATTTAAAAAGAAAAATTTTTACGAATTCTTAACTCAAAATAATTTGCTAATTTTCGTGATTTTTCCATATTTTGTAAATTTTTGAACTTTAAATGCTTATAAAAAAAAATTGTGACTAAGGATTTTTAATATTTTTCATCTGCCTTTGAAACAACATATTAGGAGCCTTCTATTAAATTTTCAAGCTTTCGCAACCAATAAATAACATTTTATTGATATTTTTAGAAAAAAAACTAAAAAAAAATGGAAAATGAAAATGTCCCTAAACAGTTCAAAATAGATCAAAATATTTTGAAAATGTTATCGTGTATAGAAAATGCAAATATAAACAACCAGTGAAAATTTCATGTATATACGTTCATTTGTTTTAGAGTTACACCAATAACCAAAATCGATTTTTTGGAAAACCAATTTTGCGTAAAAATTCCCGTTTTTCCTTAATTTTTATGTTGTTTTTCACGGCGCTTGTGAAAACTACTGGGAAATTTATACTTTTGACCCCCCAAAGTACCTACCAACTAGATTCACTTTCCTATCAGAAAAGCTACTGATGAAGAAAATCCAAGCACTTTTACTGTCCTAAAACGTGAAGACAGACACAAAAAAAAAAAAAATTAAAAAAAATTAAAAAATTAAAAAAAAAAAAAACACACATCATTGTAAAATCAATACATTCGAGGTTTCACTCAGAATCTAAAAGCAGTTATTTAAGTGGTTCATAATATTATAATTTATAAATATAAAATGGGGTAATGTGTGACATTTGCAATTTTAAACCATATACGATATACCTACATGATAATATACCTATTATTTTCAATACACCCATTCATATTTAATACATGTATCATAGTATCATACTAATAACTGTATTTTTTCTTGTTTATCTGTACCTATTGGCTATTTTTTAATAGATTTTAAATGCAAATATCAAACCAACTATTATTATTAATTGTAATGATTTTTCCTATTTTCATGATTTGTTCATACCTATACACACATATGTATTATCATTGATTATAAATACTATAGATTGCTCACTGGCCGGTTTTTCGGTGGCGTACAATAAATATAAAACCCTCGGTAGATGGCGATAAGAACCAATAATACTAATAAATTTGTATTTTATAACAGCCGCCGCAACTATGGTGGAGCGCGGTGCGGGTATAACTGGTTTTTATCGTCGCCCCTCATAATATCCGACGTAGGTATATTATATTTATTACTATTTTTATTTAAAATGTTTTGGTTGAGTGTGGCACTGGGAAAAACGGACACGATAGGTTAGTCGATACGGATTATGGGCTTATTAACTATATTATAATATGATTTTGACCAATTCATATTTTATTGTATATACCTATTTTTTATTAAAAGCAATTAAACAATATTTTCACACAGTGAAAACACGAAAATGTATGGAATGATTGGAATGTATATACATATTATAAATACGTGTAATTTAACTTTTAAAATTTGAAATAATAGGAAGTTGGTACTTGGTAGGTATGAATTATTGCACAATAGGTACTTGCCAAATCGAAACTGAATATTTAATATTTTAATGTATCCTATCAATGCATTTATTATCACTCTTGTTCTATATACAAATTATAATAAATTACAATGTAAAACTTAGTACATACTTTAAATTACATTAGTTATAAATTATAGTTTATGAGAATTTAATTGTGTTGTAAAATCCGCAATTTTGCCACATGTTGAACTGCTTTGTTGTGTAAATCAGAATTTGTCCATTTGCATTCTTTAAATATCTTAACTGTGTACAGTAATTCCATCATATAAATGTAGTGTTCGTAGCATGATTGAGCTGTAGTAAGTATGTTGTTTTTAAAATGAGTTTTGGTTTTGTCCATTAATTGAGATACAATTTTTTTTCATGTTTAATTTCATTAAAATGTTTGTTAAAAATATCCAAACAGGTTTTTGTGATACATATCATTAGTTTTGATGGATTTTTAAGCCCTTCAATAATTTTACTATCGCCGTATGTTTTATGTAATAGAAGTAAATGATTTTTATCTTGAAGGTATTGTGATGTTAGAATTAATGATTCTTCACATTTGACACACGTGAACATTTCCATACATCGCTTAGCAATATAACCAGCAAAATACAAAATTGAACAATTTTCTAGTGATTGGTTTAAATTCAGAATAGGACTTGTTTCTGATGTAGGACTTATAGAGGGACAACGTAATTCAATTTCTGTATTAATATTAACAATTTCGTCATTTATTTTGGTTGTGTCATGTTCATTTGAATTTGTTTCTATTTGAATGTCTTTTAAAACATTAACATTCAAAAATTCGGCATCGTCGTCTTCACAATTGCATTTTTCAGAACATTTCATTAAACTATACGTACAAATGGTCCCAAAACAACATCGAAATGTTCGAGCAGTTGGATTTTTATTATAACCGTTTTTTTGGCGCATTATAGAGAAAAAATTTTCTAGTGGATCTTGTGTCAATCGGTTTGTCATAATAAAAAAAAATTTTTTTCCAGTATTTAGAAACATTTTTGGTTTTTCAGATTCATAAATTTCTAACAGTGCAGTAATAGTCCATACAAACCCTTCAAAACATGGTGGAATACTATTTTTTTTATTTTTTTTATTAATTTTTACAGCACTTTGAAAAGTTGTACGAATTTTTTTTAAATTTTCAAAAACTTGAGGGTTGTTGTCATTTAAAGGTCGTCTATTTGGGTTAGGGTCATATAAATTCTTACTGTTCGCAGAATCGAACATGTCATTTACATCTTCAATAAAACTAGCTGTATTAAGTGCTGTACTTGAATTTAACTCTTTTGTACCTACACATGTTTTGATTGCAGCGGCGACAGATCTACTGAGTACCTGAACTGCTAATTTACAACTCATTTTTTGGAATGCATTAGGAGCTAAATGAGCTGGCGTAATTTTGCACATTGCTCGAGCAGTGGAACTGTTGCTATCTATTTCATATGTTTTTTTTACATCATCAAATGATATAATTTTATTACCAATTTGTATATCCCCATTTAACAAATTGTTCCTTAGACTTTTAATTAAATGTGGCATGTCATATACTAGAAACAATTTTCGGTCACAAATTTCAGTAAATGGTTTTTTTATTGTTCCTCCTAGAAGTGAAAACATGCGCCTATTCTGTGTTCCTTGGTCACACACTATTGCTACTGGTGTTAAACCGAGATCAAATAGTTTTTGAACTGATTCTTTAACAATTATGGCCAAGTTATCTCCTTTTATTCCACTGCCAGTTAAATAATAACTAAGTGGAAATTTCCAGTTGTTATATAATCCCCGTACCATTATAACTAAAGCGTGCGATCCGATTTTGTCTGTTCTACCTAATGTACCAAGATCTTCATAGCCTTCGATTTCATCTTTTGATTTATTATACTCAATAGATTTCATTATTGATATTTCGTCGAGTAAAACAACACATTGTTTTTCTTGATAAGACATAAAAGAAACTTTAAGTTGAATTTGCTCCATATATTTTGATGAAAAACCGGTATTAAAATGTATTGCGTTTAGCCAACGACGTACAGTACTCGCACCAGGTAATATAATTTTATTCTTGCGCATGTATTCATAAGTAGTTGGAGATTTGTAATAAATAGACAAAGCTAATTTTTTTTCGTTTATGGTCCATGGTTTACGCTTCTTATGGTTGATTTGCATTGAAACTAACGATTTGGAACTTATTGAAGAAAATTTAATTTCTTGTAAAAAGTTTTGGATGCTTATTTTCTTTTTTTTATTTAATAACTTTTTCTTTTTTAACGAATTGATAGTTGATCTTTTAATTTTTAGTAATTTTTCCAGTTGTTTACATCTTTTTTGAAGTCTTATGTATTGTTTTGTTGGAGAAAGAATCGCTTTTTTTCTTCTCTGGGCTTTTTCTGGCGTAGGCAGGGAATTTAAATTTGAAATGTATGATCTCGTGAACGGGGATATTGATAAAGTTGGACTATCAAACATGTTAAGTGCAGCTTCTTCAGGCTCCATGGTTTTAACAAAGGAGTCATACTTTTTAGCAGGTTTTAAAATGCCAGGAGACCATTCAAGAGGATTGATTTCTTCTAATAAAAATAACAAATAATTAAATAATTATATTAAACTATATATTACTATTACTATATTAACAATATATTGTACTTTGGGGGGGTCAAAAGTGAAAATGTTCAAACGCACCGTGAAAAACAAAAAAAAAAAATGGAGAAAACGGTAATTTGTACTCAAACCAGTTTTTGACATAATTTAATTTTTAATTTGGCTGTTACTTGAAAACTAAAAACTGTAGAAACTTTAAATTTTCATTAAATGTTTATATTGGCATGATCTATACATGGTAAAATTTTTGAAAGATTTTGCCTTTTTTGAGCTATTTATACTCAGTTGAAATTTTACAAAGTATTTAAGTGGTTCTTTTTGCTTTAAAAAAAAAAAAATCAATAATCGTAGTCACAACTTTTTTTTATAAGCGTAAAAAGTTCAAATCGCAAAAATTTTAAGTTATTTTGTAGTAGAAAATTCATAAAATTTTAAGTATTTATACCTTAGGTTTGAAAATTTAGTACCAGACTTTCCATAAGTTTTTCTTAGAATACCTGTAAAAAAAACTCTACCGGTTACTTAAACTAAACATTTTTATGAGCGTTTGAAATTTAAACTTTTACGAAATCACGTAAAACAACGATTTAGCCTCAAACGATTTTTGAATATATTTTTATTCAAAAATTATAAGCCGTAGAAATTTGAAACTTCCACCAGCTGTTTAAACTGACATTTTCTTCATAGGATTTTTTTTTTCAAAATATTTAGTTTATTTTTCAGTTATTTAAAGGCATTTGAAATATTCGATTTTTTTTTATAAATGTCGATAAAAATTTTTCGGCTGAGCCAAAATACTTGACAATTTAATAGAGGGTTGAACATAAGTTAATCCATAGGTGTTTTAAAAGTTTTCAAAATACATAGCCATAATTTTTTTTATAAGCATTTGAAAGTCCAAATTTTTACTAAATATAATAAAATCGTGAAAAAATTGAAGTTATTTTGTTGTTGAAAATTCATAAATTTGTAGGTATTCATACCTGAGAATTGATTTAATACAAAGTTATACATAAGTTTTTCTCACAAAAATTATAAAAAAATCAAACGTAAGTGTCTTAAAAAAAATTTACGAGCGTCTAAATTAAAAAATTTAAAAATTCACGAACGCTTTTCTATCAAACGGTTTAAGATATAAAATAAATAAATAAACAAAATATCCTAGACTGACAATCGTATCCGTTGAGAATCGTTTTTCGTACACAATGATACCTATCATTGCTTTCAAATTTAACATATCCATTATAGTGACTCTATGACCGAGGTCCACTCCACCCCTACTGTACAACAGAGTGAGTTCCTGATTTTTTTTTTTTTGGTTTTTCGCGGCGCATTTGTAAACTACTGAAAAATTTTCAATTTTGACCCCTTGAAGTACAGTATAAATTCACTTTGCTACCTATATTTTTAAGATTGAAGAACTTTTACTACTCAAAAACGTGATGACAGATACAAAAATAAAAAAAATATATAATTAAACAAAAAAATAAAAAACACACATCATTGTAAAGTCAATACATTCATCACTCTGTTCAGGATCTAAAATAGTAAAAAAATGTAACTTGGTGTACACAAAAAATGGTAATATAAACAGTTATTTAAAATTTTTATAAAATCAGTTATAAAATATTTAAGATTCGAATATATTCTATAGGTATGCGATATTTTTTTATAAGCATTTAAAGTTAAAATTTTGGCAAATTAATTCATCAATCAAGAACATTTGTTAATTATTTTGAAGCATAAATGGATAATATATAGGTACCTGATGAATCGAAATCCAGTACGCGTCCTTTGATTTCGGTCGGCTTCATTCGTTTAACCGGTGTTTCAAAGTTTGTGTTTTCAGAATTTTCACATTTTGGAGAACCTTTTTAAAACATGTTTTCAATTATTTTAAGTTACAAACCATTAAGAGGACGTCGCACCCGTATATTATGTTGTCTACTCATCTTCGTCTTACACTCGTACAACATAGCAAATTTTACTCTCAGCAGCTCACGTTTAGCTCCGTTAATTTAAAAATTAGAGTAAATTTACCTCTTATAAAATTGAAAGGTAAGATAATTTTCTAGGGCATCTCATCGGATTTTTGTTATATTTTAATTTTAAAGCTAGTTATGATTATTTTAAAACTGTAAATTGTTTGTACACCTTTAAATACTTATAACTCGGTTTAAAATTAAAATAAAACAAAAATCCGATGAGATGCCCTAGAAAATTATCTTATCTTTAAATTTTAGAAGAGGTAAATTCACTCTAATTTTTAAATTAATTTAGCTAAACGTGATCTGCTGAGAGTAAAATTTGCTATGTTGTACACGTGTAAGACGGAGACAAGTAGACAACATAATAATATGTGGGTGCAACGTCCTCTTAAGGTAGTACACAATTAAAAGTATTATTAATTAAGCTTACATTTATTTGAATTTCCGGAGTTATTTATAGCAAATTTTATTGGTGTAGCATTCGGAATTAGTTTTCGTATTTTTTGATTAACATTCATAAACATATTTTGATCAAAGTGATCACTACAGATATACCTCTTGCGTAGTATTTTCGGGCTTAAATTGTCTAAAGCCATATTTCCTAAATTAAAAATTATGTTTTAAAATTTAGTTTTAGGTACTAACCTAACCTACTTAAAAGTTAAAATTTATAGTTGATATTTTTAAATAACAAATGTTAATGTAAATGCAAATTGCTTAATATGTAGAATATAAATATAATAAATGAATAACTTACCCGAATGAATAATCCAAGTTTTCATTGAGTGTTCATCACTTGGAAACGTATGAAAACTTAATTCGGGGTTATTTCTTTTTGATTTACCACAGTTAAAATAATTACACTTTTGACCAGACATGATGAATTTAATAGTAAAACATAAATAAAAATGTACCAACAATTTCAATAACGAATATGGCAACTAATACGTTCACGATAAAGGCTCATTGACAACTAGTTACTACTCCAGTATTTATATTACTGTTTTGCTTTAATAAACAAATAATAAGTAATAACTAATAACTAATAATACAATTGAAGAAATGGGAATATAAAAATACAAATTAATACTACCGTACTGTCATTAATTATAAACACTATAAAGTATTAATACTTATAAATAACTATAATATTATAATGACTATTCTTGAAATAATGTGGAAGAAAAATTAAATAATTTTTAATAAATTATACAAATTATGGCATCCATAATGAAAAAGTGTACATTATAATTACATTTTTTAAAATAAAAATTTCCAATTTAAGAAATTTAAATACATACAATTTGTTAACTGGGTAAGATAAAAACAACGTTGGTTTTTACTATTTGCGTTATTTGATCTAAAATTGACATTAACAATGAGTCTTTAAACTCGAAAAAAAGTCCCACTGAAGGTACGATTTTAGCGTTTTACATTTTTACGTTTAATGAAATGTGAATTGTTTAAAACAATTCAAAAACAAAATAGGGTACTAGTTTGTTGACGTGCGGTTAATATCGAAATGCGTTCGGTAATAGGACCTTATAATAGTTAAACAGTTAAACCGTATAGAAAACTGTAAGTAGTATAAAATATACTAGTATGTATAGTAGTAACAATTTCGTATACCATTTATTTTCTGGTACGATGATTTTATTTATCATTAAAATTAACCTTACACCTAGTATGTAAAACATCTTAAAAATAAGATGAATGATTATCGAATGATTCAATAATGCGACGATACAATATATTAATTGGTATTCACCGGTCAGTCCTAAACTCCTAAACCCCAATGTCCCGGCAATCGGCATGTTCGCAAACCTCAAGTCTCGACGGCCGCGGCGACGGCCGATGTACGACCGCGACAGACTCGACAGTCGACACTAGCGATTACAACGTCGACATCCACTAACTAATCTTCGACGAGAGCGCTTCATAACGGCAACATCCATTTTTCGCGCAACGTGTTTACCCGGCCAGTGAGCAATCTATAGTATTTATAATCAATGGTATTATGTATTATTATAATTTAAATACCTACCCAATATAGCAAGACAATTAACTGTATATATATAAATATTATATTTAATACATTTTAAAGAAACATTATATCTAAACAAAATAAAATCAACAATCAACTTCATCGTAGGTATATATTTTTCAAAATTGTATTTTCCTCTGCAGCCCGTCACTTTAATATGTTGCAAAAATTATCTGTAATTTATATCTATATATTTCTTCCGTGTCTATTATGTAATTTTACTACCACAATAGTTCTATCTAATAATCTTTTTACCGCTCCTGGACAAAAATCCGATTGTGCCTTATTGGCCATAATTTAAATGTCATAAGTTATTGCATTTAAAAAATTCAAAGCTGAGATTGGAAAAAAAAATAGGACTGTAATATACTTGTAAAAAAAATAGTAGGTATTCACCAATTTGTATACCTTGTTGTACCCCACACCCCATACATATTTCTATTATAATAGAAAGATATTTATTAATTTATAGTTCATAATTTTTAAATGGATATGAGTTAATAATATAATTATTATTATTATTGAATTATTAGTTTTTTAATTAATTAGAAAATTAACTAACTAAATAAGAAAAAAGGTTAGGTTGCTATGGGATGCAGTTATTTTCTTTAAACTAAACTAAGTGTCACAAGTTGAATAACATAAAAGTAACTTAATTACCTATATAACAAGAAAAATACAATATAGATAATAATAATGACAAGATAATATAGAATTAGATAATGATAAGTTAATAATATTAATAATAATAAAAGAAGATAATAAATATAACTTTATTTATATAATTCAATTTTTATATTATTTTAATATATATTTTTAATCAAACTAATAAAGTAACTGTTAAAATAAATATTGATATCAGTGATCAATTAACAAAAATACACATAATAATAATTGTATGGAAAATCGAAAAATGTCAAGACAAAATTTAATTCATTTATAGACACATTGTTTATAATCTTTTGTACGGTGAATGATGACAATGATGTCATAGAAAAATATGCCTTTTTTCATAAATCCCATGAAACAATCTCTATTGTCTATGAACCTAGGGAAAAGGATAAAATTCAAAATAACATCATAATATTAGCTGTATTATATGATATGATGTTTTATTTACATTTTCTAGATTTTTGGCCAGATGAAACACAGTGCATTGTGGAGTTAAAAATATTATAATTTACAAAAATTACATTACCATGAAAATACTTTGGATAATTTTGTGTGGACTGACCTAATCATAATTAAACAACTAGACCTAAATTAATCATCTTATGAACTTTTCCATAAAATGAATTAATTTATATAAGATAAAAATTATGAACAATTTTTACTATGTAATGAAGATTTTAATTAACAATTGTAACTGTAGTAAATATAATATTCTTTCATAGTTGTAAAATTTTGAATTTTTATTTGAACTAGGTTTTATAACTAGGTACCTATTTGTATTATAATTCCAAAATATCCCAATAATCCAATAAAAGTTATTTAAAATAAAATATATACTAGATTGATATTCATCTCTAGTTTTTTAGAGGGTTAACAAATGAATATACAACAATTTTCCTTCAATATACCTTTTATACAATTTCTTATTGTACAATTCTATTATATTACATAAGTGGTTACACAATAAGTACACAATACAATTAAAATATTTAAGTAAATTTTCACCAAACTCTGAGGGAGTTGATAAAATTTAAATTGCACAAAGGGCAACGTTTGGGATCTAAAAGGTCCAGACACTCTACACAGACTACTTTGTGACCACATGGAATCAGAGCATGCGTTTTTTCAGCATCTTTGCAAACGATACACTTTTCATCTATATTTATTAAAGACGGAAGAATATCCGGGACTCTGACATAAGGTATTTGCTCTAACTCCAATTGTCGCCTTCTTGCCTCAAGATTTATCATATACTGCATGTCGGGATCTCTATCTTCCGGTGTGAAATAATCCTCTTCATTGTCTGAAAAAAAATGTACATTCTTAAATAGCAGTTATATTAAAAGTTAAATACATTTAAATCATAAAAAAGTTATAGTAATTTTTAATATTTAATAACCTTTATAAAGATTAGCACTATATGAACAAATTATATGAAGGTACATACAACTATATTATTTTATTTTACCTGATGTGATGGAAATTTCATTTTCAACATCTCCAACCATAATTTCACCTACAGAACAAAAGACTTATAATTACAATGTGTATATTAACTTTTTTTTTTATCTTATAAAATGTATGAATTTGATCACCATACGCATCAACATAATAATATATAATAATCAAGACTGTAGCTTAGGGGAAAATTGGAGTTTAACGCTCTTCAAATATAAAAACAAAATAAAAATTATTATTAACCCTAAAACATTGTTCTAACCAAATCCGTACCTTAGTTCCCTTCCAACTTTGATCACACAAATTAAATTAAATAGGTAATTATAAAAGTGTAATACATTGGGTTTTAATTATTTAAATCAAAAAATATAATTGTTAACGTAATCATCACAAACAAAAATTGTTTTCTAACTACTCCCTTGGCTCATAATGGTTTTCAGGTTTCACATAATTATTTGAACAATGACTATTCAGCTTACCACTGTCATTTTCTCTATGTTCAAAATGAGGGTTTTGTCGAGGAAGTTGATTGTCCTCAGCATTACCAATATTTTCAACTTCAAACACACCTAAAAAATGCATGTATTATAAAATTGTCTATACAGTATGTTATTACTTCAGTAACACTTACGATTTTCAACAAGTACAGGCAAGTTGTTATCTATGTCCCTTACATTAATATTTTCTTGAGGGTTTTGATTTTCAATATTAGTCACCCAATTTCTTTGGCGATTTACATAAGAACCAACTGAATATGATACTCTATGCAAAAAGTCCATATGAGTTATCAGCAGTAAGTCATACTCTGCTGTGGCATCGCGTATTTGCCTTCCATTGGCCAAAAACTGGTTACTTAAAGAGTGTGTAGGTCTCCTTCCATTATTTATTTGACCAATCATAACATGGTACTCTTTACTAATATCGCATAACTTTTCTGTTGAAAAAATATTTTGAACATTAAATGTAGGTATATCTAATTTTAACACATATTTGGTAATTCACCTATTAATTATCTAGTAATTACCAATAAAAATCCATAAGTTTGGATGGGCAGAACAAAATTTAAGACGCAGTTTGTTGTGAAATGATTCTACATTGTTGTTTGTTCGCCGAGGACAATTATACACAGAAACGAATTGTGTTCCCATTCTATCTAACCAGAACCTATAAATGTAAAATATTAAAATATTAAAATAATGAATATAAATACACACGTACAAATGTATAAATAAGTTAAAATAATTGAACCTCAAATAGTAATGTACCTTTCATAATAAGAAAAAAGGGATTCCAAATTGACATTATTTCTTCTGGAGTAAAGACGCAATTCATCAAAACCTAGTCGCATCGACATAGCAGGCAATAAAGGAAGTGACATCAGCATTCTAATAAATTTTAGAGCTATATCATTTGTATTAACCAAATGCAAAAAATCTAGCTTCACAACATTTTTCCATACTGCCTAGAAACATAAAAAAAACATTCTCTATTCTTAATATTATTCAAAACTTTTTAAAGCTTTCATTGAATATCATATATTTTATAATAATTATATCATAAATAATTTAACAATATATAATATATGATTAAAATAATAAAAAAATAATACTTAAAATCAACTAACCTGATTATGATGAAACTAGCAACCATGTGCAACAGCCTCCGGAAAATTTTCCAATAAAGAATCACGTAAGGCTGGTTCGAAATCAGTCATTATATTAGTTGGCCTTAATGTTGGAGCTAATGACCGTAAATATTCAACGATAACATTGTATGCAATTTTCGATTTTTTTTGCATGAGTGCAAATAATATAGGAATAGACTAAAACAAAGTAATTATTTAAACATAAGTTAGGTACATTAATTTAATAATTAAAATTCAAACTACAAATTATGTATTAAAGTTTAAAAAATGTCTAGATTAGGTTTACAGTATCTTTAACCTGCGAACTTAAGGTAATATTAAACATTAGCTATTAACTGACAATTTTAAAAAGCTGGAAATATTAAGGTTGTGTGGAAATTTAAATGGGGTAGCAGTTCAAGCCGGATTAAAGATCTATTAGGCCTCTGGACATTAAACACTTAGTGGGCCCCTCTAAACTTTGAAACTTCAACCTTTATTCTCACTTATAATTTTTTTCTTTTTATGTACCTACTACTTTTTAACAATTAAATATATTTGTGTACCATTTAAAAATAAAATAACAAAGAAGACAAATAAAATATATCTGTAATATTTACATACTACATGCATGTTTTATTTTTAATAATAACATAACAGATTAAGTATAGTAAATATTAAAATATAAATAAAATTACATGCAAATAAGTGAAGACATCTAATTTGAAGTATTACCACAAATAATATACCTAGTGTAATACTTCTATTTTCAACAATTTTCCAATTTTATCACATTGTTATGAGAAAAATTAAAATTTAATAATTTTTCTTGATATAACATGTAGGTAAACATTTTTATTTTATTTTTTCCAAATTCTATGTATACTTAGTATATATTACTAAAAGGATTAGAGCCCTTAAATCTATGGGTATCGGGATCATGCCCTCCCCTTAATAAGGACTTGGTAGCAACTTCGCTTTGGAGTAGGTCACTGTTTTAGAAGGTTTAGTTAAAACTTGTACATGATATTTGTGAGCAATATTGTAATTTGCTTTTGAAAATAACAATTCTGAGTGAGCTCAATTTACCTCATTTGAAAAAAGATACACACTTTAGCCAAAAAACGATTAAAGAATATTGTAAAATAAATTGAAAATTTCATTCACAAAAAAGGTGGGCAAGTGGGTGTCGCTCTGCTGTACAGTAGGTTACAAGTGGGTCATTGTATAATGGATGGTATTAAATTTGAATTCAATGATATAATATCATTGTATAAGAAAAACGATTCTGAGCGGAGACGGTATGTCCTTCTAGGTATAAGACATATTATATACATATCTATGGTATTAAAAAAAATTGACCTATAATGAATTCCAAATTAATCATATCACAATATCCATTAGGTACGCGTTATACACCAACAACAAACCCTGATACTATCATAGATATATATAGTAGATTACTTTAGAAATTTCAAGTACCCACGAATAATATTATACAATCACAACAAAATAACTAAAATCGTAATTCTTGGTTTAAATATGAAATTTTGTCTAAATTTGAAATTAAAATGTCTGTACAAAATAAGTGTGTTTATATATTTTTTAGATTTTTTGGTTACAGTATGAATTATTTAAGAGAATCTTTGTTTTAAATTTTCAACTCTTAGTTATAAAAACTGAACATTTTATAATTTTTTAATTCCAACGATTGATAATTTTCGAGATTTTGATAAATTTTGTCAAAATTCCAACTTTAAATGCTTATAAAAAAAAATCGTGCCTATGTATTTTTAAAATTTTTCAACTGATATTGTAACAATATATAAGAAAGCTTGTATTAAATTTTCAGACTTTTTGGCCCACCAAATAAAATTTTATTGACAATTATAAAAAAAAAAAACTAAAAAAATTGAAAACTGAAAATGTCCGTAAACAGCTCAAAAAGAGTCAAAATATTTTCAAAATTGTATGGTGTATAGGAAATGCTAATATAAACATTCAGTGAAATTTTCATGTATCTACAATAATTCGTTTTTGAATTACAACAAAATAAGGAAATCGCTACATGAGAAATCGAGTGAAAATCCAATGTTGTAAAAATTTGAATTTAAAACGCTCATAAAAATTTAATTTGACTTTCCGGTAGAGATTTTTTTATTGATAAAGGTAGATAATCTTATAAGGAATCTTGTGTTTCATTTTCAAATCTTAGATTTAAAAAGAAAAATTTTTACGAATTCTTAACTCAAAATAATTTGCTAATTTTCGTGATTTTTCCATATTTTGTCAATTTTTGAACTTTAAATGCTTATAAAAAAAATTGTGACTAACGATTTTTAATATTTTTCATCTGCCTTTGAAGCAATATATTAGGAGCCTTCTATTAAATTTTCAAGCTTTCGCAACCAACAAATAAAATTTTATTGATATTTTTAGAAAAAAAACTAAAAAAAATGGAAAATGAAAATGTCCCTAAACAGTTCAAAATAAATCAAAATATTTTGAAAATGTTATCGTGTATAGAAAATGCAAATATAAACAACCAGTGAAAATTTCATGTATATACGTTCATTTGTTTCAGAGTTACACCAAAAACCAAAATCGATTTTTTGGAAAACCAATTTTGCGTAAAAATTCCCGTTTTTCCTTAATTTTTATGTTGTTTTTCCCGGCGCTTGTGAAAACTACTGGGAAATTTATACTTTTGACCCCCCAAAGTACCAACTAGATTCACTTTCCTATCAGAAAAGCTACTGATGAAGAAAATCCAAGCACTTTTACTGTCCTAAAACGTGATGACAGACACAAAAATAAAAAAAAAAATAAAAAAAAAAATAAAAAAAAAAATAAAAAAAAAAATAAAAAAACACACATCATTGTAAAATCAATACATTCATCGTTTCACTCAGAATCTAAAAATAATATGCTATACCTAATAATTAATTGGTTATCTAAAAACATTGATAACTTTATAATCAATCTGGCTTTAAATTTAAATGATTTTTAAGTTAAAATGTAATACCTACAAAAAATGTAATTTGTTTCACTCTCATATAAAATTGAGTTCGCTTTGTACAAATTAGGGACTTATTTGAATAATGCTAATTACATTATACTAAAAATACTAATGATACAAATTAATTTGCTTACGTGATTTTGGATCATGCAATGGATGACTAGTAGTTGCTTTGCTCCTAAATTGGAAGGAACTACTTTGAACGTACCATCGGCATGTAATTCGGTTACACCATAACGAATAACTTCATCCAATAACTCATTACAAGCAAACACTACAGAATAAAACCCATTTGAATCTCTAAGGCAAGTCTTGTACATGATACGTTCACGGCAGCAAGAGTATCTATTCAACAATCCGTTTTCAAAGACATCACCTAATTCACGAAGATTTGCTGGAATAGGCGGAAGTGAATCTCGTCTAGCACGTCTCATTAAGTTTTCGGCTGTTGACCAAGGATACTGAAGAGCTGCATCATGGTATCTATGAACAAAATAAGAAAAAAATAAATTTAACTTACACTTCATATTTTACCTAAATGTAATCAAAAAGCTCTAAATTTAACTCACCGCAAAGCCTCTTCACTATATATGGTTTTTAAAGATCCTGTCTCTTGAGCTGCTCTTCTTTTTAAACAATGTTTGAACGTGATAATAGGATTTGGAATGTTAGGGTCATGGTTATGGGTACTTAGTACTTGGTACTGATTTGGTGCTATCTCTTTAGCTGAACCGGGACAAAAATTAATTCTTGAAACAGCACATTTCCAATATCTATAAATGAAGATAAGTGTTGTGAAATTTTAGAATAGAATAGGTTATTAAGAAAAGAGTAAAAAATGTTTGTAATATAAATGAACTATAATATTAAACAGAGAACATATACACACAATGAGTAATTTAACTTGACTGACTGAACTATATAATTCTACCATGGCTATATTATTACCTACTACGGTACACCTGAGATCCCAATGTGTAAATGAGAAATTTCATTAATGGGTTATGAAGCAAATGGATTTTTGATTTATTGTATTGTTTAGTTAGTATAGTTCCAAATGAATATTTTTTTTTCAAAATTCACTTGAGTATTACAAAAAAGCGAAATCAGACTAAAAGGGAAGAAACTCTAAGAATGTATAAAAATTAAAATTGAACTTATACTGGAGTCTGGTAGTATATTTTTTTCCGCTTATTGGTTTAAATGCACGAAAAAACGACCAGCTTTCAACAGCCTAAATATAGTATTCTTGTTAACTAGTAAATAGTAATGAAAGCTATATTGATGGTCAACAAAAAATGAAAAGTTTTGTTTACAACACGTCAACACTCAACACATATTGATACTAAATAATGCCTATAATCATAGGCGTAAATTGGGGGGGCTTAGGGGGGCTTAGCCCCCCTAAAAAATAGTATAGCCCCCTCATTTTAAATCTCCAAATTTCAATTTTTTGTTAGAAAAATAATTCAATTTATTACGTAATTCCTAAGCAGGAAAGCACCGATAGGTAGGTATAAGATTATATTATGATTTATGAACGTTTAAGTAATAGATTTTGTATTGTAATAAAATTAGAAATGATTGAGTTAGATCAATATTTATTATTTTATAACGACAACAATAATAACAGGTTATGTAATATGTTTACGCGAAGTTGGAAGTATATTAGATTCTTAGGCCTTAGTGTCTATTAATAACGCTTATCATATCACAATCGTCTATGTTTATGTAAAAACCCAATACAAATCACAAGCTATTACGATTACGAGTTTACGACAACTGCAGTCTGCAAAAATCATTATTGTGTATGCTACGACGTTAAACACTAAAGACTAAACAGTGAACACTGAAACTAAAAGTTATCCAGTTATAGATGAGAAGCCGGTGGTTTTTTCTGTGGTAATATTAAAAGTTTTAAAACTATTCATTGAGAAGCTAGTGTTTTTTCTGTGGTAACGTTAAAGCTTAAATAATTAACTATTAATTTTATTGTGAGTTTTGACTTTTTGAGTTTGTGACCATGAGTAAACAACGTGTGTTTGATATTTTCAATTTTACAAAACCTCAACCAGATAAATTAACTAGTTTAAACAAACCTAAATTGAAAAGTAATTCGGATAATGATTCCGATAGCGTTGATTCTGAATTATTAGCCCTCTCTAGCTTTTCTAGCAGCACATCGTGTTTAAATGAAACCGACGATGAATCTACTAACTATAAAAATTTATTAAAAAATGACGAAAAAATTGATCTTGGTGATTTACAATCTGGTCCTATAAGACCAGTTTTAAAGGTAATTATAATAATTATATAACATTGCATAGCGTAATTTATACATAGCCGAATAAAAACATGGTTACGAACGTCTATGTTACAAGATAGATTTACTCAGGTGTCTATATTGTACATAGAAAAAAACGATACCAAAAATATTAATAAAGATATCATTCTTAAGCAATTCGCAGAGGAACATAAATATATTATGTTAAAGTAATATTAAGATGATGTTAATTGTTATTACTTATTAATATTTGAATTAAATTATGTATGGTTTTATTTAATAAATAATTTTGAAGTATTTATATACATGTTTTTAAATTGTAAAATTTGGATGTAGATGGTGAGGGGGAGGAAAAAGCTTGCATAGTAGGCTTGTTATAAAGTTCTAATGTTATAAATTATAAATTATAATCTTAGCGTTAGCCCCCCCTTCTAGCAAGCCAAATTTACGCCTATGCCTATAATATGTAATGATATATTAATATACTTATTTACTTATATGCACTTATAAGTTATACTTAATATATATATATTAATGAATACCTATGGTTTCCATTGTTAGTACTTGGTACTGTTTGTAATGTTAGTACCTACATTGTTATATTAAATATACCTAGGTATCGTAGTTGTTAACATAAATATATAGTCAGAAAAAGAGTAGATATTATACTTTATGAACTAAGGGGTCATAATTAGATATTCTAGCATTTCAAAAACTTGAGAAAAAATTAAGCCCCCCCCAAAAAAAAAAAATGTCTGGCTACGGCACTGGTAACCACCAATTTTTAACATAATAGGTTACACCCAAAATAGGGTGACCATTCGTCCCAGATTTAAATTATTTCTAAATTGTTATACTAATTAGTAATTATTACTAAGGTACTTAAAGATATTACATTATTATAAGTTACTTAGCTTATTAAAAAAATACAGATGATATAGGTAATTGTATAATGTTGCAAACTTACCTTACACCATCTCGTTTTGCACGGCCATTAGCAACATAATCGTATCCCAAGTGATGCATGATTATGTCTATATTACTATATCTATAGTAAAAACACTATTTACAATAATAATTTACATAGGTAATACCTATTTAAATAAATAATAGTTTATTTGAATGTTATACATACCTGACTTATGAGAAATTTCAAAAGAGTAGTACAAACTTGACACCATACGAAAGCTGAAAATCTATTGTAAGAGTTACAGTTGTCTAAAACCAAAAATACACATAGGTACCTAATGCTCAAAAAACAAATACGCACCAAACGAAATACGGACAATAACGAATGACTTTAAAGGTTAACGTTCACGACATCTATGATGTTATATAATAATGGTAAGGAATGAGGTCGGAGTGTGCCTAGTTCGTCACAGAATAATGTCGACAGTCAACACAACAATTTTTCCATTATACAGCTATAAATAAACTGATATCTATATTATAGATATTAATATTATATATATTTCAGGCAGTCGAATATGAAAGATATTAATATACACAAAACCATTGGAGCTAGCCGCCTGGCGGTTGTTGTCGCTCAGACGGTCACAATAATATTGTTATTATTGTTGTTATCAACAGACAACAGTTCATTTATGTTATAAAAATAAAAGACGAAGATTTGTGACAATAATATATTAATATCTTAGCATGGTATAACACAAAATATTGCAATTTAAATTAAGTACAACAAATTAAATTAACACAATTTGATACGGCCAACGGCGGGTGGCAGGCGCGTAGCTAGAAATTTCAAAGGGGGGGTGTTATTCAAACTTAAGAGGACGCTAAGACGCGTGTCTTGTCTCTGTCTTACACACGCACGACATAACAAATTGTCGTTCACTATTTTCAATAGTGAGCTGTTAGTTTTGATACTAGAGTGAATCGACATATTATCAAACTTTTAGGTAAGAACATTATCTGGGTCTTAGCTTGGGCGATTTTTCGATACTTTCACTTTTGAGAAAAATAAGTGTATGGAAATATTAAAAATTAAAAATGCTCATATCTCGCTTGAAAATTATTTATTATACAAACGTATTACAACTTACCAGTGAATAGATAATATAGTTTAGAATAATAGTTCTCTTATATATAATTTTATTATCAATAAAAAAAAATGAATACATTTTTAAATTAACTTAATGTGTCGACTTTTTGAGGCTAGTGTATCTATTATTTCGTCTGTGGTTATCTACGACTCAATCTCGATGAATATTTATAACAGCTAAGCCATTCAAGCGATTTTCACCAGTTGTATTTCTTAGATATGTTTTCAAGCGTCTTAATGAGGAAAAAGACGTTTCACTGCTTGCAGTTGTTACAGGTAAAGTAATCAATACTTGTAAAAGTCGATAAACAGTAGGAAATATGTCTTCGTTGCTGTCAAAGAAGGCTTCGGTAGCATTTTTAGGATTTTTATTTTTATATGTTCATACCATATTGCAAACTCACCAATTGCAGATATTTCATCAGCTTCAATATCTGAAGAATATGTCTTAAGAAGTTCTTTAAATTTGGTCTCATTTTTTTCATTTGCATTTATTAAACAAGTAAATTGTTTTAATAGTGATTTATGGTTCAAAAATCTGTCATTTAGTTGCTCACAGAAATGATCCAAAAAAGGTACAAACATCAAAATCCTAAAATAGACTTCCGGTGATTCTGTTGAAATGCTAAAACGATTTGTTCGGTTTATAGCTAGTCGAGGTATTGAAGTAGTAATCCCCAATGATAGTTGATACCATAGAGTAACACTCTAATGATGAAGTTGTAAACAAGTTGTAAATACTCTGCATTAAAAGATATCTTGTATCGTACATAAAACGAGTCAACGATAAACTGACACAGAATGGTCTAAAATAATAATTATCTAATTCCGTGTGCCCGTGTCCCGGTTTAAATTATAAAACATAGTACACCACGGTTGAGGGGGGGTGTTATTACACCTGTAACACCCCCCCCCCCCCTGGCTACGCGCCTGGCG
The DNA here is from genome assembly GCA_949089665.1 of Macrosiphum euphorbiae. NCBI lineage: Eukaryota > Metazoa > Arthropoda > Insecta > Hemiptera > Aphididae > Macrosiphum > Macrosiphum euphorbiae. The sequence continues at coordinate 5,762,396 of CARXXK010000002.1, read as the reverse complement.
GGTGGGGAATATTTTAAGGGGTTTTATATAGGTAAAATGAAGGCATGTACCTACATAATAATATAATCCACAAGTATATTTGTATATTCATAGTTTTCAATGTATAAGTGAGTGTAAAAACTACTCAAAATATTTTATTTCAATGATATACCCATCTAAATGGTGTTATTGCATTTCAGCGTTTGGGCCAATAAACGGACGAAAATTTAACATATAATATAGGTAGTATAATATAGTTGTGGTTTGATTCATAATATATCTTGTCAATGGTTCGATCTTAATTACCTATGAAAATATGTATGATTTCGTTATCTTTTGAACTATGTTAGTTAATAAGCACTTGTTTGATTAAAAATGTAATTTCTCTACCTACAATAAATACAAATTGTATCACTATTTTTTAACTTATAAAATCTTAATTCAAAGGCTTTTTATTTTAAAAAAATTAGTAAACTTCTTAAATGACCTAGACAAAAGTCAACAAATTTTTAAATATTTTCAGAATTAAAATTGAACAGCAAAAAGTATGTTATCTTCCCCTTATCGGCCTAAACGCATAAATACTTTTAGTAGTGGGTAAAATTTTCAGTTTTCTAATCAATAGTTTGTTCAAGCAATGACTAAAAAACAAAAATTGATTTCACAAAATCAATGTATTGCATATTTTACCTGTATTTTCAATTTTTTGGGAGTTTTCTTATACCTACGCTTTGAAAAACTATTCAAAATGTTGACCTTTAAAAAATACCAAATAGTTATAATTAAGGGCCGGAATTATATTCTTTCAAATTAGCCAAAATAAGATGCTAATATTCTCTTAAAAAGTTGAAAGTATTCTTCCAATATTCTTTAAAAATCATAATAAAATATGCCAAAAGTATGCTTTTATATGCAAAATAATTAAGCACATAATACAAAAAAACTTATATAAATAGGTAAGTAATAAAAAATAACACATGTTAAAAAAAATTTGATTAAACTATAGGTATTTGTGATAACGAAAATTGTTGAAAACAATGAAATATAAAAAAACTGATATACCTATATAATATAGGAAGAAGGTACATATACCTAATACAAAATAAAACATGTTGAAAAAAATTTGATTAAATTATAAATGAGGTAATCTAATTAAGATATTAATATTACTTTTATTTAAGAATTTATATTATTTACGCCACTGCAACAAAAAATATCGAATGTTTATAAAAATGAATCGATATATTATCTAATATTTTAAATTATACGTATTATTCTTTTATCTTGAAATATTCTCAAATATACAAAAAAACACTATTGGCATTAATTTACCTGTTTCATGAATTTATGATACATAAAGATTTCGAACCCCCATCTGACTGCATAGTCAAAAAAATATGCAAAAGAATATAATTCCGGCCCCTACTTATAATTTATATTGTATAAAGTTGCTGAATGAAACCTTGGAAGTTTGGACCTGTAATATTTCTACCCATAAAAGTGTCTTCATACATAAAAAAAATAAAAACAGATTTTTAAAACCAATTGCAGGTACATTCTTCGCTTCAATCAGAATCTAAAATATGAATGTTATGGTAATGGATATTCATTTACCTAATAATACATTATAACTTCTGCGGGCGTTTGACAAAAAATATTAATTGCTCCTCTTCATTTTCCTGAATGTGGGGCCTTCTATAATTCTAGGACAGTAGGTTTTACTGGCCAAGTCCACCACTGTATCTATACGAAGTGGTAATCGGAAAAAAAATCCCCAGTAACATTATACCGGGGATTGACTAAATATAAATAATTTATATGAATTATTATATTATTTTATAAATTAGGTATATGTAATTAGGTATAATTAGGGATGTAATATTATATTTATATGCAATATTAATTTTATTTATATTATATAAATTACTTGTATTTAATAACTGTTGTTATTATTTTTGTATTATTATTATTATAATTATAATTACAACCCTCGTCCCTCGGTATCGTGGCTGACTAGGTAATAATATAATCACATAATATACACTACCATCACATATTATATCATTTACATTTTAATTTATTTTTATTGTATTTTTAGAGTATAAGACAATTTTTTTATAAAATAACAATTTTAACAAACGTAATATAGGTCATAGGTACCATATTATGTTAAATTAATATAATATTGTGTAATCTAATAATAACCTAATAATATAATATAATAATGTTTAATATTCATTTTTTATAAATTATTTATACTTAGCCATTCCCTGGTATAATATTACTGGGGATTTTTATCCCTAGTGTGGGGATTTTTTTCCGGGAATTTTTTTTAAGCCATTCATACGAAGTACCTATAACAGTAAATTTCAAATGGAGAATGATTCGAATGATCGATACAACAAATAAAATAAATAACTATTAAACAAATAGTTAATGAATGTAGGTACCTACCTAATCAGAAATCTTTTAAAAGAACTATTAACATTTTATGTTGCTTCACATCGTGATATAAAACAAAACAATATTATTGTTAATTTTTGAATATTATTTATTATATATTAATTTTTTTAATGAAAAGTATACCTATATAATATATTTATATATAAGTATAATAATATATTTGTAATTAAATATTAATAATGTAATAATTACACTAATTACGTTTTAAAAATGCCATGAGGTTGTCAGTAATAATGTAGTAGGGGGTTATTTTTCCTTGGGTCCGTGATTTTTTTCAGGGGATTTTTATTCTACTACTACCTATCCCTATGTTATAGTTCAGTGCATAGGTGTAGGTACTGTACAATTATGTGTAATAATCTTACCAAATACAAAATAATTTATATCATACCGACATAAATTGTTTCCTTAAAACGATTACAAGCATACAGCTTATGATATTTACCATATTTATCATAGGCAATATAAAAAAAAAGTTTAAATTAAAATTAGGTACATTTTTTCCAAAAAAAAAAATAAGAAATACAGTTTAATTTTTAAAGATTTGTTAATATTTTAGGAAAAAATTGAATAATTTATTTTGAAGGGGCTATTACAAGTTTTGGGGGGGGGGGGCTAAGCCCCCTTATGCACTGCAGTCAATTTCATGAATCAGAAGGTTACAAAATGTATCATTCCGTAAAATGTCGTTCAGAGCAATGGTTTTTCAACACTATTGATTTCATGTATTTCTTCATTCTTGTTTCACTTTCATTAACATATCATTCCATCAAATGTCTGTTCTGACAAAAAATGTTCAACGGGACATAATATTCAACACAACAATTTTTCCTACATTTACATTCCGTAAAATGTCTGTCCCACGTAAAATAATTCCGATAAAATATAAGCGTCTTTAATGTCTATTCCGAGTAATAATTGTTCAACACTTTATTGATTTCATCATTTTTTTGCTTCATCAACGTATCATTCGATCTAATATTTGTTCTAACAAACAATTTTCAACGATACATATTTCAACATAACAATATTCATGTACATATCATTCAAAAATAATATTTTCCTACATTCACATTCCGTAAAAGTGATTGCTCTCTCGTGGAACGGAGTATAGTTACTAGCTCATTCGGATCGTCATAATAAACTAATTGGGTTTGAGGTAAGACATCTTTATATAAACCAGAACCTTTCATAGTCTTTGGTGATGAAGTAAAATTAAACATCTTTTCAACTACGGGATTTGTAGACATGGAACTGTTTGCTTCTGGATTAAAATCAAATGGTTCAAATTCTTGTGTTATTTTTCTGCGTTTAGCGCTTGGACTAGATAAATGATTGTTAAATGATTTTAAATTAATTCGAGGAGTCGTATTCTCATTAATTTTACTTATTTCTTCGTCAAACTGTTTTTCCTCCATTTTCATTCGATCATACAGTGGTTTTACAACAGTCACTCATTTATGGTACCTCGAGGTTCTAGGTTTTCCATCTGCTTTTAAATGGACTCCACTAGTTTTCAAAATAATGTAATAAGATTCTATATCTGCTATAGTTGTATTTTTTGGTTCCTTCTCGCATAATAAAGACCATAGTCCTGGTGAAATTGGTAGTATTTATTAAGCAACAGTAATTTGCCGTGACTAAAAGTAACAGAATGTTTTCCTATTTTATATGAATCACTATCTTTATCATAATACATACCATAAGATTTATCATAACGTGTTGATTTAGGACGGTTATTTAAAAAATTTTCATATGATGAATTTAATTCATCATCATTATCTGCTTCACTAATGCACGGGGTTTCTGATTTATTTTCTAGTTCAGTTGACCGTGTGTTACATATTATTACATTTTGTTTCACATGTGTACTCAATGGTTCAACTATCGGCTTAAATGCTTCACGGAAATAGTTTTCAGAATCTATAACACCACATTTCATTTCCATTATTTTTCGTTGTATATTTTTTTTTGATGTTATTAAATTTTCCAACAAGACTTTTTCTTTGTTCATTGTAAATAATAAATGTAATATACCTGTATCGTATGACTACTGATGACACTATGCAGATAATAACTGTGTGACGGTATATTTATATAAACACATACAATTATTTTATTTTAATGAATGTATGAAAACCGCCTTCCTAAAACCTATACCTTCCTTCATTCATTTCTCGAGTTTTATCGATAACCATAAACCCATAATATGATTCCAGCATAAATGAGAAATTTTCCGAAATTCTGAGAAATCCATATCTGCAGACGAATGATCGTTGAATATATGTCGTAAATTTGTATCATCTTGTTTCAGTATTATTAAAAAGTTTGCGTTATCTCTTACAACCTGTTTTGATATTTTAGAATATGTCTGTGCTAAATAAAATACGGAGCTGGCACCTGAATGTCTACCAATGCTAAAGTATTCTCTGATTACAGATTGTGGGCCGCATATCACATCATCAAAAACTATAATAGAATTTTTCTTCGTTAAGTTTGGTTTTATAACCTTATCAGCGCTTGTAAATATGAAAAAATTAGCACCTTGTATATCATCTATTATTTTTTTCAATAAAACATATTTTTCCTGATTAGAGGTTTTCGAGTATAAATAAATATTTTCAAATCTTAACCCGTTTGCATGTGTGATCAGATTATACATTATATTTGTTTTTCCTGAGCCACTGGGACCAACTAGTATAGCACGTTATCGTATCGGGTAATAACGAACCGTGTCTTGATGGTTTTTTTACTACCTGAACATCTACATTTATTACATCCAATTTATCTTTCTGTTCTATCAAATCCATATTATTTTCTTATAAATACTCTAGAATTTTCCAATATATAGTCAGTTATAGATGGCGTGTTCAACTCGTAAGTACAATTCAAACAAGACTGGTAAAGGATTTGTAAACTCCCTTATAAATAGTCTCCCGTTCGAAGCCCATGTTTCAGGATATCAGTATTGAGGTCCTGGCACGAAATTAAAAAAGAGACTAGATCGTGGTGATAAAGGAATAAACCCATTGGATGCTGCTTGTCGTGATCACGATATTGTGTATGCAACGAGTAAGAATTTAGACGATAGACATAAAGCTGATAAAGTGTTAGAAAATCGTGCTTGGGAAAGATTTAAAGCAAAAGATACACCTAGAAAACAGAAATTAGTTGCGTACGCAGTAACAAACGCGATGAAAGCTAAAAGAAAAATAGGTATGGGTTGTAAACGGAAACGTGCTATAAAAACAAATAGTATACTAGCAGCGAAGAAAAAAATAATCTCAAAGAAAAAGAATGGTGGTAAAAGACCGATTTTATCACCGAGGCAGTCAGGAGGTGTAATTCCCTTAATACTTATATTTGCGGGATTGTCAGCACTTGGTAGTTTGATGTCTGGAGGTGCTAGTGTGTATAATGTGGTTGAAAATTCAAAAAGAAAAAAAGATAGTGGTTTGAAATCAAACAAGAATAGGTTAAGAAAAAAAAACTGATGATCACGCTACCTGACAGACCGCTTTCGTCTCAAGATATTATAAAATATGTTGGAAAGTGAAAATCAATCATTTCCGTGGAGTCTTTTCACGTGATAACTTACCTAAAAAACCGCATGCTTTTGAATGTGGTATATTAAACTTGGATATTTCTACAGGCGACGGAAGTCATTGGGTAGCGTTTTATAAAAATAAGGACAAAGTTGTATACTTTGATAGCTTTGGTGATTTACCACCACCAATTGAATTACAACATTATTTCAGACAGTTCAAAATAGTATACAACTATTCCAACTTTCAAGACTCCAATACATTTAACTGTGGTAATTTATGTCTTGAATTTTTACAATGCATGAATCTATTACATTAAGTTTTACTGGAAATTCAACTGTATTGTCGGAAAATTATTTTCCATCTCTAAACGTTTACGAGGATTCGGAAATAGCTTTGTTATCTTTGCAAACGTTCAATTCATTTCCAAATATTATAAATGCAACTAATAACCGGTTGAAATTACAAACAATTCCTCCAAAGAAAAACAGAGAAGACTTTCGCTTTTTTGAATTTTGTTTGGAAGACGGATGCTATAAAATAGAAGATATTAACAATTATATTGCAAAAGAGTTATCTCAAGTTAATAACGACCACGGAACACATCTAACATTCAGAATACGTATGGATCCTGTCAATTTTAGAACGTATATAAAATGTAATGGAATACTTCGATTTAATACTTCATATAGTATAGCACCTATTTTTGGGTTTAAAAAGAAAGATTGTGGTCCGTTTCATGAAGAACGTCGATCGGATAAAGATAAAATTAATTCTATAAAAGTAATGTGTAATATAGTACATGGGTCATCCAATTGATAATTTTAACGAGACGTTAACAGTTGTTCTACATATTAAACCTCACGGATCTCATCATTAAATTTATATCTTAGATTTTGTAATGTACGAGTCAGTTACTTTAAGTTTAACTGGGAATGCTACCATATTATCTGTAAATTATTTTCCACCTATAAACCTTTACGAGGACTCAGAAATAGCTTTGTTATGTTTACAGTCATTTAATTCATTCCCAAATATTAATGAAAATAATAATACATTTTCTATACAAGTAGTTGATAATGAAAACAATAATGATTCTATGATATGTTTTATTACATTAGAAGAGGGTTGTTATGAGATTGAAGATATTAAGCAACGAGTTAAGAAGCAAAGAGATGTCTATAATAAGAAAAACTTAACCAATTTAACATTCGACATTACGGTTGATCCTAATGATTTCAGATCGTATATCAAATGTAATGGGATACTACACTTTGAGTGTCCATATAGTATAGCACCTGTATTTGGTTTTGAAAAACGAGTATATAAGCCATACTATGAAATTCTTCGATCGAAAAAAGCTGTAAATTTAAAAACAATTAATTCTATAAAAGTAATGTGCAATATAGCTCGAGGATCATTCAACAACCATCTTCAAAGTCATTCGATTTATGAGTTTTTCCCAGGAGGACAGGGTCGAAAGTAATTCAGTCACCGCCAAATTTAATATATTACAAATTGAATAAAACAAATATTGATTCGATAACCGTTAAATTAGTTGATCAAGATCATAATCCGATTGATAATTTTGGTGAGGCATTGACAATCGTGTTACATATCAAACGTTACGGGTCTTGAGATGGGGTTGAAATTCAATATAAACCCGCTACTTCGGATCAGCACATCTAGTCATAAGACTAAAGTGCTACCAACAACATCAAATAAGATAAAAAAATTAAAGGTAAAAAATAAAAAAAATTTACAAGCTCTGGGTTATCAATTAAAGCAGAATGCCTGAGAGTGATATTTTAGATATGACTTCACAGTACGAAACGGATTCTAAAATTACGAAAATTGAATATCATTCATACACACCGTATACTACATCATTTAATAATAATGATGAAATACATATATCAATCCAGCAAACGGATGTCTACCCATATCTACACGAAAGCTTTATTTTTTTGGAAGGAATAATTACTGATGCTACCAAAGTGAAACTAACTAATAACGGTTACTCTTACTTCTTCGAACAAATACGATTGGAAATCAATGGGATAGAGGTAGATAGCACACGTGTTCTTTTAATCACTAGCTCGTTGAAAGGTTACTTATCCGGTACACCAGATAACTACAATTGTTATGAAAATGCTGGCTGGAATTTTAAAAACGCAACGCAATCGGAAAATGATAAAGGTGAATTTAGTGCTTGCATTCCATTGAAATATTGGTTAGGATTGTTTGAAGACTATAAAAGAATATTAGTGAATTCTAGATTGGAATTAATATTAACCCGAAGTCATAGTGATTTAAATGCTTTACAAGTTAAAAGTGGTGCAACTGCTACTGAAGGTAAAATCACCTTAAATAAAATAGTCTGGAAGGTCCCACATATAACGGTCGAATACGAAGAAAGGTTAAAATTATTGAAACTTATAGAAAAAGAAAAAAGTCTATTTATCCCTTTTAGATCTTTTGAAACTTTTGAATATCCTGAACTCGGAACCACTAAAAAAGTTGTATGGAATTTGAAAACTGCTTCAAAATTAGAAAAACCACGATTTATCATAATTGGATTACAAAAAGGACGCAACAATTTGGTAACAAAAGATTGTAGTTTATTTGATCATTGTAATTTAACAAACGTTAAAGTATTTCTGAACTCTATAGCTTATCCATACAATAATTTGAATTTAGATTTTACTAAAAATAATTCCACCTTATTATATTATATGTATTTATCGTTTCAAGAATCGTACTATGAAAAAAGTATTCGTAACCCGATATTGAGTCCTTCTACTTTTCTGACAAACGCTCCAATTATAGTTATCGATACTTCGAAACAGAACGATTCAGCCACAGCCTCAGCAGTGGATGTTCAATTGGAAATTGAAGCTTCAGAATGGCTCACAGGTGTGACTGCTTACTGTTTCTTAATTCATGATCGTATTGTAGATTTTTACAAGAGATTTTCTCGTTTTACTAGAGAAGTAAGAAAACTTGTGTAAATATAATTAAGAATTTATTTACAACAATAAAAAAACTATGATTTTATAATTTGTGTTTTTTCTTGAAATAATTATTTTAGTTTAAGATTGGTAAATGTTAAATATTTTTTGTGTGAGACGAAATTTGGTAGACAATCAGTGTGAAATTGTGTTACACGGTAAATTTGAGTGCTCCAAGCGGACATTCCCGCCTTGAACTTTTTTTTTTCCCTGGAAAAGCTGGCTGTGAACATACAAATATATACTACTTACAATGAGTCACAGATCACATATCGAAGCAATCGATCAAACATTAAAAGATCTTAAGTGTAATAATAAGTTTATGGGTTTCAAATACTGTTGATGAGCCTATGAACAACGACATGGTTGTACATGAATTGAGTAAGCCATTGGACGATTGTTTAACAAAATCAGTTTCGACACCCGGCAGTCATAAATCTCCGTTTCGACTATCAGCTCTAGCTATGGATTTACACCAAAATATGCTCCCTAAAGATTTGGCGTACTATAAACCAATTAAGATGCCAAAAAATAAAGATTATATAGTTGTAAAATATAGTAATTTATTACCTAGTGCTCATAATTCTAACGTCAAGACCGACCTGGATTTCCCAGAATTTGATTCATTGTCTGGAACAAACTGGGTGTCTAGCTTTGTTATAGATATTTGTTTGTTGTCATACGCTAAAAATCTGAGCTTAGAAAACACACACATTTTATCGTGCTTTGATGTGACTTTACTGTTTAGTAAAAGAGTAGTTGGGGAAGTGCATGACAAAATTACTTTCAATCACAACAGTATGGTGATACTTCCATGGAATATTGGTCGTACTCACTGGATTGTAGTCTTTATAAATTTCAACACTAGACACTGTTATATCATGGACCCGTTTAAGCCATATGATATAAGCGAACGAATATCAAAAGAGCGTTTCAATCAAGTAATTAAAATATTGAAATCGGATGTCATCTACGGTGACGGCACACATCAATGTCCACCCTTAACACTGATTCCATGCCCTTTTGAAAATGTTCCAAAACAAATTGACGCATACAATTGTGGAGTATATATCATATATTACGCATTTAAATTTATGGACAATTCCAAGTTCAGTTTAGAGTTTGATCCTAAAGCTTATAGAGAATATTTAAAGACCTATCTATTAGAGAATTCCGAAGACATGACAAACGTATGTTTATACTGTGGCTGGAACTCAGACAGGCACCGTTGTCGACCAAATGATGAATGTGTAGAATGGGTGTCGTGTTCTCGGTGTTGTCGCTGGATAGCCATTAACTGCATCCCTGAAGAAGACAGAATTGTTAATTACGCAATTGATGATTTCTTCTGTTTATTGTGTAAGAAATGATGAAATTAAAATATATAGTAATCATTAGACTAGAGTTAAAGCACGCTACAAATTGCATATCAAAATAGTAATTAAATTACTTAAGTTACTTTATTTATGAACATAGATCAAAACACAATTTGTAACCACACCAGTAATGCATTGAATATATTATTTGACTTTAAATTTAATTTATTCATGCATAACTGACAGTCCGAAGTCTGATTCAAAGTGGGACGGCATTTTGTGTTTTACTCAGGTATTTAATTTATATATTTAATGTATGAGAAGTATAACGTACTTTATATATTATGTAAACAATCCATTCATTGTAGAAGTCAGAACTTGTATCTTCAGCATAGCTTTTCATCTCAAGTTGTTAGTTCATGACATTTCACTCCATACCATATTTATACACCAATACATTTTCCAAAGTAATATTGTTGTGTATATAAATGCTTATAACTGTAAATAAATACAATTAATACGGTATCAATTATTATGATATGAGTACTCACTAATTTAAGCTGTATGTACTGGGTGTAGTGTTCTTTGTGTTGACAAAATATAGCGATAAATTGCATTCCTAAAAAAGACAGAATTGATAATTATGAAATCAATGATTTCTACTGTTTTCTTTGTAAATGAAAATATATAGAAATTATTACCCTATAGAGTTAAGTAAAGCACGCTACGAATTGCATATCAAAATTATAATTAAATTATTTGAGTTAGTTTCTTATGGACATTTTCATTAGATATTAATTATTGAGAAGTGAAAAACATTACCCAAATCACAATAAGATAAATAATAGATAACGACTGATGTCTGGTACAGTATGTCTCAATAAGTTATGTCAGAAAACTTCAGTAGAACATGTAGCCTAATATCAAACACATTGAGAAAAAAACATTGTATTGTCAAATTTCTATAGCAATATTTTTAATTTGTTCTAAAAAATAAAGTTATTTGATGAAATTAGCACAAAAAAGTAACTCTAAGTAGGTATGTATAAATTACTTTACATAGAAAGGTAAGGTAACTGTTTCAAACTAGTTTTGTAACAGTAACTTGTAACAAAAGATAAGTTGAACCTAGTGGTAACAGTAATTTCATCACAATCATCCGACATGGTTTAAAAACACAATTTGTAACCACACCAGTAATGCATTTAATTTCTTATCTGACTTTTAATTCAATTTATTCGTGCATAACTGACAGTCCGCAGTCTGATTCAAAGTGGGACGGCATTTTGTGTTTTACTTAATTAGTAATCGTTAATAAGAAATGTCTGATGTGTGTGTTGGTGTAATATAAAAACACTTAAAAAATTATGAAATATTCAAACAATATCAATAATAAACAGTTATCTGTATGTAATAATGTATTTAAAACAATAGGTAACGCACCTATCTAATAAGATTATTATCACAGATTTTAGATAACTTTATAAGATAATGCTTGCATCCTAAGAAAATGTTCTACACAACACATAGGTACCAAGTGTAGTATTATAATATGTAAAAAGAAAATTACACGGTTTTTTCAAAATGCTATTATGATTGTTTCTAGGAATTAATGAAAAAAATATGTATACAGAGTAAATTAAGAAATAACCACAAAAATGTACCAGATTTAATTAATTTTCTTAGCTATATCAAACTAGTCTTGTTACAGTAACTTGTAAAATAAGTTAATCCCAACACTCATTTACATAGGTAGGAAAATCACTAGACATCATTTTAAAACACAATACATTTGTAACCACACCAGTCATGCTTTTGTTTTATTTATTCATGCATAACTGACAGTCTGATATTTCAAGTGTGATGGCAATAAGTGTTTCGATTTGTTTGATTTATATTTAATGTTTAAAAACATACTCACTAGACGTTTCAACAACGATCAGTCCAACATAAAAGGTACAATCAATATGGTAATCATAATTGTTGACATCTCCAAAATACATTTTTGATGAAGTTACATTTCTGAAATAAAAATTTGATTAGAATAATTTGTGGAATTTGTTAAATAGATAATCCTAATCAGTATTTAAAAAGATAAATTTTGTTACCCCAGGTATCCGGGTATTAAGACCTAAAGTTATAGTTTTTCCCCATCGGTATAATATAGATTTAATTGATTCGTATTCAAATTTAATGAAAGCACTAATTACATATTGCTGCATATCATGGTGACAATGAAATGGTGAAAGTTACTTTTTTTTCCAAAAGTATTACTAGACCTTAATTATTAAGAAGTACAAAACATAAATACCTAGGTTATAAAAATACATGATATAAATAATCGATAATGACAAATGTCTGGCAATTAAGAAAGACTCTAGGACGTACACATGTTTAATTACGAAAACTCAAGATACTATTTAAATAATAACTATGACAACTTAGGTCTTAAGTGTTTAGATACTATTTCATAAGTTTTTTAATTATCTCTTGCAGGCTACAAAAATGTTCCCAGAGAACAGATCATCATGATATTATATTGAAAAATATCACTGTTGTGTCAAAATGAAATTATAAAATTGTGGATAAACTTACATTTATATAATATATACTATATAATTTTACACAATGTCAATACAACACTAATCAAACAAAATAAATCAAAAGATTTTAAACTAGCACATACTATTTCCGTAGAGGATACCTACTGCTCAAATAAATGATGTACTGTTAGCTGATATACATTTTCAAAAGCCATAATGCTGTGTGGAAACAATAATATAAATGCTTATAACTGAAATAAAATAAAATTAATACACATTAACTATTATAATATCTATACTTACTAATTTAAACTGTATATGATTCAGACACAATAGGTTTATTTAATGCCTGATTCGTGTTGATGAATACCAATCAGAAGTTTGATAAGAATTACCTCAAGTTGTTGGTTACAAATAGCAGTTATTATGTATATTTACTTTGTATGTATATTTATGTGTTGTTCAGGCCCAGGATGTAGACTAAAATATAAAATAACTTTTATAAAAATATAGTTAAAAGTTTAGATACTGTTGTTTATCATAACCTACCAATAACACATTATTGTAATATTGCAACACTACACAACTACCGTATTTCAGATTGTAAGTCTTTAAAAGTGATTGTTGTAGGTAGTAATAACTTGAGGTTCAGTAACACATTGTTTTTTCAATGTTTTTCGTCTCCCTTGATTCATTATTGTCAATATTGCACCTAGAAATATTTAAACAGTAATGTAAAATAAAATCTACATAGTAAGTAGATAATGAAGGTTTATGAAATCCATCCTGATAGTCACATCGGAACCAACTAATTTATTTTTTCAAAAAATTGTAAGTATCATAGACATATGTCCTAAACATTTTTACTAAAACTAACAAAATTAGAGTGATTTTTTTGTATAGTTTCAAGTTGTTTATTAAAAAATCATGTTTTTAAATTTTTTCTAAGTTTTTTACTTTTTTGAATAACATGGAATTTTAATTTCATATTCCAAAGCAGATTTTTTTTCCAAGTATTTTGATACATACAAATCGAATTTGGGACGAGTAGTTTATGAGTTATAAGTATTTAAATTTTAAAGTTTAGATAGTCGGTGAGGAGGGGCACGAGGTACCCCGTAAAATATTTATCCACTACTACGCTTGTCTAAACTTCAAATACTTATAACTCATAAACTACTCATCCTAAATTTGATTTGTATGTTTCAAAATACTTAGAAAAAAAAATCTGATTTGGAATATGAAATTAAAATTCCATGTTATAGCAAAAAATTAAAAAACTTAAAAAAAATTTAAAAACATGATTTTTTAATAAAAACGTTTTTTTTGACAACTTGAAACTATGAAAAAAAATATTTTCAAAAACATTAATACTTTTTCAAGATAAATTCAATGATAAAAAAAACGCCATAAATATAAAGTTAAATAAAATTGTTTGATTAAATCTTCCAAGGAATATTGAATATCTAGATTTTTCAATAGGAAATTATGATGATGTTCCAGGATGTAGTCAATACTATCATGTAAATGTAGACAAAATTTAAAAATATTGTATTAAATAATTATTATAAATGGATCTCTATATAAAAAATATTAATAATCATATGAACTTACCAGGTGAACAAGTTAATAGAAGAGCTGAAATGTATACAGTATTATTAATATTCAGTTTAATGAATATTCAAAAAATGATACAAATTTGAGAAAATAACATAGAGAAATTTGCTTTATCAATAATCGTGATTTGTTAAATTTTGATAACAAATTATTAAATATAATTGCGGTAAGGGTCAGGGACGGTTACCAATTTAAATGTTGGACATACAATTGAGGTTATGTTTATAGATTTTATCACGGTCTTAAAACCATAGATAATAGCATAGACATATGAGACAGTGTCTCTAGACGCTCGTAATAAAAACGGTTTATATCAATACAACTATCATGGATGAAAAACACGGACTAAGATATTGTGGTACAAGTGGGGCTGCCCCGCACTGTATCAGCATGCGTTCGTTCTGGACTCCGTCGCAGGAAGGTTAGGTACACAAGTTTAGGTGTTTGAAATGAAAGGAACACACAATGTCGTTGATTGACGCGGTTGCGTCGAAAGTCGTTTATTGTTGACACCAAAATATAGATATGTGGTCGTACGCAGTACGACGATAGAGGGTACGATTTGGGGTCGAGCGCATGGTCGTTCAGGTCGACGGTGTCGGGTGTGTGCTCAATGCGCGCGCGGTCGAGCGAGCGTCGGTACGTAGGCGAGTCGGGCATGATTTCGGTGGCCGTGGCGAGCGGTCGTGTACGGGGACCCTACGGGTCGTGTAAGTGTAACACGGCTCGTCGGTTGTCGAAACATGGCGTCGGGTCGGGAGCGAAATACTCGGTACGTGTGGCTCGGTCGAGGGCGGTGAGCAAAGAGAACGATGCCGGCCGGTCGGACGGCCGCGTCGTGAGCGTCGGGGACGATAGAGATGGCGTCGCCAATCGGAGACGCGAGATCGATTAGCGTGGGAACATAAATATAAAAATCACAGAAGTTGTATAAATAAAACGAATATAAAATAAATCACAAATGACAATATAAATATGGTTGGTACTGCGGAGCGGGTGGTAACTCGGTCGGTGAGAGCAAAGTGGTGATAAGCGCCGAAGTCACCACATTACTCCCCCTCGGATAAGAAAAAACGAACCAGTTTTTTGAGGCGTTGGTCGAATGAGGTGCGAAGTGACAGCCGAAGATGAATGTTGAATGGGAAGGCGAAAATGAGTGTTGAATGGGCAGGCGAAATGTCGGTGGTCGTCGTGCGTCGATCTGCGGCGGCGGTCGGAGTCGAAAGTTCGCCGTACGAATGTCTACCGGGCTGGTGAATGTTGACGGGAAGGTGACTGACGTTGCCTGTTGATCGGAAGTTGACCATCGTCGGAACATTGCCTGTTGATCTGAAGTCGACTGTCGTTGTGACGTTGCCCGTTGATCGGAAGTTGACCGTCGTTGGACGCTGAATGAATTTTGACTGAACTGATGGCCGAAAAGGTTGACTGTAGATTGTGAGAGATGTCGTTAAAATTTTGAATTTTGAGGTCCGAGAGGTGAATAAAAAATGAGAAAAAATAAAAATGGCGTAAGGCCGAAGCTTATGGCTTGATTATGCTCGCCGGTGTGTGCATGGAACACGGCGGTCGGCAGCTTTTAGCGCTTGCGCCGTACACCGTGTGGTAGTAGCACGTGGTGCTAGTGTTCGTGGCCGGCGGTGACGGTGCGACCGCGGCGATGGGAATTACCAACTTTCGTAGTCGTTCGACCTCAATGGTGAGGTGGGCGACTTGTGCGCTCAGCCGCTGGACCTGCGTGCTCAAATCCTCGGATTCCCGCGACGTTGGGACGAGAGCGGCCGGATTCAGTCGTTGCCACCAGCTGACCGGTTTCGGCGCCGGTGCCTCGTGTTCGTTGTTCGTCTTGCCTTCCATGGCGCGTGTCGTAGGACGAGAGTTCGAAGATTGACAAAAGAAATGGCGTCTCGTTCGTCGATGTACGGCACGTGTTCGCGGTTTGGCGATGTCGCTGTGTGTGTCGGCCATCGGGGCGCGTGGTTTCGTGAAAAGCGCGGGACGTACTTTCTGTGGCGCTGCCGTCGTGGTGTCGGCGAGCGTCGCAAACTCGCATACCATGGTTGTGGAGATGTCGCCCATGTGATATCGGTGCCGTCGTCGTGTGTGTCGGCGTGCGCGTAAACTTGCGTACCGTTTTCGAATTGAGGTCACCAATGTGGTACAAGTGGGGCTGCCCCGCACTGTATCAGCATGCGTTCGTTCTGGACTCCGTCGCAGGAAGGTTAGGTACACAAGTTTAGGTGTTTGAAATGAAAGGAACACACAATGTCGTTGATTGACGCGGTTGCGTCGAAAGTCGTTTATTGTTGACACCAAAATATAGATATGTGGTCGTACGCAGTACGACGATAGAGGGTACGATTTGGGGTCGAGCGCATGGTCGTTCAGGTCGACGGTGTCGGGTGTGTGCTCAATGCGCGCGCGGTCGAGCGAGCGTCGGTACGTAGGCGAGTCGGGCATGATTTCGGTGGCCGTGGCGAGCGGTCGTGTACGGGGACCGGGATGGGGACAGTTGGGTCCCCGTGATAAGAGTTAGGTCCCTTGATAAGAAATTATAGCTGATAATCTTAATCAAGAGTTCGAACTCTAACCTCAAATAAAAAAATTGCAAATTAATACCAACCATCAGGCATTGTAAATAGTTCCAGTACGATTTTTGAGTTTATGAATTTCCCACCCTGGTCCAAGACGGAGATACATTATGTATCTGTCATTTATCCGTCTGTCGAATTTTTTGAATGACCGTTATTTAACGGTAAACAGTTGCTAATTCTACGTTTGCTTTGCCGCTGCTGGTTGTACGTTGGTGCTTGCCGCTTGGTTCAGCATTCTAATTTATTACCGTAAGTAAAACTTGTATTTTTTAATTTTTACCTTAATAATAGTTCTTCGATAAATTATTCGTAATGTACCTATTTGAATGTTCATATTTATTCATAGAAGGTTCACACCTAATTAATAATTATTCAATTAGTAAGTACTACATTTGAGTTTTTACCCATTGGCGCAACTATAGACGTACGTAAATTACAAATTTTGTAACACAACTTCAACAATTTTATTCATTCATATTTTGTATATTAACTAAGTACTCATATATTGTTATAAAAGAAAAGATTATATAAAATATGGGTAGGTATGTTAATTTTAACTTGTAACGTATTATATTATAATAATAGGTCCTTTAGAAGTTACAATTAACATACCTACATTTTATATTAGCTTTTCTTTTTTTTGTGCTGTACTTAGCTAACACTGATTCTGTTTTTATGTTATTTGCAACATCCTTCTCAATATCTAAAACAAACATTCAACCAATTTTTTAATGTATTGCATACTTTAAAAACTACATGCACATGTTGCAGTACTTATTTAAATTGTAACTATCTCTAACAATTTGAACTAACTTGTTTAAGTTAGGAAAAGCCACTTTTTTAATAAAACCGTTGGATAAAAAACATGAATAAATGATTTTATAACAATAACATTTTTGTAATAGCTATTTAACGGAAAAAGTTTTATTTTAAATCAGTAAATTGTTAAATGCTTTGAAAAAATTTAAAGAATAAATGTGTTGGACAACGTTCACAAACCTAGAAGTATACAATTAGTGATTTAAAAACCAAATTGTAAGAATAAAATTGTTAACAAAGTCCTATTAATTATTGTCGTTTAGTGATTTTAACTGTTAATAAAATAATAAATTATTCATTAATAATCACACACTTGCAAACAACTAATTTGTTGTTTTTTTTAAATGCCCTAGGGCTTTAACAATTAAAGGACCCAAAATTCTTTATAAATATGTAACAATTATATATATTTTACATACTAGATATAATTAATTAATAACTAATCACAATTTATTTGAATAGACACTTTTTCTTAGAAGTATAATTATATTAATAATGTATTATTGTACCTATTAAATTCAGGTATTCTATCATTGAGTTACTTATATACCACCGGTCATTGAAGTTTCTCTTTTGCTCCCTATTCCGACCTATTTTAGAATATGGATCTGTTATTTTGGACCCTTAATTATCTGTAGATGCTTTAATGATATAGAGAGTCCTAACCTAACCGTCTTATGCGGATTGCTAATGAAGACCCCAGCTTCAATTATCCTTAAAATTACTGTTCAACAGGGTATAGCCAATATTATTGTAAATATTATTACTTTCAATTATTATTGATTAATTGTTAATTTTATTATATTTAATACTATTTATCATTTAATTTATTGTAATACCTATTATATTATTCTCATTGGTTTTGGGCCATGGCCTGTATCTTAATAAAAATAAAATAAAATAATATTATATCTAATTGACTAAATTTTGTTAAAAAAACAATTAGCTATTTAAAGTTATTATTTAAATGGTAAAATTTACAGTTAAATTAAATATTTATTATTATTATATTGTACATTTTATAAAAAGAAATTTCAACCTTTATTAATTTGTAATATGGCGCTCGTTACAAGTGTCACGAATAAGCAAGAATCAACAAACTATTGTAATAATATGATACAAAACGTGTACTTGTATTTTAAGTTTTCTATTAAATGATTTAATACTGAAAGTAACTATATACTAATTTAGGTTTTATATTACTGTAGTGAGAAAGCAATCGACAGTGACATTGTAATCGTTTAACTTTGTGGTTTGGTAAATAATTACCAGTGACATTTAAAAACTTACTTTTTTGTGGGTGGTGGGTGTTGTAAAAGTGAAATAATTTTATAAATCAGTTCAAAATGCTTATATTCTCGCATATTATATCTCACTTGTTTTATTAGAAGTTCATAGTTTTATACAAAAACAAATTAATGAAATTGAACAAATACATCAATTGAATGTTAAAATAAGTTTTTTTTCATTTTGATTTACAAAATAAACCCACTTAAATTATTATATTATTGACATGTTTAAATGTTGGGATCTTTAAACATTCTCTGGAAGGAGGGGGCTTTCATAAACAAGCCACTATGATGATTACAAAGCATTAAATATTAATATAACTAGGTCTTTATTAAATATTAAGTGTAAATTAATAATGATGTCAGTGGTATTATAAAGTCATATTGACACTTAGTTCACTACCTTCAACAGAATTATCCAGATTGATTGTAACAAGGTATAACATTTTAAAATTGTTCATAATTGCAGATTTGAAAATACTGAATGCTGCTCTCAAAAATCTTCCAAATGTATTTCAAAAACCATGGACCTTGTTGTGATAGTCATTGGTTGGTGATGGCTGTTTTGATGACACTCCTGCAATACCTAACCATAACTTTAGTATTACACGGTTATACATATTTTGATATGTTGTTCAATCCTTACTCATAGTGGAAAAAATGGGATTGTTATAGAAAGACTATAGTGTGAAATAGTCACTATTTTCTGATCATTAGTGGTTTTTTTAGGCCTTTATTTTAAGTTTATTTTATGATATGTTCTCAGTTATGAATGGTAAACAATTGATCAATTCTTAATAATGTCTTACTAATCTATTCAAACAGTATTCAAAGCCACTCATAATATTATGTCTTAAAGCCACTTTTTACTTTTTTTTAAATAATATGTTTACATATTTTGAATAGACTTTCATTGATTTAAGTTATAAATAGTATTGTACAAGACAATTATTTGGATAAAAGTGTTTGTATATGTTAACAACCTATAAAGTCATGTTTGGTAAAGTTGAGTTTTCGTTCACTATTTTTAACTTTACTATGTGTGAACTACTCAATTCAATATATTTTTCAAATAAATTTTTAATAGTATAAAAATGTAACTACAGTTATGATAGGAATTATTTTTTTGGCCTGTTTGGAAGAATCAATGATATTGATATTGCCTGTGTTTTGATGTTGTATCAAATAACTATGGAAAACACCAAAAATAATTTTAGTAATTGAATTTATTTTGATTGCCAACCTTAATGATGTATGTTTTTAACTGAATCGACTTCAGTTTATGTAAAGTGAATAATTATGTTATAAATCGTTAATATAACGAATGTAATATGTAAATGTAACCAAAAACCTAATTATATTGATTAGTTATTTTATGATATATGTGATACTATAGATCCTGATATAATTTTCAATATTTTATATAGATCTGTCTATCTGCAATTTGCCTGCAATAGTTACACCTGCGATTTACCTGCGATTTACCTGCGAGTACAAGAAAAAAAAGAAAAACGGTTTTTTTAAGGCCAACCATTTATATTCTTTTGTTACTTTGTTTAATATTTTTTAAGTTTTTTAAAGTTTTTTTCAGCATAGGTACACCTCCATAATGGCGCTGAGGGATCACAATTACGTCATCCCAGCCAATCATGAAGAAGAAGAAGAAGTTGGTGCTCCAAACATCTACCTGCAAGATCATACCTACGCCCAACAGTTGCCTGCAGTTCAGATTCAGGCCCAGCCAGAAGAAGATAGAGAAGCATTAGAAGATGGAGCAGCACCTGATGATGAAGAAGAAGAAGATGAAGCAGTAGAACAAGAAGAAGATGGAGCAGTAGACCAAGAAGATGGAGCAGTAGACCAAGAAGATGGAGCAGTAGAACAAGAAGATGGAGCAGTAGACCAAGAAGATGGAGCAGTAGAACAAGAAGATGGAGCAGTAGAACTTGTTATGCATGCTGAACCAAGAACATACAGAATAATCCCCGGCATTAGACTCAACTCAAAATTTTATGTGGACAATTTGGGATTCAAATATTATCGTAAGAAGTTACTGGTCAATACGATAAATCTAATTTGTGAGCTACGAAAAAATCCCAGAGGTGATTTTATGTGCCATGGTTCAGCATCAATCAGTATTAATGAGAGAGACAACCGGCTTCGTATTGTAACTGATCACAATCATAATCCAGAAGCAATTAACTTGGATGTTCCATTCTTGAGGAATGCACTTGGTGAAAGAGCTGTTGACCGCACAGTTACAACCCCATCAGTTCGCGGTCTTTATAACAGTGAAATAATTAAGTAAGTTAGTTAACTTAATTGTTGTGATGAAATACATAAATTATGCTAAATATGTATTAATTTGTTATACTGTTGTAGACATCCTCAAGCTGCCATAAGCTATACATTCCTCCAGACACAATCCAGAGCAAAAAGAATGAGACAATCAAGGCGCCCACAGTTGCCTCAGAACATCCATGAACTCTCAGAAATGCTGAGCGACCCCCGAAATTCAAATTACGCTTCTACATTCCAAATTCCTTCCTCAGCATTTTTCAATCAAGAATTGATTGTAAATGGAGTAAGTGTAGGTGTAATTTTTGCAAACATTTCTGCAATTGAAAAATACTGTCAAGAGTTGGCTACAGTAGAGATGGTTGGAATAGATGGTACATATAAGACAGTTCCTCAAGTGCCAGGGGACTTGCGATGTTTTCTGACATTTCAAGTACTCTACAAAAGTGTAGTAAGCAATTTATTATGTTGATATTCGTTATTACTTATTACTGTTGTCATAATTGTCTAATATACTGTTATTTACAATTTAGGCATTCCCAATGGTCTATGTCCTTTTGGGGAGTGAGACGGAAGAAACATACTCTGCGTTATTCACTGTCATACGCAATATTCTACCACTGAATTATGACAGAATCCGTTTTGTAACTGATTATGAGCGTGCTCTTATGAATGCTGTCCAGCGAATATTTCCAAACAGTGAATTGCTCTGCTGCTGGTTCCATTTTTCACAGGTACCTAATATAAAACATTTTGTTATGATCATACCTGCCGGGTAAACCTAATAATATTTATTTAAAATTTATATGAATGTCACAGTCAGTTGTTCGATATTGTCACCGAAAAGTTAATGGTGTCTTAAATTTGGTGAAGAGGCATGAAGTGGCAGCTCGTATTTTCAGAATGGTAATTTTGAGTTTTATTTACAAGTAAACATTGTTGTATTTCAATTGTATTTTATATTTCAGGTATTAGCATTGCCTCACCTACCGGCTGAAAGGGGTAATCCCGGGTGCCCTAATTTTTGTATGGAAGATGGGTTTCATACAATTGTCGCGTACACCTTACAGTTTCCTGACATCAGTGAGGTTATGAGTCGTTTTCTGAGGGACTATGTATTTGATTATTGGTTTGTGCAAATTGGTCCACGGCGCCTAAGTGTTTTTGGTCAAGATCACCGGACCAACAATTACTTGGAATCTTTCCATTCAACGTTGCTCACACAAATTGGACGCCACCCTAATATTTGGGATTTTCTTCGTGAGTCGTCATAGTTGCACTTGACCATACTGTGATCTCTATGTTGCATTATCCTATACATGTTTGTGTTATATGTTATATGTGTTATGTGTTTTATGTTTGTGTTGTTAGGTACATGTTTAACATAATCAACAGTGTAAGAACAATTCTTACGAATGAAATTAGTAAGTTCTATCAATATTTGTTTTTAATTTTTAACATAGTATATAGTTTGTTTGCTATTTGCTCTAATTGTTTATTGTTGTCTTGACAAGCTTAACCTGGTGTTGTAAAATCTATTTAATTCCCTTAGTTTTGAATCATTGATACAAATAATTTTAATTTTGAGAAATTTAAATAATTATTACTTAAAATACTTGCTTGTGTGTAAATGTAGCATTATAAATATTAGTTGTGTGGTGAATATTAATTGTGCTTTATAAATGTATCACTTTTATTAGTATATGTAGCATGAAAACAAAATATTGTTTACAATTATTTTTACTGTCAACAATATTATATTATCAATAATTAATTTAAATATTTTTTTTTTTCTAAACAGAAAGACTGATTATTGTTGAAAATCAGTTCTATGTAGAATTTCAACAGCGCACAAATAACCTCACGGTAATAATTATATTTTTTTGAATAAACATGATTTGTTGTATTGATTGTGGTTGAATTATGTCAATTATATTTATTTTTTTAGATTAGAGACGGTACTTCCAGATCTCTAAGAGAAAACGCTACGCGGATCATAAGAGAGTCGGTACAACAACTCAACAGAGACAGTGACCTATTAATGTTTTTGAGGAGGACTGGTCACCGAAATGATGGGTATGTTCAAGAACAGATTGGACCTTATCCCTGAGTATGTTGTAAATACTAAACACTGTAAATATTTGAGTTTAAATTACATTTTCTGCTTATCCACTATAAAAATATTTTACTTAACAATTGTCGGGGGTCTGTATTGTTAAATTTTTATTATTAAATAATGTAATTTATTAAGTTTATTGTTATTGAATTATTGTGTTTATAAAATGTGTTATTATTCAACTGTGTTATTTTATACGTTTGTTAGTATTAGTTTATTGTTATTAGTTAAAAAATTGTAAAATTAAATAAACTACTAACTAGTATACACTGCATATTACATGTTTTTAAATATGATTTAAAAAGAAAAGTTATTTTTATTAATATTGAACTTTAGAGGTCTAGAGGTGACAAATTTAATTTGAAGCATATAATTTTAAGAAATTTATATTGAACGTTTTCTATGATTTTAATATGATTGGTATAACTTAGTGAACAGACAGAGACTGACCCAACACAAGTCTAGATCTAACCAAGAAAAAGTGTATAATATACTTTATATTATATTATTATATTTAACCCTTTCATTCTAATGTGTAAAGAAAAAGACATATTCTGATCAAATAAAATACCTAAATTTTATATATTTAATTTATGTCTATAAAACTACTAGGTACCTATATTTATAAAATACTTAATAAAAACTTAGTATTTCATTAATTTGAATTCAAATGTTCATAATAAGTTTTAATTTCATTAACAGTATACTTATTTACAATAAATATCCCGATTGAGCGTGAGTTAATTAAAATACAAATAAAATAAAATATCAACAAAAAGTTAACCCTTCACTGCATGATTTTTTATTAAGTAATAAAAAAAATGTTTTCTAATAGATTAAAACCTGTAGAATCCATTAAAATTATTAAAAAAATTCAGTTATAAAATGTAAGTACTCAATTTGACTCAATTTTGAAAAATGCATGTGTGCACTTCTATGCACTATCGACAAACAATAATTATTACGTCTCAAATATTGAAATGCATGCATGCACTTCCATGCGTCATTATTATATTATGCAATTTTAAAATTTATATAATATTTATTGATGAAAAGCAATATTATAAAATAAAATTATAAAGTACATGATTATATTTTTTGAACACAAATTAAATTAAAAAAAAAAAATTCTGAAAATAATAAAAAATAATACAAATTCAGTTAGGTATAATGAAATAAATCGAAGCAATTTCTTTCTTTATTACAACATAAAAAAACATCGCATTTAGTACACTTAGCGAATGATTGAAATTTACATTTTGGTAGTTTACATACATTCGAATTTTCTCAAATTGTATTCTGTGTTGATGCCCATCCAAACGTATTTGGGTTGATGGAATAATTGCAGTTGGTGTCCTTTTTTTTCTTTTTTCAAGCTCCTCCAACATTTGTTTTTCCAACGATTCCTTTGTTTTTCTGCCTTTTTTTTTTTATTTCTATTTCTGTTTGACAAAGTTCCACAGCTAATTGCTCTCGAAATTGAGCTAGTTTCATTGGTTTTTTTGTAACTTTTTTATACAACATCCACGCGTTTACAATCGACATATCAACTAAATGGTAAAAAATTTTCATGTACCATTTCTTAGACCTCATTATTATTCTATAGCGCCCAATCATAGAATCCATAAGGTCAACCCCACCCATATGTTTATTGTAAACTTCAATGATTTTCGGCCTAGGTACAATAACGGTGGTCTTTTTTTTTTTGTCAAATCTACTCACTACATTTTTTTCGAGTTCGCCTACAAAAGTTGAGGATACGTGTACTACCTTGTTGTCTTTCCATGCAACAGCTGAAATAGGGACATCTTCAACCACTGTGAAACACTCTTCAGAATATCCACGATCTTTTTTCATCAATAAACGATCATCTGTCAACAGACGTTGGAAAACGATTACGTCTAAATGTGCCAACTGTGTGAATGCCTTTTTTTTCTAGATATATCATAACTGGTAATGAGGTATAGTAATTATCGAAAAATAACTTATGGTGCACGTTTTCCGGTACCATTCTAGTCATTCTCACAACAATGTTGCCTGTAGCTCCAAAATCTGGTTCATGGTGTATAATTCGTTCGTCTTCCTTATTTTCATTTCCCGTGTAAATTTCAAAGTTATAACCGTAGCCAGAAACACCACATAAAACAAATAATTTGTACCCCCATTTATATATTAAATATTATATTATTAAATCTATATTATTATATATTATTAAATCTACCCACTAAAACGTTCAAACATCTAAAACCTGAACCGCAGTTATAGTGATTAATGATTCGTTATCATAATTTACAATCTATGATTATTGATAAAGCGATTTTTGTATGATTTTTTTGATTTTTTGATGATTTTTTGGAGCTATCTATTTAACTACTGGAAAATTCGTTACACCGACTATTCAAATGGAATCTCCATAAAATTCTCTATCGATAAACATAAGGTTTGACCATTTATCGTTCTCCTATGTGGGATTAATCTCATCCACAAACAGACGACCACAAAAGTTCTGAATAGATAGTACATACCTAATATTATAATATACATCTGTCATTTACTAATTAACTATACGTTTATACCTATTGTCCAGCGTCAGTAGATTTAAAGACATGTCATATTATAATATTATAACAAAATACATTTAGTTATAATCATTTTCGAGACGTATACACATCATAAACTTTGATGATTGAAATTTAAAGTTCGTCAATTATATAAACAATTGTTCATGGTTAACACTCTTAATTAGATTTACTATCGATGTGATTATACGAATAGGTAACTACCTACTTCTAGGAAAACTACTGGCATAGAAAGTTGTATGTTGCTGGCGTAATTACCAAATGCGAACTAACGTATGAATATGTAATAGTTTTAAAGTCCAATAAATCATTTATAGGTTGTAGATGACGTTCACATAAGATAATATTATATTTTTATGTTCCCAAACGTTTCGGTTTAGGCCCTTCTAAAACGTACTGCCGGAGCCGGGGGTCCTCGAACACCCCCCCTAGGTGTATTTTTGAAAAGGTTTAGTTTTTGTATGACGTTTCTGAAACTCGAGATCTGTATAGTTTGGAGGTCAATGATCAAATTCGGCGTCTTGTGTCGAGACCATAGGGGCCGTTTTTCTCCGTCTTTTGGGGCTTCGAAAGTTCAAAATTTGGGTTTTTCGGAGTTTTCGTTACTGACACTTAGATTTTGGGCGTTCCGAGACGTTTTTGTAGTCGGGCTTTATAGAGCACTTTAGGCCTGAACGATTGGCACCGATATCGAGGTGATCCGACTTTTAGTTCGGGAGTTATGATTTTTAAAGTGTTTTTTGTACTTAGAAAATTACGTATTTACGTGTTTTTTAGATTTTTTTTTTTCGTTTGATCACTACAAAATTCTAGAACCTGATCATTCGGCGTACGAGGATTCAAAAAACCTCTATGGTCAAAATACGTACGACCATTATTTCGCCCTCAATCGTAGTAGCAAAAAGTTAAAAAACAAATTATGCTATTTTTCGTATTATCAAGGCGTCTCCTTGTGGTATACGTCTGTGTAACGTATCAAGTAATAATTATTTTGAACTTTTTTTCACACTTATTTTAGTAGGCGTGTAGCTCATTATTCATTAATGTAAATCGATAGGTATATAAGAATAAAATATTAAAACCTATAAAATAATAGGTCAATTCACTCTAATATATGTATTTGAGTTATCAACACAAAATTGGATATATATTTTGAAGTACTAGCTCCTTCAATATAAGTCGTATCGTTATGAAACCTTCAAGGAACGAAGCAGTCAACCCTCGAGATCAAATGCATGGTCTCAAAAAAGCCGCTACTCGATTTTAAGTTCGAGAAATTGGCAAAAGAAAATTTCCCGCCAATTTTATTTTTGAAAAAATCAAATTTCGAACTCAACACTCACCCCCTTAATATTTGAGTTTCAATACTTTTAAAAAGTGGAAACTGGTCTAGAGACGCTTCTGCTTCGATCCTAGAAGGTTTTATACAGATATGATTTTTATTGAAGGATTTAGGTTTTGTATAGGTTTTTAAAATTCGTAATATTTCGAAAACCTAAATCATTCAATATAAGTCTTATCGTTATGAAACCTTCGAGGATCGAAGCAGAAGCGTCCCTAGATCATTTGCGAGTTTATAAAAGTTCATTAACTCAAATATTAAGGGGGTAAATGTTGAGGTAAAAATTTAAATTATTCAAAAAAAAAATTGGCGGGAGATTTTCTTTTGCCAATTTCTCGAACTTAAAATCGAGTAGCGGCTTTTTTGAGACCATGCATTTGATCTAGAGGGTTGACTGCTTCGTTCCTTGAAGGTTTCATAACGATACGACTTATATTGAAGGAGCTAGTACTTCAAAATATATATCCAATTTTGTGTTGATAGCTCAAATACATATATTAGAGTGAATTGACCTATTATTTTATAGGTTTTAATATTTTATTCTTATATACCTATCGATTTACATTAATGAATAATGAGCTACACGCCTACTAAAATAAGTGTGAAAAAAAGTTCAAAATAATTATTACTTGATACGTTACACAGACGTATACCACAAGGAGACGCCTTGATAATACGAAAAATAGCATAATTTGTTTTTTAACTTTTTGCTACTACGATTGAGGGCGAAATAATGGTCGTACGTATTTTGAACATAGAGGTTTTTTGAATCCTCGTACGCCGAATGATCAGGTTCTAGAATTTTGTAGTGATCAAACGAAAAAAAAAATCTAAAAAACACGTAAATACGTAATTTTCTAAGTACAAAAAACACTTTAAAAATCATAACTCCCGAACTAAAAGTCGGATCACCTCGATATCGGTGCCAATCGTTCAGGCCTAAAGTGCTCTATAAAGCCCGACTACAAAAACGTCTCGGAACGCCCAAAATCTAAGTGTCAGTAACGAAAACTCCGAAAAACCCAAATTTTGAACTTTCGAAGCCCCAAAAGACGGAGAAAAACGGCCCCTATGGTCTCGACACAAGACGCCGAATTTGATCACCGACCTCCAAACTATACAGATCTCGAGTTTCAGAAACGTCATACAAAAACTAAACCTTTTCAAAAATACACCTAGGGGGGGTGTTCGAGGACCCCCGGCTCCGGCAGTACGTTTTAGAAGGGCCTAAACCGAAACGTTTGGGAACATAAAAATATAATATTATCTTATGTGAACGTCATCTACAACTAATGATTTGTTGAACTTTAAAAACAATTACAGGTACCTAGGTACATATTTATAGAACATTCTGTGCCAGTAGTTTATTACTTTACTAAGTAACTTGTTTAAGTAGTTACCTATTCTTATAATCACATCCATAATAAATCTATTAGTGGTTTAAATATGAACAATTGTTTATATGTATAATTATTAACTGATGAACTTAGGATTTCAATCATCAACATCTCGAAAATGATTAAAATTAAATGCAATTTGTTGTGCATGTATAATACTATAATATGACATGTCTCAAAATCTACTAATAGGACAATAGGTATAGTCAATAAGTAAATGATAGATGATGTTTATTCTATAAAATAGTATTGTAGTATTAGTATATTAGTTGAATATACAAAATAAGTATCTACTCTTTTCAGAACTATTGTGGTCGTCTATTTGTGGATGAGATTAATCCCAGATAGGAGAACGATAAATGGTCAAACCGTATGTTTATCGATAGGGAATTTTATGGAGATTCCATTTAAATGATCGGCTTAACGGATTTTTTTGAAGTTAAATAGATAGCTTCAAAAAACCATTAAAAAATCAAAAAAATCTTACAAAACACGCTTTATCAAAAATCATAGATTATAAGTTATGATAACGGATCATTAATCACTATAACCACGGTTCAGGTTTTATATGGTTACCGTTTCAATTGACAACAATATTGAGGTTATGTTCGTATCTTATATCAATCATAGATAATAAAGATCTTTATTATCTTTATTATCTATGATATCAATAATATTATTGTACGTTAATATTTGAACTCAGTTTTTAATTTTTATTCAATTTATAAAATTTAAAATGTATTAACTATTAATTACTTTTTACTATTTTAAGTAGGTTTTATATAATTAATTAATACGTTCACTACCTGTCCTTGTGCTGTATACAAATCACAAATCTAAACAGGTCACCTTTGAAGTGATTTTTGTAAGTCATACATCGTTTTTGGCTACTAACCTTTTTGTGTATTTTATTTTAAACTACAGTGTAAATATTTCTAGGTAAAATGTATCGACAAAGCATTAAAACCATTGCAAAAAACAAGTTATGCTATCTACAAGCTACAACAATCACATTCAAACCATCATAACTCAAATCATGTAACTATGTAAGTTCTGTAAAGTGTTACAATCCCTATAATGTATTTAGTGGAGGCGTGAATAGCTGTTTACGAGGCAGCTGTCTCATGCAAAAGTGAAGGTGGGTACCCCAATGACTCCAGTCTCAAACACCTAGTTGGCTAGACTAGTTTATAATTTATACTCGCATGGTCTCTTAGGGCCTGCGTTTAAAGTCTGGGAAAAAATAAGTGTAAAATGTGAATAATACTGGTGTATGGTATAGGTACTTATTTAAGGCAGTTGCTTCATAGGAAAAACAGTTTACGCCTCCACTGAATGTATTAGGTACTTATTGGCTATGATACATCTGTAATAACTTAACAAATACACTACAACGACGATTATTTATCTTACACAGTTGCAGTCAGGTGTGGATTGAACACCTGAGGTTTTGTAACTGTTTACTGTTACATTTTAATACATTTTAAAGTCCTGGTAAATGGTGATAGAGTTACTAATTATTAATAACATTAAAAGTTCACATGTGTATATTGTTATTTAATATTTTTCTACTAAAGGCATAGATAATCATAAATAAGTATACGCAATAGGTTCACATCTATAACTCAAGGATGTTTGCTATATTGTATTAGAAAAAACTATGTGTTGAAACTATTGATAATGTTGATTGGTTACTATTTTACTACATTGATTTTTAATATGATATTGAGGTATTAAATTAATACGGTTTTAAAAATAATTTAATTTATATTAATTCTTTGTTTTTTTTTTTGAATTTTAGTCAGCAAGATGCAGTAACTGATGTATGCAAGCCATTAAGGAGATTATTCTGTTTGGAAAAACTTCTTCTGAGAAAACTGTTTCCACTAACGGTTTCACATGGTGTTTATGTTGATAGTGTATGACCGACGACCGTATAACAAGATCTATAGTGTATGGTAGAGAGTAGTAAAGCAATAAACTCATAATTGTAGAATATTGCAAGGTTCATCAATGTCATTGGCCATTTAACATATTTCCACCAATGTAAATTTTTTAACCCTTAAGAGGACGTCTCACCCGCATGTGTTTTCTCCGTCTTACACACGTACGACATAGTCAATTTTCGTTCGCTAGATTCAATAGGGTATTGTCAGTTTTGATATTAGAGTGAATTTACCTATTATCCAACTTTTAGATAACAGCATTATCTGTGTTCTCTCGTTGGATTTTTACGATATTTTAATTTTTAAGTGAGTTATGAGCATTTCCAATTATTAATATTTTACATACTCATAACTCACTTAAAAATTGAAATATCGTAAAAAACCAACGAGAGAACACAGATAATGCTGTTATCTAAAAGTTGGATAATAGGTAAATTCACTTTAATATCAAAACTGACAATACCCTATTGAATCTAGCGAACGAAAATTGACTTTGTCGTATGTGTGTAAGACAGAGACAACACATGCGAGTGAGACGTCCTCTTAACCCACCACAGACTATCACACATAATAAAAATGTATGCATATTTTTTAAAAAAAATAACAATTATAATAAATAGGAAAATAATTAACTATACTCATATTTATTTATATAAATATTCATAATAGTTTTTAAGTGTTTTTTGTAAGATATATGGTACCAACAAAGTTATGGATTTATTACATTTTAATAAACCAAGTACCTACCTATGCAAATATTTTTTTTTTTTTTTTTGGAAATATTCATCTACAATTTAGATAGAGATGTCTTTTTCACAACAATTCACTTCAGCTACTTTGACACTTGATACAAAAACTTACTATTTTATAAAAAAGTAAATAACAATTAATAAAACATTTTAAAAAAACAAACAAACAAACAAATTTTATATTTTTGAAGTTAATATTTTTACCATAATTGAACTCTACTTTAGGGAATTGAAATTTGTCTTATTAATAGATGCAATAAAAAAAAATAAGAAATGGTTAAAATGCAATTTAAGAAATTAATTTATATTTTCAATATGCTAAAATAAAATTTCCCTGGCTGATTGCATTTATGTTTAAATATTTACTGGACTAAAAGATTAAAATATCATATCATATCACTGTTCAACCAGTTTTCAATATTGATAAATATCTCACCTTTGATTACTAAACATGGTAAACATACACATGCTTTGTTTAAAATAAATAAAAAATTTAATTAGATGATTTTTATGTACTGTCTTTATAATGGGTCGACAAACTAATATTTTTACATTATTTAAATTCAAATTTGATCTATAAAAACCATAAAATAGATATAGAAACTTCTTGTTACACTGGTTAATTAATTTTGTAGAATTGATTAATGATTCAATTAAATTATCTTGTCTGTGGTGGTCACAAACAAATAAATAAGTTAAATTATGATACACTGAACAGTCTGCTCCAGTTCATTTAATTGAAAAATGAATCACTAAATTAGTTAATTAAAGTTAACATGTCCCATCTCTACTACTCAACAATGTTCATACTTCTTAAAGTTATATTTTGTCTAGCTATATAATTATTTTTAATAAATATATAAAATTTTATTTTTATAATTTATACATTACTAATGTCTTACTTATTATTAATGTTATTACTAAGTAATAACTGTAATTGGTATATAAAGTAGTACAAATGGATACATTTTGTCAATAGTTAATCAAGAATAATCATAATTATTATGAGTTATTTGTTACACAGATTTCCCAATGGTGTCACTAAAATACTATTTTTGGGCATTCAGGTTTTAAATGTTTGAACGTTTAGGTGGATAGCTTCAATATCTACCCTTATGGATAAAATGTTTGTGAACCCACTTGGCTTTTATAAAATATTTATATTGATATAATGTACCTATGATGTATACATTTAATGTTAGCCAAGTACACAAGTGTAGTTTCACACAATTTTAATATATTATATGAATCTAGTGTCGAATAACTCGTTGTTTTAAATCAGTTAACAATTAAATTTATTTGTCGTTCATAAGTTTATTTATTAAATAAACTGGTATTTGTATAAAATTTGCACAAATGTATATTTTTAGAGATCATTATATTATTCATCATAGGTATAACTCACATCATTTACAGAATAATGACTTGT
Source organism: Macrosiphum euphorbiae (assembly GCA_949089665.1). Lineage (NCBI taxonomy): Eukaryota > Metazoa > Arthropoda > Insecta > Hemiptera > Aphididae > Macrosiphum > Macrosiphum euphorbiae. The sequence goes on along the minus strand of CARXXK010000002.1, from coordinate 5,729,364 downwards.
CACCTCAAAAAATTTGGCTATTAACACGTAATGTAGTAGATAATGTTTGCTGGAATATCATCTCCAGCGATATGTAATTTAATTTTTCCAAAAAGTTGTTATTTCAGTTTTTGAAAATCCCAAGACCATGTTTTAAAAATCCTTAATACATTAATACAATAATACCATGATTTTGAATTGTACTAGAATTATTGTACGTACAATAATATTTGAATCTGAAAATACATAATTTTGGGATAAAAATTGAAATGGATTGGGAATGTTAGTATTTCTAAGTTGGTACTCCTACATTTTAGTTGGTCCCCAATTTAGGCGTTTATTCCATGAGATTAAACTGATAAATAATGCTGATGATAACGGCTGTTATCTCGGGGACCCAACTGCCCGATGCCCATGAGAGACATGAAATATTTCATGGAATAAAAACTATAAATCGGTTGATCCAATTGGTTGTAAATAATAATGTAATCTAAATTATTTTCCCGCTATAAAATGTTATGGTATGCATGAAGAGGTTAGATTAGAGAGAAGTGTAACTCACATTCTTCTTCAAAACAACACTTAATTAACAAGACAAAGTATACTGCTTATTTGTCAAGTAAATCAAATGGTAGTGTAGTCTCTAAGTTATCAGAAGGACATCCAAAAGAAGTAAATGAACATCGAGAATACTTAACAAAACTAATTGAAATTTTGTTATATTTGAGCCGCCAAGGAATCCCACTTTGGGGCCACTTTAAAGATAAAAACTCTCTGAACCAAGGTACCTACCAAGTGCTTAAAATAAACAAATATTTATTTGAAAAACTCATAACAAATATGACATTTTTACAGGAAATTTCAAAGAGGCTTGTCATTTACTAAAAAAATTTGATTATGAAAAAACTAATTATTCCAGTTGGTCAATTTAAAACCAAATTTTAAGTATTTGTGCTCAAATGGTTAGAGACAAAATAATGTTAGAAGTACAGACAAATGGATTTTTCGCTTTAATGTATGATGACTGATGAAGCTAGGTAGTTAGATAAAATATATTATATACAACTCATAAATACCAAATACAAGTATTTAATTGTAAAAATATAAAGTGCTAAATTAATATAGTTTGTTATCTTATTTATAAGTTTTTAAGGTGAGCAAATGTCTGTGTGTTTAAGGTATGCTAAAGATCTCGATATACACGAACGGTTTTTGGGATTTTTAGAAGTTTCTAAAAGTCATAACGCAGACTTTCTTGCTACAATGATTTTGAATTTTTTATGTATAACAATATATAATATAACAATTTAAAATTGGAGATTCCCATGTTATTGCCCAATCACATGACGGAGCTAGTGTCATGTCTGGTAATTTGGGGGGAGTGCAAGCAAAAATTAAAAATAAATTTCCTACAGCAATTTATACACATAAATTAAACTTAGTTGTTGTAGACATGTGTAAAAATATCAAAGTAGGTACCTATTTAATTTTATTGTGTCATTAAAAAGCAATGATTTTTAAAATTAACAATTATTATTTTATAAATATAATTAGGACGCAAGAAATGTATGTTACGTATTACAATCTATTTCGTTCATTTTGCATTTCCTTCAAAGAATCAGAAGTTGCAAGAAGTTCAAAAAGAGTTAGGCATGAAAAATAAAACTATGATCCATATGTCAGATACACTTTGGGTAGGTATGTAGATATAAAAACTGCGATGCAGTCATTACAAATTTTGCTGCTATTTTACAAATATTACATGGAGAAATTGAAGAAAACTCGGATAGAAATGTTAGCCAAGCAATTGGTAATTAATAATATAAGTGGCTCTATCTCATTAATTTAATTAGTATTAACCTAATGTAATAACCAAACAATTGCATGATATTAAATATTTATTCTGATCACAAAATTTTAATTTACCTATTTTTAAATTTCAGGTATTTATTCTTCTATAACCAAAGGGTCTTTTGTAGTTAATTTATTTATTTTTCATGAAGTATTGTGCATTGTTAATATACTCAGTAATAAGTTACAACAAAAGACTGCAATATTGGGGAAAGCTGTTTGTATTATTAAGGTCGTTATAGCATTGGCGTATCTTGGGGGGGGGGGGGAGCGACAGGCAGCAATTACCCTTAGGCGCCAATTCTGATTCCCTTATAGGGGCGCCGTTGTAGAAGTTAAATTGTCTTCAAAATGAAGTTATAAAAAGTAAAAATAATTTTTTTTTATTTTATAGGACTCATTGAGAAAATATATTAGTGATAACTGATAAGTGATAACCTGTATCATAAATTCTTTATTCTATATTATTATATATTATGTGATATGTCACTAAAACAATCGTGGTCTATACATAGACATATACATAATAACATTATATTTTATATGCCTATTCCTCTATGGGTCTATAATCTATATCATAGAAAAGTAATTAATTTTAATATTGTATATTGTGATGAGCTACATTAAAAATAATTATTAATTACTCTATGGCGTACAGAGTACATACTACCAGGGGCGGATTGGTGAATTTTTTCGGCCCGGGAAATATGGATCAAAACGGCCCTGCACCGCAAATGTAACCCTCCACCAAAAAAAATTTTCATCATTTTACTCACATTTCAAAATTTGTTTAGTTTCACCCATAAATTAGTAAAATATATAATAGGTACCTATAATTAAAGTTATAACAGTTTAGGGTTAGTCAGATAAGGTTAACCTGTTCTGCAGACTGTTCTAACTCGAACTTGAAGTTTGATCTTATTACATTTTAGATTCTGAGCAAAGTGATGAATGTATTGATTTTACAATGATGTGTTTTTTTTAATTTAATTTTTTATTTTTGCTTCTGTCATCAAATTTTAGGACAGTAAAAATAGTAAATACTTAGATTTTCTTCAACTAGATTCACTTTTCTGATAGGAAAGTTAATCTAGTTGGTACTTTGGGGGGGTCAAAAATAAAAATGTCCTGGTGGTTTTCTAAAGTGCAGTGAAAAACAAAAGAAAAATTAAGTACATCGGTGAATTTTTACGCAAAATCTGTTTTCGAGAAAATCGATTTTGGTTTTTGAAGCAACTCCAAAATAAATATGACTATATAGGTACACGAAATTTTGACCGAATGTTTATATTAGTATTTTCTATACAACATAACATTTTGACTTACTTTGAGCTGTTTACGGACATTTTCAGTCTTTTTTTCTAAAAATATCAATAAAATTTTATTTGTTGGTTAAAAAGCTCCTAGTATATTGTTTCAGAGGCAGATGAAAAAAAATTAAAAATCCAGTCACAATTTTTTTCTATAAGCATTTAAAGTTCAAATATTAACAAAATACGTAAAAATTACGAAATTAAGTTTGCAAATTATTTTGAGTTATAAATTCGTAAACAAATTTACAATTTAATTTAATTTTTAATTTAATTTTAATTTTTGTGTTTTTAAAACACATTTTTAATACAAAATTCCTCTTAGGTTTGTCTACCTTTATCAAAAAAAAAATGTTAACAAGAAAGTCAAATTACATTTTTATGACCTTCTGAAATTCAAATTTTTACAACATTTGATATTCACTCGATTTCTCATGTAATGATTTTCTTATTTTGTTGTGATTAAAAAACGAATGACTGTAAAATGTAGATACTTGAAAATTTCACTGAATATTTATATTAGCATTTTGTATACACCATACAATTTTGAAAATAATTATCTCTTTTTGATGTCTTAACTAACCATTTCAAATTTTATTTTTTTTTCTATAAATACCAATAAAATTGTATTTGTTGGGCCAAAAAGCCTGAAAATTGAATACAAGGCTCCTGATATATTGTTACAATATCAGTTGAAAAATATTAAATATACATAGCCATACATTTTTTTTATAAGCAATTAAAGCTCGAATTTTGACAAGATTTATCAAAATTTAATAATTATTTTGTTGTTAAAAATTTATAAAATGTTCAACATGTATAGCTACAAGGATTGAAAATTTAAAACAATTTTCCAGGTATATAGGTTCCATTAACCGTTTTTATTTTTTTCTCGTACCTTTTCAGCTCCACCCTTCTTTCGTTTTTCACCAGCATCACACACAATTTAAATTGCACAGTTCAATTGAATTTGTACACTAAACACACTTCTGTAAGTACAGTAACTCGTTTGTGTAAAAAGTTCAAAATCAAAAAAAGAATACAAATAATGATAAGATAAGGTTATCAATGTTATCACGTAATTAAATTCTACCATAGAGTATAAAATATACATAAATACTAAAATACCAATACCACAGATTTCTAAATAATACATTAGCATGAATTGGAGGGATAATAGTGTAAATACCAAAATTCCTACTATGAATTGCAATAGTTTAAGATATTAAAAATAATACCTTCGTAGGTATTTGATTTTTAATATATTTTATGCTTAATTTATAAAAATTTAATTTTTTTATAATTATATTGTAATAATTATAGCGGCCCTGCAGGCCCTCACAAGAACCGGCCCATCGGGAAGATTCCCGATTTCCCGATAGGCCTATCCGCCCCTGCATACTACAGTTTGTGTGTTAATCAGTAAATGTGACACTACAATTCTCAATTTGTAAAACACAGTTGGAATACTGTACTGTCTGTACTAATAAATATTATTATTCCTTATTCGAGTGAAAAGGAAATTTAAGGTTTGTATTTAATTTATTCTTTATAATATTAGCATTAAATTTTTGAATTTACTTGCTCTAAGTGTATTTATATTGGAGAATGCACTTTTTGACCATAAATTGTAGTATTGTAATATATAGTACTATACATAACTCAAGTTAAGATCTCAACAGTGCTAATTACCTAACAATTTTGGTTAACTTATTATTTCTTCCTGTTTAATCTGTACTTTTGTACAATTATATGCTTACCTTACCAGCTTATTTGCTTATTGCTTTTGTTTTGTGAATTTGCCTTACTTCTGCTGTAGTAAAATGGTTAATAAGAAACATAGTGGTGCTTTTTATCGGCAAAAAAAGAAAGAAAATGCTACTGAAACTGCTAAAGTATTGGTTAAAATGCCTAAACTGCACAATTATTTAAAAAAAGATATAATACCTCGCAACAATGATACCCAAGAGTGAGTATTAACATGCTTTATACATGATTTATTTTGTAGTATAATTCATAGAATAATATGTATATTATTTTTTTTAAATTTTTCTAACAGTAATTTAGACATACATAAGCTATATTTTAGAAACACTACTGATGGTCCTCATTATGGGTGATTTTGCGATTAAGGTCTTGGATCAATGCAACTCCTCTTTCTGAAACGCCATTTGTCACTCGAAGGTTTTTAAAAACTTTCTTTGCTTCTCAGAAACTTTTAGAATCGTTCCAATTAACCATGTCAGATTCAAAAAATTTTTCAACACCAAATTCTATGAAAACTCTCATTGTATTTTGATTTGATAAATCATGAAGCCGCAATTTTTCCAAATCATGTTTTTTAATTTTTGGCAGTACATCCCGAACTTCTTGGAAAGGGTTATTAATCATTGCGTGGACGACCTTACACTTGGTTTCTACTGAGACATTTTGGTCAAACAAACAAAGACCAACTAACTCATCTGACAGATACCACAAATGTCCCATCATTTTTTTTACTGTGGCATTTGAAATATCTGGATTACCATAGTTTATTAAGGTCTTCATCAGCTGTAAATCATTGTTCGGAGCACATATACCAAGGAATATAATTGATAATTCAAACAGCTCTCGATAATCGTCTCTTACTTGTTTGATTTGAAGCATTTCTTGAGAAAAACTGACTATATCTTTTCGTATTTTATCTGTAATTCTGAGAATAATAGTTGGGTTGGCTGTGATATATGTATGTTGACTGAACAATTTCTGACCAATAAGACTGAAAACGTACAAAAATACGGTTATCAGGCCCTGTTGTAGCTGAAGGCAAGACTGCTTGAAATGCTGCTCCAATAACCAACTCAAATATGTGATGTCTACATGCTAGCCAAAATAAATTTTTTCCAAGTTTACGTTCAAATATTACACAAGAACCTTTGTTTTTCCCGGTGTTCGAGGACGTCGTGTCAAAACACATGGCAACAATATTTTGGCTTAAATTCCATTCTTGATCACTCAAGCAATCAAAAACGGCTTTAGCCTTCACCTCTCCAGTCGACGATGATAATTTTTTTATACTTATTAATTTTTCTTGTTCTCCTCCTGAAACCAATATTGGGAGGCAGTCTACATGCTCTCTGGATGTGAGATCAGACATCATTTTTCCATCCCAGTGAACAGTTAATTTGCTGTTTGGTGTAAACGATTCTTTTATAAAACTAGCCATATCTTGCCTCATTTTTTCACGATGTACTTTAATCGTACTACGGCTACACGCAAAAGAATTAAACTAAACTTTTTACTATAGCTCCATTGATAAAAGTTGCTTGCCGATCACTGACTTTAGTTCTATCCAACACAGCTGATAATTCTCGAGTTATTAAAGGTTTCAATTTCGTTTTGCTTGCAATGACTTTTTTTAAATTTTTTTCCCTTAACTTTGAAATCATCATCGAAACTATTGTCATTCGAATGATTTTCTTCCGTGTCTTGACATGACCATATCCGAGAAATAAGATAAGATAAAATATCATAAAATAAGATAATTACAAAACATTACGCTGGTATTGTATAATATACCGTAACATGAAACAAACTTTCAGTTGCTTGGGATGACTCAAAAATAGTTATATTATATTAATATTTATAGATAAATTATTTTTAGACTATAGAGAATAACTTCAGGTGGTAGGATTTAAACATTTATGATCATTGGTTTTTTAGACCACCCTAAAGAACACAAGCAAATGATAATGACTAATGACAGTAAGTGCATATTATATACAATGAAATTATTGTAGGTATATACTTTATATAAAAATTAATTTGTCTAAAACAGTATATTTAAACAGTATATTTTAACAGTATACTTTAAATCGTATTGATTAATTAAATTAAATAAAATCTAAGTTAGGCAAGTTAAGTCAAATTTTTATTATTAATTAATTTACTTTAAATAAATTATTAAATAATTAAATTGGATTGAAATATTGAAGTAATCGGGTTGATTGTAAATAATTAGTAACGATTGTTATTAATTATCTATTGTTAATTTTTGATGATTTATTTTGATTGTTTGTTATTTAATTTGTTGAGAGTGAAGTTTGACGGACTAATGATGTTATCATTAATATAATAAGTAATAACACGACAATATGATTATGTATAAGTATAATATATAATAACGTACAACTGGACAATTAAACTGTGACAGTACACACACATCGTATACGCTCTGTACAACGACGCCTGTGCAAGTGAGTATTACATACATCAAAGGCCCTATATATATGCACGACCGAGGTCATGTTACATCCGTAAAGAGAGTGAGTCTTATGCTCGTACATAACTAGTTACTATATTGTACACACGTGTCAAGGCTGACTACATATACTACATATTAATTGTATATTTCAACACCCTCCCTCAATTAATAATCTCTTTAATTGAAGTCACTCCTATGGCTGACCACAACTTTTCGAATCGTTCCTTAACCAAAGGCTTGGTTAGAATGTCCGCAATCTGGTCCTCTGTTCCAATGTACTGTAGTTGGAATTGTCCTTCTTCGTATTTCTCCCGTATGAAGTGGTACCGTACGTCTATGTGTTTTGTCCGCTTATGAAACTCCGGATGAGAAGTTTGTTATCAACCGTGTAATCCACAAGATCCCTTTGACAGCTTCACTGGCCGAAATATATTCAGCCTCTGTCGATGACAATGACACACAATGTTGTCTCTGCGATGTCCATGAAATTATGCTTGACCCGTACCTGAATAGAAATCCTGACGTCGAACGTCGTGTCTGAATGTCACCTGCGTAATCTGCATCGCTAAATATTTCTAATGACAATTTTGTTTTGTTATTAAAATACAAGCCATAATTAAATGTTCGCTTGATATATCGTATAATCCGTTTTACCAAGTTCCAATTTGCTTTAGTTGGTTTCGCTAAGTAACGACTAGCAAAGTTTACTGCATATGCTATATCTGGTCTTGTTACCTGTGATAAGATATAAGAACAGTAAGCTACCTACTGCCTGCCTATAAGGAATAGCTTCATTCAATATTTCCGTATCTTCGGATCTTCCTTTTGTTCAAGTGTATGTGATTTGTCTATCGGAATTGAAAGTTCCTTTGCGTCCAGCATATTAAATTTATTAATTATGCTACTTGCATAATTGGTCTGATGCACAAATAAAGAACCATTTTTCATTATATTTACCTGCATACCTAGGAAATAATCTAAGTTTCCTTTTTTTACCTCAAATTCTTTCTCCAAGTTTGTTAAAAGTTTATCTATTATTTCTTCATTGTCTGCAGCGATTAAACCATCGTCTACAAATATTGCCAGAATAATTTTACTGTTATAAGCATTGAATAAACATGCATCCGCTTCGGTACATTGTTAACCAAATGCATACAAAAAGTTCTTAAAGCGTATATTCCAACATCTTGCACTGTAAAAAATAGTCACATAAGAATAAAAAAAAAGTTTGTTGAATTAATAATAAGTTGACATTAAAATGTCTCCGATAAAGCCATTTATTGACTGAATGAATGAGTGTTTGTCATTTGCATATTTAATGTACACATCTACATTAAGTTAATGAATTTTACTTAATTGTATCAATAACTTATTTTATAATTCATACAATTTAAAATTATTGGTGTAACGTATGATGTTAGATGCAATAATGTAAACCTTTTATCACAATAAATACATGTTGTTTATTCAATGTATACCCATTGTTAATTATAAAACATTGATTATTTGAATAATTAATATTTATTATATGTTCAATGCATATCAATAATTAATTCAATGATATATAATATATATTCAATTATAATATCGATGAACCTATTTTATTTACTTAATGTTTACGGATTATCAATTCAAAGTATAGATTAGATAAATCAATGAACCATTCTTATTTATTTGAATTAATTAATTTTATTGTAGAAATGGATTAGAATTATCAGTTCAATTTATGTATTTTACTATACATAATAGAAAATAATTTATTGTTACATGTCAAATACAACATTTATATAGGTAATTCTAAAACTAACCAACATTAATTAACCAGAATTTAATGTAATATTACTATAATGAAATTATATCCAAAGATATATTCCATTTTAAAGAAATTGTGAAATGTGAAATTTTAATCTATCTTAAAAATAATTAAAAACATAGTCAAATGTTACTACAATATAACTTATATTGCCTAACTGTAAATGTATTCAAAAAACTTGTTTCTCACAAACCAAATTAACTTGAGCAATATTGGTATATAGTAGATAGAATGATCTTGTATGGTAATTTTTACAATTTGAATTTATTTTGTTGACTGATAGAATAAAACTATAAATAAATAATACACATCTAAAAAACAAATGTATAAAATATATTAAAAGTGTAATCTTACAGACATTTTAATTAATTATTATAACTATACATTTAAATTTAAAAAAAAAAAAATTATAATGTTATATATTAATAATAATAATAATGACTTTATACAATGTATAACATACTTGATATAACATAAATAATATTATTTTATAGATATTGTAACATATAATATTATGTACCCTAGCAAAACTTTGTTTAAATTAAAACTGTACAAATAAAACTATGTAAAAATAAATAGGAAAAAAACAAATGTATTAATATTAAAAGTATAGTCTTATTATGGACATTTTAATTAATTATGATTAGGGACTGTACAATTAAAATTAAAAAAAAAAAATATAATATTATGAGTAATTTATAATGATTTTATAAAATGTATAATGTACCTGCTGGTATTATTAATGAATAATATTGTTTTCTAAGTATTGTAACATAATATGTATCTTAGAAAAACTTTTTGTTAAAATAAAACGGTAAAAAGAACATTCTATAAATGAATAAAACATAATAGATTCCTTGGGAAACTTAAAATCAAATAATTATATACATTTAAAACATATGTCCAATGCTTTTAAAACACTTTTAAAATTGAAGCGAACTCCTTCTATGCATAGAAAGATGTCTATTATTGAAAAAATACCTTTTCCTACACAGAAAACTGAAGGCTGAATTGAAACTTTTGTTTTTTTTAATATGTTCAATATAATCTTCAACTGCTTGTTGTGTTTCACCCATATAAAGTTCAGATTCCTGAGATTCTTTGATTGTAAATTGACAATACTTTTTTGCCAGTCACTGGGTCAATCCGAACAATTCTATTAGTTGGCACAAAATAAGCATGGAGGGCCCAAATAAGAGCGGCATCTCGTCTATCTACAAAAATAATAATTTATTATGAGTAAAACTTAGTAAAAAAATGTTTTAACAATATTAAGGAAAATATAATTTTAGCTTACTTTCAGATAATCCAATGTTGTTTGTTAATGTATTAATCATTTATTTTGCATTCTTGTCTTTTAGATGATTTTCTATAGAAAGGAATTATGCTATGGCTTTATAGGACCCTTCCCATCTATCAAGAAGAGTGCCATCTGATTTAGTAAATGCTGCCTTGAAATCCATGTCAATCTATAAAATGACAAATGTATTAAAAAAAAACAATTTTTACAAATATAGAATAATCATGTATAAAATGTACCAGTCGATAACCACTAGGGGTTTTATAAAATGGCCATTTTTCTAGAATTGTATTGAAGTCGTTAGCTTTAATGAACTGAAGACAATATTGACAACATGCTTTCCAAGTGCAGTCAAATTCATCTGCACTTAAGTTGTCAAATTTTAATGCTTTAATACAGCTATCTGCTTCAGTTTCTGGCTCTAAAAATAAATATTACATATTTTTAACTACTGTCATTATAATAAACCAAATTAGATAACTAACCTAAATTTTGAACATGTCTGGAGAATTTTTCTGAGTTACCAGAAGAACTTTTTTCTCTAGACTCATTTTCAAGAGGTCTTGAAACCACTTTGAATGACATTGACAAGTTGTAAAACTTATTGTAAAGTCTTCCTCTTTTTGCAGTTCTATAATATTCCTAAAAAATAAAATGCCAGTATTAAATATTAATTCTAGAGGCCAAGTTCAAATATATTTTACCAATTTCTCAGAGGGAAATCTTTCCAAAATTTGTTTTTCCAACAGGTAGCTGGTCGTCAGAGACATCTTGACTCCCTTTTCTTCGTAATGCTGGGCGATCAAAGATATTAGTATAGATCTTTGATCTTCATGAAATTGGGAAAACTTGTTGTAGTAGTTGACAAGTCCTTTTCCTCTTGACGTATCATTAAGGATGTGACTTAACATAATTGTGATATTGTCGGGAGTAGGGGATCTTTCATATGGCATATATCTCATTGAGGTTAGATTACCAAGTCCATCAGTAGGAGAAATAGTAGAAGATGATGATGGACGACTATTGGAATTTTGCTGTACCGAGTCTAATAAAACTCCAATTGATTGTCGCCATTCTTCTAATTTGTGTTCAAATTGAATTTCTGTTCCCAGATCACATCCATTCAGTAAACGTTCTATATGATGCCGCTTAATAACTTTAAGGGTGTCAACAAAAACATTTTTGTCTAAAATACATAAAAAATAAGTTATTATTTATAATATACTATAAATATAAACTAAACAACACTTTTAAAAGAAGAAAAATTGTATACCAATGCAAATATCAGCCAAGTTTCTTGTCAACTCTATTACTTGTCCCTGTCACTTGTTAATGGTCATATCAAACGACAAACGTACTGGAAATTGCACTCGTCGTATTATAATGGGCAGGTCGTCTTCGCCACTCGACGTGAGCGGTACAGCAGGTATGACTATATCTTACTGTGCACCATCAGACAACATCCTCGCTTTGAAGTTTTATCGTCGCAGTTCAGTAACAACCAACCGTGTACCATTGCAAAGGCGTCTCTTAGAATCTAGGTTCCTAAGCAACATGACAATAGAACCAACCTTTAGCGTCAAGTTATACGGCGGCAGTCCGTCCGGCTCCAGAGTGTTGAGAAACTCTGTCGGATAATTGGCCACTTCGTCGGGGCGTCGACCACCACATAAATAATTTTTGCAACATATTAAAGCGACGGGCTGCAGAGGAAAATACAATTTTGAAAAATATATACCTATGATGAAGTTGATTGTTGATTTTATTTTGTTTAGATATAATGTTTCTTTAAAATGTATTAAATATAATATTTATATATATGCAGTTAATCGTCCTGCTATATTGGGTATTTATAATATTATAATACATAATACATAAGTGTGTATAGGAATGAACAAATTATGAAAATAGGAAAAAATCATTACAATTGATAATAATAGTTGGTTTGGTATTTGCATTTAAAATCTATTAAAAAATAGCCAATAGGTACAGATAAACAAGAAAAAATACAGTTGTTAGTATGATACATGTATTAAACATGAATGGGTGTATTGAATATAATAGGTAGGTATATCACTATATATGGTTATCCCTTATGCTCCTTATTCCATTATATGTAAATGTAATGAGTAATGACTAATGGAACAACAATTGGCATTATTACTGAATAGTGAATACTGATTTTATATTTTATTTTCATGTATGTTTATTTTTTAATAATTGAAAGCATTAACTGAAGGCAATATTTAATATGTACAATTATTTGTTAAAAATATTTTGAATAAAGCTATATTATTTTATTTGATATAATTTATGGAATGTATTGTTCAAAGTAAAACTTATGAAGTATTTCAATATTGTTTTGCCATTGGTTATCTTTAAATCAGGCTAGGGCAACTCTATAGTGGGGATTTGAACAATATGGTTTACACAACGCAACCACCGTTAGCGCTTACAGTACTACATTGTTATCAACTATTGAACTATGTGATTCCTGATTTCGACTTGTTCAAAATTTGCTAACTTAACGTGTTTTTCATGAGTTCTGTTTTATACATTTACATTTACGTTCTGTTGTTAATTTTACTTCTTAAATATTATTAAATATTTCGGTGCCAGTGTAGCGTGCGATCTACCGCTTACGTGTGGTCTACATGTGATATATATTTATGCACCTGGCAGATGCGGTATAGATATACATAGCGATAACCGAATAATAATGAACGAAATGTCCAACACGTATAGGAAATTGGGATGTTATATTTTTGTATAATACGATAAAGATAATATTGATCGCTTTATCGTTTTTGCCAAAACCTACTATTCAATTCTTTATCGGTAATTTATCATTAACGATGTTAACGTTATATTTCGTCGATAATAGTTTAGTGTGCTTTCCGATTTCGACGACGCACGTAGTCCTTGTCTATCTTTCGTCTATTTCAGTCATTTTTTTTTTTTTGTTAGATAGTTCCGTCATGCTTCTCAAAGATTTTTATATTCGTGTTGCAAGTTCAGAGCAAGAATGCACTACATTCTTACGAGAACACCAACTTTTAAAAGATGTGAATAATATTGACCCTAGCCATAAGTGTGGCACAGAAATGTGTGAAAAACGACGGAGGAACCGTAATGGTGAATTTGTGCCTATATTCAGGTGCCCAAAAAAAGGTTGCCAAACTTCTCATTTAGTTCGCCAAGGAAATGCCTTTTTTTACTTTACGGACCTCAATAGCAGAGTTACATGTAATCTAACACTTAGCGAGATTATGGAAATAGTGTTTATGTTTGTCATCGAAATACCTCTCATTCAGGCGGCTGAACTTACTGGAAGATCCGACAAAACGATCACCGATTGGTATAACTTGTGTCGTGAAGTGTGCACTGCTGTAATTAAAAAAAAAAACAAAAATGCTTGGCACACACGCAAACCCCATTCAAATAGACGAAGCCCGCTTCGCCGGTCGTCGAAAATATAACCGTGGTCGCATGTTAGGTGGAGATAAGCCACCAGCAAATACGGATGAGGGGGCACAGGTCCAAAACAACCGCAACCATGGTGCCAGGATTGATGGACCGTGGGTTTTCGGTCTCAAGCATGGAAATGACAGTAGGTATTTTTACGTAGAACGCCGTGACAAGGATACTCTTTTACCTATTATTAAAAGGGAATGTGAAGGTGGTTCCGTCATTCACTCAGATGAGTAGCCCTCATACCGATGTTTAACATCAGAAGGGTTCATTCATGAAACTGTTAATCATCAAGAAAATTATGTTGACCCCTTAACAGGTGCGCACACACAGGGTGTTGAAAGATCATGGTTGGATGCAAAAATATCCATACTGAAGAAAAAGAGAGGCGTACCTATCCATATGCTTCAGTCACATTTGGATCAGTATTGCTGGAAGATGTGGCGGAAAAGTCAACCAGATTTGTTCATTGCATTTTTATAAGATATGCGGGCGACATACATAATTAACGACGACTAAATTGTCTAAAACGAAACTTATATTATGTGGATGATTTTTATATTTTATATTTCCAAAAACAAGCTGGTAGATCGCACGCTACACCAGAAACTAGCTGGTAGATCGCACTCTACACCAGAAACGAGCTGGTAGATCGCACGCTACACTAGCACCAATATTTCATTTGAAGAATGCCTTTAGATGTATTGTGGGTGGCTGTAAATCGAAAGGTATGTAATTTCTGGATTTATGTACAAACTATAATAATGTTATTAAAGGTACTTATTTTTGAATTTTATTATACCTAATATTTTAAGGATTGTCTTATAATAAGCTATGGTATAATATGATATGAATATAATGGGACGGTACTTTCATAGTTTTTATAATTTTCCAAATCTGGTAGGTATATTAAATTAGAGTTTTATTTTAACTCTTTATTGTAGATGTGATATGCCATCGTTTTCCTAATCCACGTACAGACATGGAAAGACTTAAAACTTGGCTGAAAATGCTTGGATTAGAAAATGAAGATCCTTGTGTTGTTTATACAAAAAAATATGTTTTTTCTCTACATTTCACAAGCTATTGTTTAAGTTCTGGCACTAAACGACTTAATGCTAAAGCGTTTCCATCCCTGTTTTTACCAATACAATTAAATAGAGATGAATTCTGTAATAATACTTCAGTAATGTCTGGTATTATTGAAGTGGATTCTGTACAAGCTGATTCTAATTCCATTAGTAAGTATACTCGTAATGCATTATATTTTCCTATGCAAAATTGTATTAATTTTTATATTTTAGTTGTGGAAAGTGTACAAAGCAATAGTGATGAACTAATTGATTTGAATACTTCAGCGATGTCTGGTATTATTGAATTGGATACTTCACAAGCTGATCCAAATTTAATTAGTAAGTCTATATTTTTATGTAGTTTTTTCTGTAGTATGCTATTTCACTAAATACATAACATTGCATGTACAATTTTGATTTTTGCTTTTATGTAGATATTAGTAACCATGTTAGAACCAAAACTTGTTCACGGCTAATTGCAAAGAAAAATAATAAAATGGGTTAATAAATTTTTTAAATAAATTATATGTTGGAATTTATCCATCAAATATTACTTTATTTAATGCTTTCAAATAAACTAACTTGTTGAATCAGTTCCAATCTTCAATAGTAACATAATCATTTTATCTAATGTCCATTGTACATTTATAGAATTATTAGTAAACATTGTTGTGCGGAATATCAGGCATCTTACTCCTAGATGTAAAAAGTTCTATTCAATAACCAACCAACTAATAAGGAAACAACGTCAGTGAGACGTTAAGAAAGAACTTTTCAAAAATAGATTGAAGAGAGCAGAACAATTTGCTGATTCGTACATGATCAATAAATTGAATGGGAAAGTAACGGCTGCAGCATCGCTTTTTACCAAATTACATTTTCGAGAAACTATGGAAAAGGAAAAAGGTCATAGATTCACATTGGAAGAAAAAATGCTGAGTCTTTCAATTTATAAAAGAAAACCAAAATGCTACAGACTTTTATCAAATCTTATTACGCTTAAATGTAAACGGACCTTGAATAATTTACTGAGTACGGTATCTATTGGTCCGGGAGTTTCACCTGTGGTATTGCAAGGTTTAACAGAAAATGTTAAAAAACTTAAACCATCAGAACGGTAAGTTTTTCAGGTAGCATCAATAACTTTTAAATGTATACATTGTTGATTTGGTTTTTAGGTGTTGCTCACTTATATTTGATGAAATATTATTGAGTAGTGGACTGAACTTTGATTCATCTGATGATAAAATAAAGGTCAGAAAGGTCATACAGACTGATGCAGAAAATGGTGAGCCACGTTTGGTCCTATGGTTCTCAAAACACCGCAGCGGGGTCGCCACCAACATGCTCGTCAGCGAGTGGCTGGCGAAGAAGACCGAAGGCGACAAGACCATGGTGACCGTCGCGAAACACAAGACGGGCGACAAGGAGCCGTCGCTCATCGTGCTCGGCGCCGATCTGGCCGCCCTGATGGAGAGGTGAGTTGTAATAGTTGTAACCCCGACCCGACCTGACCTGACCGTGTCCGTGTTCGCAGATACTATCGTATCCGGTGCCGTGTGCGAACAAACATGAAGCAATTTTTCATAACCAACACGTGCGGACGAATCATAAAGATTTACGACGACATAAACAAAATATACAAGCTGCAGAAAACAAAGAGCCAGCTTTCGGCGTGCGTCTTCCGGAGAATGGTTGAGAGCGAGTCCAGGGGGCACGACAGCGCGACTTGCAGCGGGGTAGCGAAAGCCCTGCAGCACGACCCGGCCACCGCGCTGCGATGCTACCAGGTGCCGGACGCGAACGAGGCCATCCGAAGACAGGCACACATCGACTTCATCGACCACACGGCGTTGTTTCAGGACAAGATGTTTGAAGAGTGAGTACCCCCCCCCCTCCCCCGAATTGACCGGTACGTACGGTGTATTGTACGAGATTTGTGTTTCAGGTTCGATACGTTGTTCCCGCTCGAGCCCTACTCCAACGTGAACGGCCTGGGCGGGATACGGGAAAAACTTACCGAATCCGAGACGTACGCTGCGTTTCCCAAGGCTAAAATTTCCGAAGCCTTCCTCGTCAAAATAAGGGACTGGTTCAACGGAGAAGTATCCGAGGCCAGGGACGACATACTGTTCGACGCGTTGAGGGAAGAATATACGACGGACAGTGTATGCAGACAAGAAGTCATCGATGCGGCGAAAAGTAACAAGGTCCATTACTTTTTGAAATACGACGCCGACAAGACCATCAACAGGGTGATCAAGCGGTTCCGGTGAACACCGGGCGAAGAAAGCGCCAAGCCGGCGTAGAGTGAATTAGGCCTACTGGGGATACCACTATAAAAAAAAAATGCACCTAGTGCTGTACCGTAAGAAAAATTTTTATGAATTTTTAACTCAAAATAATTGGCAGTTGTTTTTACGTCGTATTTTGTCAACATTTGAAGTTTAAATGCTTAAAAAAAAATTTGTGACTACGGATTTTTAATATTTTTTATCTGCCTTTGAAACAATATATATCGTCGGCCTAATTCGCAAAAGTCGTATCTCCATTTTTTGTCATTTTGGGATTATTTACTCATAAAATAAAGAAAAAAAACTGCGTCTGTTGATACAACCAAATTTCCGATTTCATAATATTATCCTCCATGAAATTGATAATTAGAAATCGTCATATCTCCAAATAATAATGTGGCCGTAAAACGTTTTTTCTTCTCCTGAACAATTTGTAATTTTGGACATACGACCTTTGCGAATTAGGCCGACGATATGGAGCCTGATATTAAATTTTCAAGAAGTTTTACCCAACAAATAAAATTTTATTGATATTTATTGAAAAATAACCTAAACAAATTGGAAACTGAAAATGTCCGTAAACAGCTCAAAATAAGTCAAAATAAAGAGTATTTACTATACAGTATGTATACCTAATATATTTAGAACAATTTTGTGCAAATTACATAAGTTTAAAATTTTGAAAGTTATTGTTTCATAAAAGTTATAGGTAAGTGGAAAACAAAAGCACCATAATTATAATTAATATTATTGAAGCATTGTACTCATAAGCGTAGTATAGGAATTTAAACGAATTGAATTCCTAAGTACCATTTTTTTTTAAATAATCAGGTAAAAAGTAAAATTTAATTAAATTTTACTAATTTGAATTTTTTAGGAGTACAACTTGCCTAGATGAAACGTGCTGGCCTTTATCAGAGTAAGTTTATAATATTTTAATCAAATAATTATATGCATAAATATATATATATATATATATAAATACATCAATACATGTATACATATTTACCTAATTAATTTTAGTGACTCACTCACTCCATCACATACACATGCGTTATGTACAGAAATCAATGATAATAATGCCAATCTTGATTTGAAAGGGTAATAACTAATATTTTAATAATAATATAATATTAAAATTATAATATGTAGGTATATAATAAGTTAATTTTCACTATGGTATTTGAATTTTATTTGTAGTCCTCTAGTTGGTCGACGAATTGTAGATATTGCATTTCTCCTCAAACAAATACAAGTAAGGCATAAAGGACCATTTGGATGCTCATTTATTGACATGGAATTTCACTCAAAGTGATACATGGCTTTTATTCGATATTTGTTTTTAAATGTAAAGTATGTTGTAGGGGAGACCGGGGTACAGTGAGACATTTTTTTTTCTTTTCCTTATATCATTGAAATTAATAATTTTTATGATTTTGTGTATATATGATTTATTTTAACAATTGTGTTAAGCATTTAAATCATGTAATAACATAACTCATAACTTAAATATATTTTAAGATATTATCAAAATATTTTAAATTGCTGTCTCACTGTACCTCGACCCAGTACACAGTGAGACACACACAAAACTATATTAAAATATGGTATTATATAAGAATCCACCCAACCTAATTTTAAAATAATGTTTACTCATTTTGAATAATTTAATGGAATTAAAATTAGATGTAAATTACACTAACTTCTTGATTGCAAATACATTATTTTATTATTTTACACTATACCTATATAATGTTTATTATAGATAAATGTTTATGTTTTTACATAACATTTTAAGTTTTAAGTGTTGTGTTTCATAATCAGCCAACAATTAATTAAATATGTCCTTTATTTTAAAAATGAATAGTATAGGTAATAGTTTTCACAGTATTAATTTCAACTTCAACTAAAAAATAACCAATATCAAATAAATATGTCCTGTCTTTAACAAAATAACAACATTTTTCAACAACAAATAAATGTAGGTAGTTTCTATTTAAAACAAATTAAAGGTAAAAATTTTTACATTTTGACACTCTTATGTCTCATTTTCAGCTATTTAAACTTACAACTAAAAACAAATCAACAACAAATAAATTTTTTTAAAAGAAATTATAGGTAAATATTAAAATTATAATGTTTCATTTTAAACAGTTTTAACTTAAAACTAAAAAACAAATCAACAACAAATCAATTTATTTAAAAGAAATTATAGGTAAATATTAAAATTTTAACAGTCTTATGTTTTCAAAATCAACTAAATGTAAAAAAAAACTTAAAAGAAATGTAGGTAGGTATTTCTGTATAATTTATATACAGATATATAGTATCTGTTGCAACTTGTTTACTCTGTTTTTTCGGGCTTCAGCTTTTGGATATCCTCTTAGGTCTTCAGGGCTTACAAAAGTTTTACTAGTTGAAGCTTCAGTTGGACTAATATTGACTAAACTAGGACTTCTGGAGTTATTATCTGTTGACACTTGTTGAGATTCTTGTCTGTCAGTGACAGAACTGACAAGAAAATCATCATCATTAAAAATAAACTTATCGTAAGGGAAAATTCCTGTAGATTTAAAACCAGATTTTATATTGGATGGAGTCATAGACTTTTCAAATGCTTTTCCAACACAAGCTGCTACTTCATTGATATTGTTTTTCCAGGGTGTGCCTGTAGCCAAGAATCTACTGAATGATTATAAAAAGATTTAAAAGGCCCATAAACACTAACATCTAATGGCTGCATTCGATTGCTACAATGTGGGGGCAATGTTAAGATTGTGATGCCATTGGATTTAGCTTTATCAATACACTCTTATGAAATATGACTTTCATGATTATCCATGATTAACAGTGCAGGGTTTTCAGTAGAACAATTAGTAAATTTTATAAAATGATCTAATACTTCAATAAACAATGTTGAATTCATCCAACCGGAGGGAGTTGCCAATCCTAAAGATCCACTCGGGGCACCTATTAGCATATGATTCTTGAAACTAACACGAGGAAAAATGAACGAAGGAGGCAATGAATAACCATACGCATTTATAATATAACAAACAGTCACGAGAACTCCCCTTTCTCCACTTGTAACTTTATTTAATCTTTTTATACCTTTTTCAGCAATAACTTTTTTTGGAGATTGAACTGTAGTAACACCGGTTTTGTCTAAGTTATTTATACAAGAGCCATCACTAAACTTTGGATGTCTTTTCATAATTGTCATTAACTTATCAAAAAATTGCATGACATTATGCCTATTAAATGATGTGGCTCTTGATAGACTGCACGCCTCGTGTGATCGTAGACTTATTTCTTGATTTCTTTTTAAAAAAGATGACATCCATTCAGACCCAGCTGATTGATTTGTTTCCCAAGTACAAGGCATTTTCAAATCATTTTTTTTTGCTAATTCATATGCAAATTTCTTACATTCGACAGTGTTTAACCCATAACACATTTTTGAGCATTTAATCAGATAATTAACAAGTTGTTTTTCTTGGTTTTTATTAAAAACTAGACGACAGTCATACCGCGGACACATCCTTAAATTAGATTTGAGATCATTTTTTTGTTTCTTTACATACCTAGCTAATGTTTGAAACTTCACTAATTTTTGTTCTGCCGCTTTCCTGAGTGACAGGACATACCTCCTAATACTAATTTAACAGCTTCTCTCATATTTTCTTCACTGAAGGTTCCTAACGTACGTCTTTTGTAGTTTCTAACCATGACTGTTGACTGTAAAATAAAAAATATATCTTGTCACATACCTATATTATCAAATATTGACATGTTAATTTACACATACAATTCGTATTTAATTTAATTATGAGATATATTATTATATAGGTACTTTTATTATGAATAAGTAAATTATAAAATACAAATTTTACTATAATGTTTAAAAGAACATTATTTACGAGACCAACTGTCTGACTGTGCCCCGTCTCACAGTGCCCCTAACGTACTTTATAAATTTAAGTCATCGGATAATATATTAATTTGCGTTGTAAAATATAGTTAAATACCTTAAAATACATTATTATATATGGTTTTTATAATAATATTTAATTTACTTACCTATATTCAAAAACAAAAATGAAAAAAAAAAAATCATGAAAATTGTAATCAAACAATCGACGTGCGTAAACAGTAAAACGCTGATAACAGGTTATCAAGTTATTGGAGCTCATCCATTCCTAGATTAAAATGTTTATAGCATCATAAACATCAGTTCATTTTATTATCATACTAACGTATATTTAATTTGGTGAGTTTAAAATATGTTCATAGAATGATTTTTACTTTGCCTTTAGGTGACGGAGATAGCAGTGTAACAAAAGGACTTCACGAAATTTCACCATGCGGCACCATTTTCACATTAAAAAAATTGAATGTCGGAATCACCTGATGCGTAATAATTGTTCAAAACTGACCGCGTTATCTAAAATAACTAAATATTCATTGCGAGTTCGTAAATATTTATTGAGCAATATACAGCGATTTAGGAGTGATGTCACAAAATCTGTAAAAAACATTGGAGAAATACTAATGATACAAACAAAGCTCAAAAAATAAAAGCTACCAACTCTCTTTATTATGTGAATTAATTACATTCAATTTGATTATCGTTTTATATATCTAATCGCATAATATTCATTTTTTTATGGTCTTTATACAATATATTGTACCTATATTAACTTTCTAGGAATTCAAAAAGATTTGGCTAATGCTCCATTCCATCGATAAGGACAACATTCAAATTGAGATTCCTATTTTTGTAATGGTTCTAATCTACAGAATACATTAAACTTAGTTCCTGAAGCAGAAAAAAATGGAATCATGAGTGAAATCCAAAATATAATGTCCAGATTAATTACAAACGCCGAAAGTTTACTCGAAAATAAAAACAATAATATTTGTGAACAATTTAATTCTATTATAAACAAACATACTGGTGGCAAGAGAGTTAACTTTTCTGGAAGAAGAAGCTACAATACAAGGGTTGAAGCTGCCGTGATAGATTTCAACTCAAAAAACTTTTTACGACTTATACATAAAAAACATTCTAATGGCTTTAGTCCTGGTATATAATCAATAAATATTCAAATTTTAGTTTAATTTATTTTCCTGTATACATTATGTTTAATTTCAGGAACATTTGGGAAAAAGTTTATCAACAACTGTCATAGGATAAGATCAAACACAATAAAAAGACGGCAGTTATTTTCAGAAACACGAAAAGTACCAAAAAAGACAAGTGGACCGGATGCTGATTATGGTATGGCTGCACCACTATTAGAAACACTATCACCAGAACAAATGGAAATTAAAAAAATAGACTTTCTTGCTTCGTTACAAAGAGCTTATGTTGAACAAATAGAAATAGATACCAGAGAACAAAGTGAGTGTGATAAATGGTTTAAAGAGCGAAGAATACGTCTTACTGCATCTCGGTTTGGTCATATCTGCAAAATGCGAAAGACCACTAGTTGTAAAAATACAGTGTATGATATTATACTTTATGGGTCAGATATTCATTCTAAAGCTATTCAGTATGGAAAAGACATGGAAGTTGTTGCAAGAAAAAAAGCTGAACGTTTTTTATCTAAGACAATATATGCATGTGGTTTATTTGTGGATAAAGAAATAGGATATTTAGCAGCTAGCCCAGGTGATTTAGTTTAATATAATATTTATAATTTATTCAATTAAAAAAAAAAATATTTTAATAAATTGATGTCATCGCTATATTGTATTCATAACAAACTAAATAAATAATAACAAAAACAAGAGTCTGTTATGAGTAAAATCGAGAAAATACTATAACATCATTTTTAAACCTTTATATTATTATAATAATATGAGTACTGAACTTCAAATTATATTTTTACGTTAGTAATTAATCATATAATAATTTTCTTTTGTTAAGATGGGATGATAGAAGATACCGCAATAGTAGAAATTAAATGTCCATTTGTAGCTAGAGATACTATTAGCGTAGTTGAAGCTCTACACAAAAACCTTGTAAGAATATAATATTGTTTCATAAACGAGTCATCATATATTCATATTATAAAATAACATTACAACTAACGTACCTATATCTATTTTAGCTTCAACATTGTTTTATTGATCCGTCTACTCAAGCAGTACAACTAAAAAAAGAAAGTGTATACTACTATCAAATTATGGGACAGCTTTATATAACTAAAAGAACTAAGTGTTATTTTGTTGTATACGCTGAAAAATGGCTACATGTACAAACATTTTTTATGATCATTCTTTTTGTAAATCAAAAATGGAGGAAAAGTTAAAAACGTAGCTATTATTATAATAATTTATATTTTAAATAATTTATAACATATTATAGGCATATTATAGGCCTAGTTTATGTTTATTGTTTATACTATATAAAGAAATTACAAATGGGTAGGAACTAAATAAGTGTTATGACATTTTTATTTTTTACAGATACTATATGAAATGTCTGTTACCAGAAATAATAGACCCGTTGTATCCAAAACGGTTGCTTAAATCCGATATCAGGGAACCAGATTATATATGTAAAAACATTAACCAAAATAAAAAATAAAAAAGTTTTTATTTTGTATAAGTACAATATATATTACACCTATATCATCTATATATTATATAAAAATGGAGACAAAAAATTCGAAATTGCATCAGTTGAGAACGGCTGGGCCGATTTTGCTCAATTTTTTTTAAGATGTTCGTAATTGCCAGGAGAAGGTTTTTACGAAAGAAAATTTTTATAAAGTCAACCGAATAATTAGAAAAACTGCGAAAACTATTTATTGATGGCTGGGATTTGAACTCGATACCGTTGTCTTTATTTACTCTATGGTGTATTATATTGGTTGCTATTGGTTAATCGGGCATGTTTGTTGATTTGTATTATTATTTTTTGTAAATATATCTTATATATAAATGAATGACGGTGTGTAGATTAGACCTATGGGAAGAAGATACGCTAATTTAAAAAGGGTTAAATTTGGTTTTTTTTATTCATCGGATTTTAGTACGGTTATGTTAGGTTAGGATTTATAGGTAGGTGGAATTAAGTAAAAACGTCAAACTTGGTATAACTTTGGTACTTTTTGAGTTAAATCATACACTTACGTACAAACAGCACAGGGTCCGCGATCTACCGCAAGTAAATTACCTATCTGATAATGTACTGCTGCAATTCAGAATTTTTATTCCGGGCAACAGAAAAGTTAAGATAAATCTAGAACATCATACACCGAATATTAAATAACGCATTGAACAATGTTTGAGTCATATAGAGTTGGTACATTTAACGGGAAACGAAGTGCACGGGCTCAGCTAGTTTTTCTTATAAAACTAATCAAATGTATAAATAATCATAAATCTACTGTATAAATAACTTGAATTTATACAATTGGGTTACTTACCTATGGTATTTTTCTATAGGTTTGAAACTAAAAATGATTCGTACTATTAATTACTACAGTCTACAACATAATTTTACTTCTATACATTTTTAACAATAACCTACTGTGTACTATTGTATTACATATTATATTATTTATTAATTACAAGTATGTTATTAGATGCGCGAGTGAATCGTATCTTTGCAATTCGTAAATCGTAGGTATATAAGTATTAAGTAAGATAAATATACTAGTAGAAAGATAGAACTCCACAAATAATTCTAAAAAACTAAAAAGTAGGGAAAGGTGTACAAAGTGGCCACAGCGGGTAAAGTGGTCATGTCTTATTATTCTGTGATTAATAAATAAACAGCTGGTTTCATCACGTGGTTTGGTTCATTGTTATCATATTTATCAACTGATAAACCACTATTGATTATAACATTTACCGTTTTCGTTTAAAAAAAAAAATTCATTTTTTGATTCTGTTGATCTAAGGTAAGTGCTCTGAATAAATAATTATATTTTACGAACATAGTAATTAATATGCCCAAATTATTTTTTTTCAAAATCTATATAAGTTTTTATATGTTATAGAATTAACTTAAGTTTAATTAGATAATAGGATTAATATTTTTTTAAACAGTAAATTAAACATTATTAAAAGGGCAAAGTGGTCACTATGGTGACCAGTTTGCCCGTGCTTAAAATACTTTTCATTTTTATCATGTCTATTTAATAATTATAATTGTTTATGCATGTAAAAAAAATATTTGGTGTAGTTATTATACCATAAGAACTATAAAGACCCTATATAAACTAAATTACTGCTTAACCATGTTAGTGGTAAATAAATATAATTAATGACTTACTTACTATTTAATCTGATTAAAAGTTATAAAATTAATAACAAAAACTTCTGAAACAAAGAATTCTTAGATACCTACCATCATCAGTATGTATTATTTTGTATCTGTTAAATTATAGAAAAGTTAAGATGCCTACCAACTACAAAAGAACTTCAAATCAACAAAGCTGGAATGCAGTGAGCATGAAAAAAGCAATTGATGCAGTTAAAAATAAAAAATTAAGTTACAATAAAGCTGCCAAATATTTCAACGTCCCAAGAACGACATTAAAAAGAAGAGTTGAAGATATTAATATTGATGCAACAGGTATGTATTTATATTATTAAATAATATACTTAATATCTAAAATATACAATATAATAGAGGTATATTATTATATTTGTTCAGGTAATAAAAAAATTCTTGGTCGATTTCGTTCAGTTTTCTCTAATGATCAAGAACAAGAAATTGTAAATTACCTATTTGATATGGAAAAAAGATTTTATGGACTAACAATAAATAATATCCAAACATTAGCTTATGAATTAGTTGAAAAAAATAATATTGCACACAACTTCAATGTTACAAAAAAAATGGCTGGTAAAGACTGGGTAAAAGGATTCCGAAAGCGCCATCCAGAGATAACACTTAGGTCCCCAGAAGCTACGTCCTCGGCTAGAGCTCAGGCATTTAATCGTCCAAATGTGATGAAATTTTTTACTATTTTACAAAATGTTCAGCAAATAAATAACTTCTTACCACATAGAGTTTTTAATGTTGACGAGACTGGACTAACCACAGTTCAATCAAAATGTTCCAAAATTTTTGCATTAAAAGGAAGAAGACAAGTAGGTTCTCTTACTTCAGCAGAGAGAGGTGTCTTGTCAACAATTGTAGTCTGTATGTCAGCTGGTGGAAATTTTATACCACCCATGATAATTATAATTTTTCCTAGGGTGAGAATGAAACCTGAACTACAGGATGGTGCTCCTCCAGGAACTATTTTTCATTGTCACCCATCTGGATGGATGCAATTAGAAATTTTTACAGAATGGTTCCAACATTTTATTAATCATGCCAAACCAACAGCAGAAGATCCAGTTCTGCTTATACTAGATGGTCATATGACACACACAAGGAATTTACAGTTTATTGATTTAGCAAGGAAAAATCATACCACTGTTGTGTGCTTACCGCCACATTGTAGCCACAAATTGCAGCCATTGGACGTTTCTTTTATGGGACCTCTAAATACATACTATGTTCAGGCAATTGAGAAGTTCCTACGAAATAACCCAGGAAGAGTTGTATCTCAATTTCAAGTGAGCAAACTTTTTGGTGAAGCTTACATTGAAGCTGCAACTCATATGATTGCCATAAACGGTTTCAGAAAATGTGGAATTGTGCCATTAGATCCGAATATATTTGATGATTCAGATTTTATTGCAGCTCAAACTACTGAAATTGCTGTAATAGATCCACCAATAGCTGAAATTGCTGTAATAGATCCACCAGTAGCTGAAGTTTCAATAAATGAGAATGAAACAAATAACAATCAAGAAGAAACCCAACCTAGCTCATCGTTTACTGTTAGTCCAGTACATTTAATTCCTATACCTAAAACAAGTATTAAATCACGGTCAACTAACAGGAAAAAAGGCACAGCTGCTATTTTAACATCTAGTCCATATAAAACAGAACTTGAAGCTTCCAAAGCCGTAACACCATCTAAAAAACGTTTATTTAATAAAAAAAAAACCAACATGCAAACGAAAAAAAAATCAAAACAAGTCTAAAATCCCTCCAAATACTGTTTATGAAGATAGTGATGCTGAATGTCCATATTGTGGTGGAACATTTTCTCAATCATAATCTAATGAAGGCTGGGTAAGATGTTTAAAATGCATGAAATGGTGTCACGACGGTTGTGCTGGATGTGAAGAACACAGTTTTATTTGTGATTTTTGTACAACATTATCAAACGCTTATTAGGTTACCTATGTGTATTTTATTTTGTTTTGTTACCTACCATAAAAGTACTAAGTCTGATTAATAAATTTGTACCTGAATTAATTTTAAAAATATTATCTAGTAAGAAACTTAAGTTGTTGTTTATAAAATATTGTTAATGCTACCAAGAAGGTGCGAAGTCTGATTAATTGTTAATTAGTTTTAAAAATATAACCTAACAGAAAAATAAGTTGTTGTTTATAAAATTGTTAATGTTACTACCAAGAAGGACTAAGTCTGATTAATTTGTAAATTAATTTTAAAAATATGACATAATTAAAAACATAAAGTTGTTGTTTATAAAATTGTTAATGTTACTACCAAGAAGGTACTAAGTCTGATTAATTTGTAAATTCATTTTAAAAATATGACATAATTAAAAACATAAAGTTGTTGTTTATAAAATTGTTTTTGTTGCTATGATTTATTATTTATTTATGTATTTATTATTATTTAAAAGCTATAGTTTAGATAAGAAAGATATAATTAATAAGTTGATATGTTTATTTTATAAAATAGCTTTGTTATTCATCAAAAATATACCAAGTTTGATTAATGTGTTAATTAATTATAAAAAAATTAATAAGAAACACAAAGCTTGAAATGAAGTTACTTATTTATTAAAGAAAATTTGTTGTGAGAATAAAATATAAGTTACATTATATATACCTATTTATGATAATTTTATAAAATAGTCCGACGTATGCACAGTCATTTAAGTGTTACTTCAAATGAATTTAAGTGTCACCTAAGCACAGTCCCTTAAAATTACGTTGCACAGTCATACTTATGGGATAGTTGTCACTTAAGGACTCCCTTAAATTTAAGTGCTGGATTAACAGCCCATAGCGGGCCCGTAACATTTGATATCAGTCATTCTGATATAAAGACATTTTTATTTGTTCTGCTGCGTCATCGTTTTAAAAATTGTTTTATTTCATTAAACTTTCATTTATCGTTTTAATTACAAACAAGTAAACATGAACGATGATATATTTGAGCTAATTGACTTCATACAATTAGCTGCCGATGAACAAGAAGTGCCCATAAGGAAATACATCAGAGACAGTGCAAATCCTATGGAAGTGTATACGCCACTGGAGTTTTATAGAAGATATCGGTAGGTTTTTATTATTACCTATAATAAATAATTTTAGGCTTAAGTATATTTTAGTGAAGATTTCAAAGGTGTATTTTGGATGGGGAGACATTTGTATAAAATATATTGCAGCTGCAGGTCGCAGGAAAACATGACAAATAAAATAACTTGTATTATTATTTTTTAAAATTTTTTTAACATACACATGTTTTTGCGTTGGATACAAGATTTTTTTCTCTGACTATGAGGTAAAATTTCGAAAGGTTTTTGCTATTATGATTATACAACCTAATCGTATCAATTTTAATCATACATATTACCTACAGAAAAAATTTCGAGTACCTATAGTATATACTATATAGCGTGCTACTGGTTTTCTTTGATTATCGATGTTATTTTTATATAATTTATTTGACTCCAAACTCAAGCAGATTAACTAAAATACACTCAAAATAATTTAGGTTCTCGAAAGAAATAGTAAGAGACAAATTAATGCCAATGATAAACATTGAAGACAGGCGGAACAATCGTGGTTTACCAATCCCACCTCTATTTCAGCTTCTAACCCTTTTAAGATTTTATGGAACATCCAACTTTCAAGTAAGCCTATAAAAGTATTTTTGAGCTTTTTGTTCCCACCATGTATTATTAACCTTTTCCAACAAATACTGCTCTTACCTTAATTATATTACAAGGGCATTTTTTTTTAGATTGTTAATGGTGATTTAAGGCGAATTCACCAATCAACGGTTTCCAGAATAATAACACGTCTATCCAAAATTATGGCTAGTAATGCAAAACACCCAGGGGCGAACGCAGGGGGGGGGGGTTTAGGGGTTTAAACACCCCCCGAAATAGTAGGTACAAAAAATAAATTATCTGACCTACAAATGTATTACTAATAACATTTCAAAAAAATTAAAATAAATTATTTCCCTTCTCCCGTGGCTTGTAAATTAATGGATACAGTAAAATCACCAATAAAATGTATGATAATGCAGTTTCGAATTGAGTATGACAGTATGTTATAACTTATTGATGACTGATCGACATCGAAGGCCGCCAATCCGATGATGTACGTAATGTAGACAGACGACGAGTGTAATTGCCGTCTACCGGAAATTCGCAACGACCCGTCTTATCTAAAATCTAGATAATTCTAGAAATTGTATCATTGTTCAATAATCAATATAATATACCATAGTATGCCAACGAACTGTCGTATACTCGTGTCTCGTGTAGTCGTGTCTCGTGTCTCGCGCCTGTTTTACTATACTAAAGACGTAATATTTATTAAACCCAAATATTTAAAATAATATATTAAAAATGAGTTCAATTTTAAAGTTTTTTAAATCAGACAATAAAAATACTACCTCAGTTTCGAATGTTTCGATTGATGTAGATTCAGATAAATCGTCTGTAGGCAGTCCACCAATAAAAAGACGAAAACCCGAGATGTCGCAATCTGACGCAGATCGTAATGTGAGTTTTTGACTTTTTGCAATAATAATATTAATAAATAATATTTTAAAATATAATATATTATTTACTATTATAATATTATATTATTGTTGTTTGTTAATTGTTATATATTTTATTTATAGATTTTTCCGAATGATATTGCAAATTTTTGTCGTAAGCAATTGAATGACATTGAAAAATATGAAGTTCTTGTGCATAATTGGATACCTGATGTAGACTTCAAGTTTCCGACTTCTGGCAAACGAAATTTGAAATTTCAGCATTCTTGGTTACGCTCATTTGTGTGGTTGGTGTATTCTGCTGCAGAAGACGGAGCTTATTGCCGTTATTGTGTCTCATTTGGATCAAATTCTGTTGGTAAAGGGGGTCATCAGAACACAAATTTATTGGTTCAGACTGCGTTTCAAGATTGGAAGAAAGCACTTGAAAAATTTAGAGAACACCAAAAAAAAAAATATCACCTTGACGCCATGGAGGATGGACAACATTTTAAGTTGATTTACGAAAAACGGAAGAGTGACGTGATCAGCGAAATTGACAAAGGGCGAAAAATACAACAACTCGAAAACAGACATAAGTTAATTCCGATCGTCCGAGCCGTTTTGCTGTGTGGCAGGCAAGGATTAGCATTAAGAGGTCATCGAGATCAGGGCTCTTTATCACGGAAAATGCCGGTAGAAAACGACGGGAATTTCAGAGCGTTACTTCGTTATGCCCTAGACAACGGCGATCAAGCTTTGGCCAATCATTTAAATACTGCGGGTGCGAATTCAACGTATTTAAGCTATCGTATTCAAAATGAAATAATTGATGCAGCAGGGAAACAAATAACGACGAATATTGTGCAACGTGTAAACAAATCTAGATATTTTTCTGTCATTGCTGACGAAAGTACGGATGTGAGTGGCATTGAACAGTTTTCAATATGCGCTCGATTTGTCGATAAAATGGACGAATACAAAATTCGAGAAGACTTTTTGTGCTTTATCCCTGTTGAGGACGTTACCGGA
The DNA here is from genome assembly GCA_949089665.1 of Macrosiphum euphorbiae. Classification (NCBI taxonomy): domain Eukaryota; kingdom Metazoa; phylum Arthropoda; class Insecta; order Hemiptera; family Aphididae; genus Macrosiphum; species Macrosiphum euphorbiae. Next base: position 5,698,163 of record CARXXK010000002.1, on the reverse strand, counting down.
AAGGGGCTTGCAAATACGTTGCTGACCACGATGGAAAACATTGGCATAAACCTGGCCAATATGAGAGGGCAAGGTATGTGTTAATATTTATTAGGTTATAACTTTATATATATTTGGTTATGTTATATTTTCTTTATAAAAATGTTTAGGCTATGATGGGGCGCGTGCAATGAGCGGAAAATTCAACGGCTGTGCTGCTAAAGTTCGAGAACTATATCCGGAAGCTATTTACGTCCACTGTGCTAATCATAATTTGAATTTGGCTATTACACATGCGTGCAAAATATCGTCCATCCGAAATTGCATAGGCACAATTAAAGAGGTTGTACATTTTTTTCGTCTATCCAATAAGGCAGGTCTAGTTTTAAAAGAAAAAATTCAAGTGTCTTGCCCAAGTGCGAAACAAACACGTCTTCTTAAATTTTGCGAAACGAGATGGGTTGAGCATTTGGACTCACTCAGTTTGTTCAACGATGTATATGAACATATCTGCTTATCGTTAGAGTATCTGGATGAAAATAATTTGAAAACCATCGGAGTCAAACCTCATGCCCTGCTTGCATCGATAAAAACACCTCAATTTATTATGGCTTTAACAGTAGTAAAGCCGATTTTCAGCATAATGAAAAATCTCAGTGTGTTTTTACAAAAGGAAGATTGTGATCTTAGCTTATGCATTGATTATGCAAATCACGTGTATGATGAAATCAATGAAATGCGTTGTGATTCGGACTTGAAATTCAAAAGCTTGTATGCAGCAGCAAAAGAAATGGCGGACAAATTGGATATTAATTTAGCACCCCCGCGGAATATTGGAATACAGAAGAACAGAGACAATTATGAAGGCGGTCCAGAGGAATATTTTCGTCGGTCCATTTTTCATCCTTTTTTGGACCACTTATTAATGCAGTTAAAAATAAGATTTCTTGAACACCGGGAACTATTGTCAAAAATTCAAAATATTCTTCCAACTAAGTGTTCTGAGCTGAATACAAAAGAAATCAGTGAAACGGTAAATACTTTTGCAAAAGAATGGCCAATTGACATCAAGGGATCTACTGATGATTTTATAGCTGAGATGACCATGTGGCACAGGTAACAAAATATTAAATTTCTTATACATAAAAATATGTTTTGAGATCTATATTAAAACATAAAATGCATTGTTGTTTCAGACATTGTTTAAATATGTCAAAGGATAAACGGCCTAGAACATTTATTGAGACTCTCAACTATTGTAATTCTGCATTGTATCCATCAATACACACATTTTTGCAGATTGGTGCAACTCTACCCGTTTCTGTGGCAACAAGTGAACGGTCTTTTTCTTGTCTTCGAAGATTAAAAACATATCTGCGCAACAAGACTGGTGAGGAGCGATTAAATGGATTAATGCTATTAAACTTATACAGAGACGTGGAAGTGACTTGTGAAGAGGTCATTGACATAATGGCAAAAAAACCAAGACGCATAGATCTCGTTTTATAATGTAAATTGACAAATTGTAATAATTAGTTATTAATTATTATCTATAATAATATTATGTAATATGTATTATGACATTATGTATTTATGTATATAGTATTAGTGACTAAAATAAAATATAGAAAAGTGTAATACAGTATGAATAATATGATATTTATGAATACCTACTTAAAATTTTTTCAAAACCCCCCCCGAAATTTTTTCCTGCGTTCGCCCCTGAAAACACCACGTACATTTTCCTAGAAATGTTGACGAATGGAAAGTTGTACAGGATAAATTTTATAAAATGTACAAAATGCCTGGAATTGGAGGGTGCATTGATTGCACCCACATTAAAATTCAAAACCCAGGTGGTCCGGATTCGGAAGCGTTTAGAAACCGAAAGGGTTATTTTTCTTTAAATGTCCAGGTAAGTTTTCAGGTTGATAATATAATTATAATTATATATTATAATAACATATTAATTAGGTAGGTACCTATACTACATTATACATTATACTATTATAGTGTATATGGTATATCACAAATGAATATTGGTAATACTGGAAACAGTGGCTTATTGTTGTGTGCATTCAGTTACGGAACCTGGTCTGAGTGTACTCACCGGCCGGTGTCACTTGCTCCCGGGATTTTTAGCGACAAATCCTTACCACACTTACACATACGTATTAAAAAGTAAAAACCTACAATATCTCAAGCTAATGTCCTGTTTCGAAGCCCTATACCTACAAAAAAAATAAAATAATAGAAATAATATTCAATTCACTTTAACCATAGTATTCCTAACTAATACCATTAATAATTAAAATACTTAAATTATTCTATAGGCAGTATGTGGTCCATCAATGGAGTTTATGGATATAGTAGTTAGATGGCCAGGCAGTTATCATGACAGTTTTATTTTCAGTAGCAGTTACGCAAATAAATATTTTGATGAACGTACACATAACATGTTATTACTTGGAGATGGTGGTATTTAACTTTTTTTTCTTAATATTATTATCTGAATTGATATATAAATGTTCTGCTTACAGTTATTACATTTTTTTTTTTAGATTAACTGCAAGGGTATGATTTTAAAGATATATTTTTCTTTTAACAGGTTATGCATGTAAGACTTATCTTTTTACTCCATTGCGAAACCCTGTAACACCACCAGAACTGAAATATAACAAAGCACAAATTAGGACAAGGAATATTATTGAAAGGGTGTTTGGAGTTTGGAAAAGAAAATTTCCTTGCCTCCAAAGGGGTCTTGCCAATGCACCTTCTACAATTGTAAATATTATTATTGCATGTGCTATGCTCCACAATATTTCAAGAAAATATCAAAATGCTGATGACGATAGCGATGACGAGGAAGACATTTTAGAAGAGGAGTATGGAGAGTATAATGATGACAATAATATATTAGGGCCAGCGGCAAGAAGTGCATACATCATTAGACATTTTAGTTAGAGCTGTGTACCTATCTAATTTAAGCAACTGCACATTAATATTATAATAAGTTACCAGCATATCATAGATACTTTTAATATAACCACCTAAGTAATTTTAAACAGGAAACGTAATGTATAATTACTTATAAGTTCATAATAAGTTAAAATTAATTTTATGTATTTTTTGTTTTAAGACAAACAATTAGTTACACAATTGTTGACTTACTTCACTTTCAACTTTCAAGTTCTATCAAATGTACTTATTTCATAATAATATAATAATACAAATTTGATTTTACACAAATTAATTTTTTTAGATATACATATTATATATATTTTAATATAGCAAATAGTAAACAACAGTAACAACAGTTTATTGTATAACATAATAAGTATAGTAATAATTTAGTTACGTATACTGTTAATTTTAAAACAAATTTTAATGGGTAATCATAAGATTATAATACATATTTATAAATTTATATAATACTTAATATGTATCAATCTTTTAATTTTTTGATTTCTAACGCCAATTTTTGACACTGGAGCTTAAACAATTTATTTTCTTCCAACCGTTTGGCCACTGTGGCTTGCATAATGAGTTTTTGGTTCAAAATCTAAAACCATGACATTTTATTTATTACCAGGCCTGTGAATTTAATTCACAAGAATAACATTTACATGCATGCATTTTCAAAACTGATTATTTTAATATTATAATTTATAACTATTATTATAAAAATGTATAAATATTATTAAACGCCATTCTTTAAAAAAAAGACAATTATTTAAATAAGAAAAGGCCTTTAAACAAAAATGTAAAATAAATATGTACAAGTATGCAGAAAATCGTGAATGCGCAAAAATAATTTTTTGGAAGCACACTATAATATTATTAAAATATACAAGCTACTTACGTCTGGTTCTAACATAGGTAATATTTTAAGGAATTAATTTAAGGAGAAGGTTTAGCCCGATATATGATTCAGAAAAAGGAACAATAAGAAATAATAAGAAAGGACATGATACTGATTAGTAATGTGAATGAGGTATTAAAAATATATTTAAAAATGTTGAACTATCAAGGTGTATCTGCTTATGTGTTTGTAATCTATAAAATCCAAAAAAAAATTAAGTACAATTGAAAAATAGTTAGATACAATTTCATATTTGAATAGATACTTATTACACCAAGTTCTTACTACCTAATTATTCAATATTCATATCATTTGTGACTTACCATCTGCATCTGTATTTTAATTATTTTAAGTATATTCACTTCTTACAAACTGTATATTATATTTACCTGCAATTCATTCATTTTTTGTTCATGATCTAAGGCAATTTTTTGGCGCTTGACTCTTAGTTCACATTCTTTTAAAATATGATCCGTTTTATTGCCTTTAACATATTTTGAAGCCATTCCAGTATCAGATTTTACTAAACAAAATCATAGGTACATAAACACATAAATATTTTGGTATAGTATTATTATATAATAAACAAGAGTCATTAATATATTATAAAAATAATTCAACTTTAATTACAATTCATATTTTGTATATAGTCAATGCATTATATTATATAAATTAATTTAAACAAACATTTTATTTAAAAAAACAGATTATGAATTATTACATTTTATAATTAAAATCTGTCTTTTATTAAATGATTTTTCTTTACTGTGTTATAGATAATAGGCAAGGCAATATATATTGTTAATATTAACACGGGTACTCAATTTCAGTGATTAGTGATGACCACAAATTAACTACCTAAGTTATCAAATGTAATAACCTAATACCTCCAAAATGTCAAAATTTAAAACAATTACCTCTATCTATAGAATCTTCTCTTAATGTAATGACAATAGGATTATCATCTGGAAAATGAAAACAAGTATATGTAATTTTACATATTAAATGTAAAATATTATTCAAATATATTTGTTGCATAGGTACAAACCATTTGTTGTTAAAACTTCAGTATCCTCATTTTCTTTGAACATTATCCCTTGTGTGGTAGAATCATTCTGATCTATAGTATTTGGTTTTAAATTTTACATTTTTGAAAAGTGTCTTTATTAGTTTTATAATTATATTTAACTAATATTATTAGATGAAAAGTTTTCTCTCTCTAACATTAATAACAAATTATAAGGAATGGCGGAAATGTAGGATATTTAAATGATGGCAGGAGGATAGGAGGATAAATACATCATACATTTAAGGTACCTTAAAATATTTTTAAATTCAATTATCATAGTTCAACCTGATTCAAAAAAATTATAGGCAATATTATAGATGTATTTAATGTTAATGTGAAACCAATAAATTGTATAGAGCATCAAAACATATTTCAGTTTTAAGTTGAAGTTGAATTTTTATATTGTGTTCCACTTACCTCATCTTACCTAATCTTGAAGTAATTGGACTATTAATTCATTACATTTATTATTATTAATGCTAGAAAAAATTGCTGATATCCTCTTAATATTTTTATTAATATACATACCAGTTATGCTTATACTTTGCCCAAGAGTTCCATTGTCCATTACACTTTCTAAATATTAAATAAAAATTGAATATAAAAATACTATAGAAACTGAACATAATTAATATTATATGAGACAATAAAACTACCATTCAAATTTAAGATGGCAACACCATCACTGTCAAATCTGTTGGTCCATTCGACAATATGCGGTCTTCCAATCAATTCCTCCACAGCAAGATCTTGAGAATGTTGGAGTTCTGGTAGACAACCACCTCCAGTGCCTAATCTTGCACTTCTCTCTGCTGTGAAGGCCTTGCGGGATTTTGCTTTTTCAGACTCCCAAAACTTTTTCAAATTCTTTATTTCTCTCTTTATTAAATATAATAGGGACATTAATATATATTTTTTTTAAATAATTATCAATTAATGTTTATATTATACTACCTACATAGGTAATACATTTAAACTAAACATAAATATCCATGATAGATTAATTTCCTTTTATACATTAGAATGGGAGTTAAAATCACCAAGAAACATTTCTTTTTTCATTTGTATTAGTCTTTTTTGGAAACTTAGCATACTTTTATTTATCTTATTGTGAGTATTTAGTAGACACTGAATAACAATTTCAAAATTATTAGAAGATAGTCGATTACATGAATATTAATTGTACATAGTATACTATTTAGGTACCTACTAAACTTACCTACCTATTTTTATGCTGTACATTTTATACATGTCATACACATCACACACACACATAATACTCCAAACAATTATTTTGAAATCAATGTTTAATAATTACCTTTTTAACGTTAGAATGACCATTAAAATTGTTCATTAGATTTAACCAAGCTTGATTTTTTTTGGTATTTGTATTAAAATCCTTTTTCGGATCTTCCAATACTTTGGCCACATTTTGGTAGCAATGGAAAAATATAGTTTTTTCATCTTCTTCCCAATTTGGACCTCTTTCACGTTTCGACATTTTATTTGCCTTTAAATCCATTCTGTGCGAGTAGGTACTTAAATTTTCAACTTTCAAGTTGAAAAAATCAGTTTGATTATAATGTCTTTATTATTAATTATAAGTATCAAACTGATAACACCAATAATTATCATAACAATTATTGATAAGCATGGAATAATAAAATAATTTTGAGGAAAAATAAATATTAAGTAATACCTTAATATTTAAGTAGTACCTAACTACGGGTTACTTAAATTTCAACTATGCAACCAAAAATTACGTGTCGACTACGTATCACTTAGGTGTCCCGTAGTTAAGTATTACCTAAGTGATTTAAGGTGCCCTTAAAGTATCGGACTATGCATACGGGTGAGTGAATTATAATAGACATTTTAAACCGGTGGTCAAAGTGGACATGGGCTGACCACTTTGAACTCCTAGGTGGGCAAAGTGAACAATTTTGTACTTTTAAAAAAAATTACAATAACTTTTTATTTATTTGTTTAAAATTATTTCTGATTGAAAATTATGATTCCTGACAAGTTCAACTAGACAATCTTGAAGGTTTCATAAAAAAAAAATTAAATCCGAAAGTGTGACACTGTGTTGAACCTTAGGGTGGCCGCTTTGGACACCTTTCCCCTATATATGGTAGCAGCCACTAGGAGGTACACCGTACACATACAAAATTATAACCTAAACACAACAGTAGTAAACACAACACAAGTATTATTTATAGATTATCAGAGTGCTATTCGTTTAGTTAAAAATCCGGAGTTTCATAAGCGGACAAAACACATAGACGTACGGTACCACTTCACACGGGAGAAATACACGGAAAAAAATATTTGGATGGTATATAACAAAACTGTTATGTTAATTGTTTTATTGTAGTGACTACACAAATTTATCAACAACAGTAGAAATTTTGGTAGAAATTATCGTCTTAAACTGTCGTCATTACTCAATACATTTTGTAAAAGTTTGTTTTGTTAAAATTACAAAAATAATTTTTCCATTTACCAATATACTGTTGACTCTACAACGTACAAAGATTCTACAATATTTTTGTAAACTCAACAAAACTTTTAAGTTCCCATAGCTAGTATTCGATTTTAAAGATACGGAGCATTTGATAACTATTAAGTACATTAAAGTGAAATGTAACTACAGAAAACCATTGCATGATATTTACATAACATTATATTATTGTTCCTACTATAAAAATTAGTGACTGCACCCATGTTTGGTAAATATAACCTAGTCTTGGGTAAATACAATCGGTAAGACGACTGCGGTTATAAATGTTTTTGTTATCAGCGACTAGCGTGTTCAGGGTTATGCGATCGTACATACTACATACTGCATTTGCGACTTGCGTCTTCTCTCTCCTGCAGTGTCCAGTGTTCAGTGTATAACCTTATTAAAGTTATTAATTAATTTATTATAATTTACCATTAGCCTATATTTTTCTGCAGTTCTGACTTAAGTGCAAGTTTTAATTATAATATTACAGTAATTGAATTATAAGGTATTTATACCTATTACGGATCTTTCATTGGTAAAGTTAAATGGATCTTGGTAAGTACGATACACGTGTTACTGTGTTAATATATATTTTTATCTTTTGTAATCTCCAACTATCTGATTAAAATTCTTATTATTTTAGTGTTTTAAATATTTAATACTAATAAACTTTCGTTTTGTGAACACCTATGTGGTACCTATAGGCTATAACAATTTAATAAAATAATGGCTGACTCCGACGTAACTGATAAGCTTACTGCTTGGGGCTTTTCTGAATACATTGACAAATTCAAAGGTAAGCATTAGAATATATTTTTATTATTTTAAAACAACAAATTATAATAGTTTGATATTAATTATTTTTGTTGCTATATTGTTTTACCTGCATTGAAATATGGGTCTAGGACATTTCGAAGCGACCGTATCTACCTATTATAATTTCAAATTTGTTTGTTTGATCAAATAGCTGCTGCACTTTTTTTTACTTGGATTACTATTGAATAATGCTTACTGCTTAATGTTGACATATGTGCTTTCAACTTTGTTTTATAATAGAAGAATATATAGACATATCTACTTTAACATTGTTGACTGATGATATGATAAAGGAATTAATACCTAAGATAGGACATAGAGCTAAATTTAAGACAAATCTAGAAGAATGGAGAAAAGTTTTAAATATTACAAATGATCAGGTCTCTGCATGTTTGGTAAGAGTTTAAATCTGAATGAAATTAATGTAATGTTTAATATTTTGACGATGTGAGAATCTATTCGTATCCTGGGAGGCAAGGCTGGGTATTAACGCGTTAATAAGTTAAAATTAAATTAATTTAATTTTCAAACTTAATAAATTTTTTTTTATATAATCATTATAATTAACTTTAATTGAGTTAATTTTACATTTAAACAAGTTGATTTGATTTTTACTAACTTATAGTTTAAATTATTATTATATCAATCATAAATATTGTTACCAAGTTTTTTAATTTGGGTAAAATTTAATTTTTGGGACACATTGTATAAGTATTTTAATATTTTAGGATATCAACAATTTTGAATCTAATAGTTTATTTATTGAAATTCCATCACCATCTACTTCTAACTCAGCAACCCCAGCTGATGAGGACTCATTAAGTTCCTTAAGCCCTCAACCAGGTACATCAAAAGGAAGTTTATCACCAAAATTTGGATTACCTCATAATCTGTCACCCACTTTGGAAAAAGTAATTTAATTTATCTAATTCTTAAGGTTACTTATTTAAACATATTTTTTAAAAATATATTTCTATAGGAATGTGAACTAAACAACTACTTGCAAAGTTGTACTGAAGGAAAAGCTTTACTAGCAACATATACAGATAGAGGATTATTGGACAACAGTGGCCGTAGATCTGTAATTTAATAGTAAGGAAAGAACTACAGTATAACCCAGAAAAGGTTATTAATTCACAGAAGATATTATCTCTAGCAAAAGAAATTGTTCAAATCTTCCCCAAGGAACATATAAGTACCTATTTCATTCCTTATATGAATTTTGGTAAATATATCTAGTGCAAAAAATAATTTATAAACAAATATGTTCCTTCATACCAATTTTATTTTTATTTAGGTCCAACCATAAAAAAAGCAGCAAAAGGTAAATTATTAGACTGTTTTAATAACAGAAGAATGGAGTACAAAAAGGCTGGAATCATAACTTCAACCACGCCAAGACATTCCCCATCTATGACATATGGCAGCCAATTTGAGTCATTAAACTTCTCACAACAGGAAGATGGTAATGGTAAGTACTCTGTAGATAAATTATATATTTCATAAAAATAACTGTTTTATTTATTGTAATAGTTGATGATCAAATTACTTGGCTACACAACTCTGATCCATGGAATTTAGTCGAAAAATATTGGGTCATCACTCGACAGAAACGTTTGAAAAATGTATTGGATACAAATACTAAAGATTTATTCACAATATCTGATTATATAAAAAAATTTCCAGCTCTCAAAAAGCCTGCGGGTTATAACCTTGTAAGTAACATATTGATTTTATTTATTATAATATAATATATATTAAATAATAATAATAAAAATAAATTGTTTAATATCTAGTTGATTGAAGATTTTAATTTTATGTACCCTGACAAGAAAGAAATTCTCATTGAAAACTTTCCATTATATAAAAACAAAATATTAAAACTTGGAAAAATCAATTCCAGTAATTTGAAAGATAATACACTCAAATGCATAATAAATGAATACCTAAGTTTGTCTACAGGTATAGTTAAATTTATTCAATTGTTCTATTTTGAAAGTATTTTAAGCCAGTATTTTCTTATAATGTCATGGTTTTTAACTAGTGAAGAAGCATCTTATTTGGCGGCATTTTTGATTTTGCCATTTTTAGTGTCTCCAATTACCAAAAAAAGAAAGAAAGAAATGTTGCATGGAGGCCTTCTAAACTGGAAATGAAAGATGGATTCATAACCCACATTAAGTCACATACCGAACTTCAAGACACAGTTTCTAGAAGGAAAGAGAAGTATTCTAAGTTAGGCGTAACTCTACAACCCTTAATCATTATTGTTGGGCCAAATTGTAATGAGATTTCACAATATTTTATATTGGTAGATGATACATATTATGTTTTGAATTCTATTTTAACCGCGGTTGACTGTTGCTTTATAATAATTCATGCTTTAAACCTGCAGTACCCTTATGAAAGTTTGCCAGTTTGGACGTTAATTCAAAAAGGGTTTTATAAAATTGAAACATTGTGGGACACTGAGTATGTTTGTATAAATGCTCTATTAAGTGATTTAGGCATCATTATTGAGTCTTCTCAACATAATAAGTAACTACTTTTTATTATATTTTTAAACCTTTACTATCTGTTAAGAAGTTTAATAATAAATTAGAACTGTTTACTTTTTTTTTTTTCATTCCCATTATTTTAAATATGCCTATTTGTTTTATACGTAATCAACCTTCACTAAACATTCAACTTTTATGAAAACATTTTATAATATGTCACCCAGATCATGATTTTGTTGAGTATAGTTGTGCTGAAATAGGCTGCAATAGAAGTTCTCACCTAATAAATTAATTTAAAAAACATCTTGCTACCTACACATATAATAAATGAGCCTCTTTTATTATTGACACCTCCCAATATAGATTCTGTTAACCAAAGTAGCTTATCACCAGACAGTAGTAATAATGCATGTACATCAAACAAAATGGATATACCAACACCGCTAACATCCTCTATAATAGACACAGGGTCAAATGATTGTTTATTGGAAGAGAACTATGTAAGTAAATTTTTAGCATCGTTATATTCAAACTCTCAAATACCTAGAAATGTTGTTCGAACTGTTGTAAATGACATTACACCTATTTTTGACAATATACATCATATCTTACAGAGAAGAGTTTCCAAATTACTTTCTGATGGTAATATTTCAATTGAATGTTTCAATCATTTTAACTCAATTTTGGATATCATAGAACACCCTTTTACTGATCTCAATACTGAGTATAAACGAATTAAATACTATACCCAACTAGGAACTTATGTACCCCCACAAGAATATATTGTAGGGGAACGATTGAATCAGAATCAACAGCTTAATGATTTTAATTTAGTTCCAATAAATTAGGTGCATTTCCCTGGCACCCCCACTTCCGAATTTTGGATTCAAACCAAGGGCTTTCGTTTGTGCTACGTTTGTGCTGGATTGTGCTCGAATTTCATCGTTTGTGCTGCAACCCTTAAAGAGTTATAATGGATAATGATTGGGGGTGCCAGCGAAACGACTGCACCCCCACCTCAGAATTTCGGATTCAAACCAAGGGCTATCGTTTGTGCTACGTTTGTGCTGGATTGTGCTCGAATTTCATCGTTTGTGCTGCAACCCTTAAAGAGTTATAATGGATAATGATTGGGGGTGCCAGCGAAACGACTGCACCCCCCCCTCACAATTTTAAAATTTAAATTTCACCATTCGTTTGTGCTGGTTTGTGCTCGAGTTTCATCGTTTGTGCTGCAAACCCTAATGAGCTAGAACGGATATTTAGTGGGGGTGCCAGCGAAATGGCTGCACCCCCACCTCCAAATTTTCAAATTTAAATTATGCCATTCGTTTGTGCTCGAGTTTCATCGTTTGTGCTGCAACCCCTAATTAACTACAGGGGATCATTAGTGGGAGGGGGTGGTATGGAGCCATAATGTAGCCCCGATTCAAAATATTGGATCTCCAAATGAGCCAATCTTTAGTAGTTTGCTACTGATATCCTGTACCACTTTTTCGACGTCAGTACTCTACTACTTCCGGAGTTATCCTTATAAATTTAATTAGGGGGTTGTAAAGACGTGCCGGCACCCCCCATATTGAATTGTTTGGTCCAAATCAGTCCCATTGGTTTTGACTAAGTACGTGCTTATTTGTACTCTTTGTCCCATCGTTATTATTATTTACTAGTAAAAAAAGTTAGGTATAGGCCTTTCTTACAAGGGGATGATCTGGAATCCTAAAACGAGGGCAGGTGGACTACAGCCCACAGAGTTTTATCGGAAATTGCTTGAGGTTGGTTGGTAAAAGTAATCAAAAGGTGTCCATATAGGTGTCTCGTAGTTTTTAGGTTCAAGTAACTTACTTGCATGAGTTTGATTATAAAATTTACGTGATCGTAATTATTGTGAAAATCAAAATTCTCAAATATACGTTTTTATCTTGCAAAACTATTAGAAATAACTAAATGGCGTATATGGATCATTTTCACTTTTACTGAAAAAATTCGTCTCAATAACTGTTAAATCAAAAACCAAAACGAAAACATTTTTAAAAAAGTTAACCAAGGGAATACGTAGGTAATACGCTTGATTAAACAAAACAAAAATCAAAATAAACCTTAAAATGTAGTAAAACACTTGGTTAAAGATTGGTTTAGATTAAGTTAGTGCTTATTTGTACTCTTTGTCCCATCGTTATTATTTCTTTGCTCATAAAAAAATTATAAGCCATCCTTACGAGGGGATGCAGGCTTTGTAATGCCTAAAACGAGGACAGCCCCTACAGTTTTATCGGAAATTGCTTGTGGCCGAAAGGTAAAAATGATCCATAGCCCATAGGCCATGAGTGTCCATTAATTATTTCTCGTAGTTTTGTGGTTCCAATAACTTAACTGTAGGAGTTTGATTTTAAAATCCACATAATCGTAATAAAATGTGAATATACTTGAGACAGGGGAAGCGTTTTTAGTTTCATTTTTCAACCCATACAGTTGTCTCACATTAGAAGCATTTTGTTTTGGCTCACGACAATTTAATATTATTTTTAATATAATTTTTTGAGCTAAGTAATTCTCGGCCAGGTTCAACTTAAGGGGACTGTTTCTTCACCAAACGTTTCGGTTTAGGCCCCTCTAAAATGTACTCCCAGAGTCGGGGGGGGGGGTCCTCGAATCCTCCCCTTGTGTATTTTGGAAAACGTTTAGTTTTCGTAACAAGTTTCTGAAACTCAAGATTTGGGTAGATTAGAAGTCGATGATCAAATTCGGTAACTTGTATCGTGCCCGTAGGAGCCGTTTTTTCCCCGTATTTAGGGCGTCGAAAGTTCTAAATAGCCGATTTTTCAGATTTTTTGGCACGGGCACTTAGATTTTGGGTGCGGCGAGCAGTTTTAGTAGTCAACGTTATAGAAGTCTTTTCCCCGGATCCATGGGTACCCAGATCAAGGTTATCCGACTTTTAGTTCGAGAGTTAGGATTTTTCGTATATCTATTGTACTTGAAAAATTACGTACTTACGTGTTTTTTGGATTTTGAGTTTTCGTTTGATCAATTACAAAACTCGAGATTCCGATATTATGGCATATGACGTTTCAAAAAGGGTTTATGGTCGAAGTGCGTACGGACCATTATTTCGCCCGTAATCAGGGTAGAAAAAAGTTGAAAAACGCATTAAGTGATTTTTCGTATACTCATACGTTTCCTTATGTTATACGTCCAATTAACGTTTTGAGTAATAATTATTTTGAACTTTTTTTTCGTATTTAGTTATTTAATGTTTTACCCTTAGGTCCGTGCTGTTAGTGTGTTTGATTTTTTAGCACCAAGTCGTTTTTAAAGTGTGAACAATTTGAATACAAGCTTGTTGTTCACGTTTTTTTTTTTATTATTGTATTTTCGTTTATCTATGGTTAAGTATTATATTGAGTAAAAATCTCATAAATTTACATATGGGTTTTAGGAAAATGAGGCACCTACTACCTACCTAAATTATTATGTTTTATGTAGATTTTTTAACTTATTAGGCCAGATTGGACGAATAGGAAATAAGTTAGTGTGGATATGGTTAATGAAGTAAAATCGTATGAGAATTGATAGCCAGTAAGTACCTATATTGTATAGTGTCTACAACTATCTACATAATGATATATAGGTACCTTATAGTCACCCATGTAAACTTTTTGTGAATAATATAGGCAGCCTATATTATGTATACATACAATGATTATTTTTTTATAATTTTTATCGCCAGAAACTGTATCAAAAAAAATAAAAAAAATTTTAAATAAATATTTATTATACTATTAAGTAGGTAATCCAGCCAAATTATTCAACAGACAGTATTAAGTTAATACAAAGTTAGAATACATTGATGATGATTAAAAATCCAATAATATTAAAAAACAATGAATTGTGAGTTGTAACTTGTATTACAATTTTTGTAAGTTATAACTCAGGTATCAGGGTAAAATAAAAATACATAGATAGCTTCAGACCTGGATACCAGGTATATAGCCTGCATCCCCTCGTAAGGAAGGCTTATACCTAACTTTTTTTACTAGTAAATAATAATAACGATGGGACAAATAGTACAAATAAGCACTTACTTAGTCAAAACCAATGAGACTGATTTGGACCAAACAATTCAATATGGGGGGTGCCGGCACGTCTTTACAACCCCCTAATTAAATTTATAAGGATAACTCCGGAAGTAGTAGAGTACTGACGTCGAAAAAGTGGTACAGGATATCAGTAGCAAACTACTAAAGATTGGCTCATTTGGAGATCCAATATTTTGAATCGGGGCTACATTATGGCTCCATACCACCCCCTCCCACTAATGATCCCCTGTAGTTAATTAGGGGTTGCAGCACAAACGATGAAACTCGAGCACAAACGTAGCACAAACGAATGGCATAATTTAAATTTGAAAATTTGGAGGTGGGGGTGCAGCCATTTCGCTGGCACCCCCACTAAATATCCGTTCTAGCTCATTAGGGTTTGCAGCACAAACGATGAAACTCGAGCACAAACCAGCACAAACGAATGGTGAAATTTAAATTTTAAAATTGTGAGGTGGGGGTGCAGTCGTTTCGCTGGCACCCCCAATCATTATCCATTATAACTCTTTAAGGGTTGCAGCACAAACGATGAAATTCGAGCACAATCCAGCACAAACGTAGCACAAACGATAGCCCTTGGTTTGAATCCGAAATTCTGAGGTGGGGGTGCAGTCGTTTCGCTGGCACCCCCAATCATTATCCATTATAACTCTTTAAGGGTTGCAGCACAAACGATGAAATTCGAGCACAATCCAGCACAAACGTAGCACAAACGATAGCCCTTGGTTTGAATCCAAAATTCGGAAGTGGGGGTGCCAGGGAAATGCACCTCAATAAATTGCACTCAACAATTTATTCCAATGAGACATGTCTTACAAAATTTTTTAAACTTAAAAATGTTTTACTGATACTTTGGAATACATTAATGAATGTCGACATTATAATTCAGTTTTAATGAATTTTACTCAAGGAACCGTATGGCAAGAAAAACTAAAAAATTATGAGTCCCAAATAGTTATACCTATTTTTCTGTTTTTTGATGATTATGATATCGGAAACCCTTTAGGGAGCCATTCTGGGATTCACAAACTGGGGGCTATCTATTTATCAATCCCTTGTTTACTACCTCATCGTCAGTCTTCTCTTAGTACTATTTTCTTAGCACTACTATTTCACTCTTCAGATAGAGAGAAATTTGGTAACAGCATTATCTTTAGACCTCTTATAGATGAATTAATTTTTTGCGGACTACAGGAATTGATTTTGATATGGTGAACTTCAAAGGGAATATTAAATTTGATTTAGGTTGATGCGGACTTATGTAGTGCCGCGTGGAGTGATGCGGTGGTGGTAACCAACGGAGAACCTGTCGGTATAAAATCAAAATAACGAAAAAAAAAAAGAAAAACAACAAAACGGCGCACTGGTGTGACTTGCCCACAGTACCGGGTCTCGCTGTAGTTGCGCCGTGGTCATCCGTCAAACTCTGGCCGCCGTGGTGATGGTTGTGCCCTCCTCGAGGGTGACCGCCCTCAGCATCTGTTGGCTGCGCTCCAGCAGTTCAGCCGCTTGTTGGAGTGAGGTGGCTGTTGGCGGATTTTGCCGCTCCATAGTTGGGTGTGGTGCTGTGCCGACTGAAATTAAGTACATAAAAACACTATTGAGGGTTTATGGTTTGGGGGGGGGGGGTTGTTGGGGCTTTGCTGTGGTCGCCCGTTTGAGGCAGGACACGTATATTTTGCGTGCTGGCTGATGGTCTGTGATGAACACGCCTTTGCCTACGCGTTTGTGTAGTTTCACCGGTCCCCACCATTTCGGTGCGAAGCCGGCGTGAAACTTTTTGTGCGCGCTTGACAGGTGGTGAGCCTTATAGTACACCGTGTCACCTGTTTTGTACTTTGTGTCCGTCGGGCCACCTGTTGCCGGTGGTGCGGTGAGTACATTGTTTTCGCGCCTAGCTCTGTCCATATTTATTTGTTCGATCGGGTTGTCCGCTGTCCGCGACAGTATCCAGTCCCCCGGTCTTTTGCCCTGTCTCCCGAGGAGGAGTACCGATGGTGGGTAACCTGTCCGGTCGTAGCGCCTGTTCCTGATCGAAAAAGTGGGTTATTTGTGGGCTAATTTGGTGTCCCAGGTGTTGTGGTTGCCATTGGCGAGTAGCGCGCGTAGACCTTTTCCTGGTTACGGCGTTCGACTGGGTTGGCCCTCGGGTGATATACCGGAGTTGTCCAGCCCTCGGCTCCCCACTGTTCGATCGCTTTACGCATATCGTTTGCTACGAACTGTGGGTCGTTGTCGCTTAAGCACACACGGGGGTATCCGAAACTTGAAAAGAATTCTCGTTCGAGCGTTTCGGTTATTGTTTTTGTAGTGGCTGTTCCGAGGGGGTATGCCTCGGTCCACCTACTAAACAAATCCGTGGCGACCAGTATATATTGTTTTCCCCTACTCGTGCGCGGGTAGGGGCCCATGAGGTCTATGCTTACCACCTCCTAGGGGTGTCGGGGTATTCTAGTGGTCGCGGGGCCGTCTGCGCGCGTATTTAGTGGTTTGGTACACGTGCATATGTGACACGACTTGACGTACAGTCGGATGTCGTTTTTTTGTCCTTTCCAAAAAAAACGTTGTTTGACCGCCCTGTACGTTTCTTTCCAGCCCGGGTGGTTTGCGAGTACGTGATCGTGGTAAGTCCAGATCACGTTCTGCGTGTTGGTTTTTGGGATGACTACGGGTGTATGTTCGCCCAAATTTATCCGGAGAAGACCGTCGGTAAAAATTAATTGTTTTTTTTTTTCGAGGTACTACCGGTATTGTGCGCTGGGTCGTTTGAATTCAAACAGATTTTGCGCGGGACCGCGTCAAGGTCTTATTATAGGAGACAATTTAGGAATACACAGTATAACCTGGTTTGTGGAGAGTTTCTTTTCTAACTATCAAGATATCGTAGATCAAACAAATTTGAAATTACATAACAATGTTACGCTAACACAAGTTTGTCAAGAGATTTACAACAATATCATCTTGATGTTGTTGAAAACAATGTTTCTAATAGTGGTATTAAAGAGGCATGTGTGTGGCATGATGTACATGGATTTAATGTGTTGAATCAGGTTGGTGTTGACATAATGCATGACTTGCTAGAAGGGGTCTGTAAATATGATATATCATTTTTGTTATTATACTATATAAAACACTTACAATTATTCTCTTTACAAACTTTTAATGAAAGGTTGGTTTGTTTTAATTATGGCCCTGATAAGGGGAACAAACCCTCTGTATTGCATATTGAACATATTCAAAAAAACACCATAAGACTTTCAGCGTCAGAAATGATGTCACTTACTCGTTATTTCAGTTTAATCATTGGAGATTTTATTCCCAAAAATGACTGTGTTTGGGAACTTTATATTTTATTGAGACACATTTTGGACTTGTTAACATCTCCGGTATTACAAATAGAATGTAGTGAATTATTACAAACACTCGTGGCTGAGCACCATGATTTGTATATGAAGTATAGCAAATTTGATTTAAAACCTAAATACCATTACATGGTACATTATCATACTATGATCAAAAAGTTTGGTCCCTTAATATCTATGTGGTCTATGCGTTTTGAGGCCAAACACAGAATATCTAAAATATCTGCTAACACATCCAGTAATCGGCGAAATATATGCAAGACACTTGCTATAAAACATCAGCTTCAGTTGAATGACTTATTTAATAAAGGAACTTTATCCAATGAAATAGAATTAGGCCCTTGTAATAAAGTAATAAGTGATATCGATACACAACTTCTACGATTGTTTTTGAATATTGACTCTAAACGTATTAACAAGGTGTCCATGGGTTTCAGTTAAAGGTA
Organism: Macrosiphum euphorbiae; assembly: GCA_949089665.1. Taxonomy (NCBI): domain Eukaryota; kingdom Metazoa; phylum Arthropoda; class Insecta; order Hemiptera; family Aphididae; genus Macrosiphum; species Macrosiphum euphorbiae. The sequence continues at coordinate 5,679,522 of CARXXK010000002.1, read as the reverse complement.
CTCGGTATCAGCTTAAAATGATTCTTACTCTAGATATAGTTGAACATGATTTTCCTAAATTTGGTATAATTGATAAAATATATGTTTACGATAACTTAATAATATTTCAGTGTTTTAAATTTAATACTATTATGTTTGATGAACACTATCATTGTTTTGAGGTAGAAAAAATGATAAATGAACGCATATTTGTTAAGCATAATATGCTGGCTTCACATATACCAAATCATATATGTACCATGTCAAATGGAAAAAACTATATAACAGTTAGAGTTTAAATTGTAATTAATATTATAAATTTTTGTTATTTTTTTTAGTCAATTCTGACTGCTCTGACCATTGGAGCTTACTATTATATTACATATTTTATATTTATTACTATACAGATTAATTTTACATTTATATTTTTTAATATATATATATATATAAATAAAAATTGGCATTGTTATTCATTATGTTGATTGTTTTGTAATGAATTTATTTATGTAGTATTTGAAGGTAATAATTACATAATACATTTCTAAACATATACTACCTACCTAATCCATATAATATAATATAACTTTAATGTGTTAAGCATTTGTATCAAATTCTGAGTATTTTTATTTGAAATAAACTGATACATTATATATTTGAACCAATTTATTTTTTCATTCTTTAATTCCTTAATCCCAGTCTCCAGGTGTAGAGAGTTAACATATTTTAATTTATTTATTATTAATAATAATAATTAATATTTTTAAAAGTTAATTTATTATAAATTTTGGTTTAATAACAATCTAAAATTGTACTCTTAACTGAATAAATATGGAACTGTTACATAATAATCAGTAAATGTTACACGCATTTTTATGTTACACATACATTGATGCTTATGATTATAACATCATATTATGTAAAATTCACCAAGCATTGTCGTAGAAGCCTTTACCAAACTGTATACTTAAAAGTACAAAACAGAAATTAGACCTAATGAATTAATGTGTTATGAATACAAATGTATACGGTATACACAACAAAACTAACTGTTTAAGGAACAATTATATTGGTAGAAAATAACCAAGCTCATAATGTACCTACAACAGAAAATTTTGTTGTCATTACAATACTCAGTCAACAATAATTTAAACGTAACTCCTACCGAACATTTGGCCGTCACGAAAGCAAACAAAAAACATGGTTGCGGGAGTCATATTCTGACTACAATTACCAAATATTTTTTTCCGTGTACGAAGAAGGACAATTCCAACTACAGTACATTGGAACAGAGGACCAGATTGCAGACATTCTAACCAAGTCTTTGGTTAAGGAACGATTCGAGAAGTTGCGGTAATTGTAGAATTATAGAGATTATTAATTGAGGGAGGGTGTTGAAATATGCAATTAATATGTATTAATATATAGGATATTCACAAACGTAATATATAAAAGAAACAACACGTCTTAAATGGATGCTAATGTCCGCTGGTGACGTAATACCAATATCACGGAGACACAAATTAATACAACGATATCGATAAACAAAAAAGAGATGACGAGTTACTGGACGTGCGTAGTGTTTAACCGTTGGTGGTCGAGAGAACGAGCTGCCGGCGGCCGGTACACGTCTTGCGCGACTTGCAGTGTTGCCAGGTAAAAAATTGTAAATTACCCAAAAATTCGTGATAAAAGTTTCCTAAATCTCCAACAATCTTATTTTTATCCCCAGATTTTTAATTAAAATCCTCAAAAAAATTTTCAGCAAACATTTTTAGTTAAATAACATCATTATTGCTATATTACCTAATATCCTACTCACCAAACTTCTTACCTCCAATAGTGTGACTGTACATAAATAATCATTTATGAAATTGTGTAAGAATCTGTTAACATAAATAGATAACAGTAAAACAAATTGTGATAACATATTGTAACCTGGTTTTAAATAATATTAGAACCTAAGAAATTATTAATTATATATATAAATTAAACGATATATTATTTTATCATATATATATATTATTTAAGTTAACAATTTTGTCCTTGGCTTAATTATGGGAGATACTTAGTTTAGATTTGGGATTTTAGAGGTTAATTAGACACAATAACAATTATTATAATACATAATAATTAATTTTAAAATAAATATAACAAAAAATTAGTCCTTTTTTCACACATTTTGTTAAGTTATAACAGCATAAACTTTTATTCCAACAAATAAATATAAAATAAATAAAGCACAATTTATTTAAGTAATAGTTGAGTACTTATAAAACGAACAATATAAATGAAATCATACCAAAAAAATAAATGTCAGTCCTTTTTGATCACATGATTCTAAAATATAAAATAATTACTTTTATATTAACAAATATAAATTTATAAAAACTAGCAACACTCGAGTAACAAACAATATAAATGATACCATGTGCAAATTTACAAACTAATGTCAGTCCTTTTTGTTTACATTTTGACTTTTGTAAAATGATAAAATATATAAAAGCATTAACTTTTTTACTAACAAATAAATCTTAATATATAAAAACAATTTATCAAGTAAGAGTTCAATAATCATAAAACAAAGAATATAAATGAAATCATATCATAAAAATAAATGTCAGTTCTTTTTGTTCACATTAATTATGTATAATTCTAAAATATAAAAGAAGATAATTACTTTTATATTAACAAATAACAATTTATAATTAACAACTAATAAAGTTGATAATATCTACTTATATAAAAACTTGTAATTAATTAATGCTGTATATTTATAACATGTGCCTATGCATACAAATAAATACCTAGGAATACATATTGTTAGAATGTAACTTTAATAGTTCGTCTGTAACATTAAAGTCATAGCAATTTTTATTTTGATCAGAAATTAATTGTTTTGTATGTAGTATACTCTGTAATTTTTCAGAGGATAACCTATTTCTTGTTTTTGTCTTATTATTATATATTGCACTAAATACTCGTTCCACGCAAGCACTAATGTGTGCAAGAGTTAACAAATTTGTGACAAAATTAGATAGCTGTGGATAAAGTGGAGTGTTATCACCCTTAACTTGTTAAGATATTTGACCCAAAATTCATTTGCACTCAAATTAATGTCTATATCACTTGAGATCAGTAGGCGCCATTCTCTGTCTAATTCATTGACATTCTCAACAAAGTTTGAAAAATAAGAAGCAACAATTCCTAATGATTGTGCATTAGATATTTTTTTAGGGTCTAAAAAAGATAAATGTTTTAATCCAAGAACATATTTACTTTTAAATGGAAAACGAAGATAAAGTTGGTGGGCACATTCCAAATAAAAATCAAGACAACACTTTACAAACTGCTTTTTATCTGAAGAATTAAAAATATTTTGTGAAATGGCTATAACTACTTTTGGTCCTAAATATATTTGGTCATCTGGTAAGAAATTGCAAGGGTTACGGTACTGTAATAGCGAAATGTCAGTATTATTTAATTCACTTGATTTTATATAGCATTGGAGAATAAATTTATAAGCATTTGCCATACGATCATATAGAAGATATATTTTAGGAAGTTCAGACTGGAATTCAAGATTTAAATCATTTAAAGTAGGTAAGATAAATTCTGTTTATTAAATTTCAAATTTATCCCCATTTTATCGAGATTTATAAAAGCTTCGCCCCAAATCCCCAGGTACTCCGAATTTCCCCAGATTTCTCCAAATTTTTCCCCAAACCTGGCAACACTGACTTGCCTTCCCGTCCCGCCTTGTGCCTTTGTGGCGTGGTGGGAGAGTTGGCGATGTCGCGCTGTAGCCCGTGGTGGCGGTTGACAGAAGCGTAGACCGGCCGCGGCGGTACCATAAATAATATGAGAATGGATAGGACATAAGAACTAATCACATGAAAATTTAGTGATACTATTTTTAAGGTGATATAAGGCAAATATTGATATGATAATTGATAAATAATAATAAATAAAATTTATATAATTTCATTTTGTTAAAATATTATTTTCCAATTTCCATTTTCCAGGCACAGGTGGCACAACAATCAAAATACAAACTGACAAATATCTAAATATAACTGACTATCATGTTATTATTATTATTATTTAATAAAATAGTTTTGCACATAACCTTAAAAAGCCTCATATCGTCTTTCTCTCTTTACGTTCTCTCTTCCCCAAAAAAGCACACGGCCTCATATGGAACTAGTATAGGCATGTCCTATCCATTCTTATATTATCTATGTGCGGTACCTGTACTTTGTACTGGTTGCCGCTGCGTACCGTGTCAAATTCCTCTCCAGGGTTTTGGGTTTTTTACACGAAACTTTCAGGGATGGTAGCTGCGGACGTGTGTAATCTAATGGTGTAGGATTTGAGTTGATCGAACCATTATTCAATTTTTAATTAATTTTTAAACAAATGGAATCCGTAGAATAGGGGGTGCACATGGTTTGCGCACATTTACTAAAATTAAAACTCATTTGCGCACATTTTTACAACTCGTTTGGGCACAGATTATTTCTAGTGTAACCACTGGTTTGCGCACACATTTTCCTTCCCACTTTTACAGACTTAGGACTATCAGTGAATATTTTAATTTCACTGGTGTGGTTAAAAATGTATTTTTGGTGTGCTATGTGTTAAAAAAATATGTATAACTAATTTTTATTGTAGCGGTCATCTATTTATGTTTATTTTAATTAGGTACCTACTTATTTCAAAGGTTTACCTTGGAAGCGATTTTCGTTTTTATGATTAATAATACTTGAACACTGAGTATTTAATGTAGCAATTGCCTTACATTTTTTATTGGTATATCGAAATGAAAAATTCCCACATTTTAATTTTCTGTACTTCGAAAACTTAAAATTGTTAATAGAAACACACATTTTCCCGCAACGCGTATAGTATATATTTGTTATTTCGTAATCCATATTTCTGTAAGTGCTCTACGAGATAATTGTCGAAACTAAAACTAAAAAAACTTGTGTTTGCGATTTCAAAACGATAGTACCAGTTTATTGATGGGTCATAAATACTGATAAAGTTTATCGAGTAATATTTCCGATTACAGACCATTATCTGCTTCTAAAAACCAATATAATATTAACGTATATAATAATATTATGTACAAAATATAATCTTCGCTATACCCAGTGGCGTACCCAGGGGGGGGGGCTTAGAGGGCTTCAGCCCCCCCCATTGGCCGTATGAACGGTATGAACGTAGTAAGTAACAAACATTAAGATACGACAACGACTGTTATCTGTGGTGTACGGTGTACGGCACATAGACGTATAATATAATACGTCTATGGTTATATTATACGTCTATGGTACGGCATGACGCACGTGATGCGCGACCAACAACACTATCGCAGTGATAGTGTTGAGTATCACAATCTTCAATCCTTACTCCTTAGTCTTTACTAAATACTATTGCTACTACTTTTTATATTTCCTGTACAGTTTTTTTGTGAATAATGTCTGAGAAAAGACCTAACGTGTTTTCTGTATTCAATTTTAAGAAAAGCAAAGTTGAGTCTGTCGTAAGTAAATATTATAATAAAAAATAAATTTGTATGTGGTAGGTAGCAAAATATAGATTAGTATAATTATATTTTTTTTTAGGATGGTTGTAGTAATATTGAAATAAAAAAGGACAGCCTTTTGCCCGATAGTATAGAAGTTGACAATCCTAATTTATTAAAAAATGAGACCCTGAAAAGTTCAGTAAGTCATTTTAAATTATCTAATAATTATAGAATAATAGAGCATTGTAATTTATAATAGTTATATAATGCTTATCGTTGCATTACTAAGTACAATTCATTAGGTGCAAATTTTTATTAGATATAATTATTGATAAAATTAAAATTAACTATTATTTGCTTTGCTGTCTTTGTAAGTTTTAAATCATAGACATTGTATATTTGTATTCTTAGTCCTTATCAATGCCTGCTATGACTGAAAATGAAATTTACAAGAATGATATTGCTTGCTTCATAATGAACCGAACGCTGAAAAAGTCTGAAATTGTTGATTGTTTAAAACACATTTGGATACCTCCATTAGATTTTAATTTTCCAGAGAACATAGAAGGCAAACAAAAAAGAAAATTTCAGCATAAGTATTTGACACAATATTCTTGGCTTGCTTATAGTGATATACATAAAGGAGCCTATTGTAAATTTTGCGTTTTGTTTGCTTTTTCTGGTGGTGGAATAGGCAGACAGGTAAATTTATGCTTATTTATTAAACCTATATAGGTGCCTAATGATTTTTAGTTTACTTTTTAAAATACAACATATTAATTAAAACTTAATACATAATTTTAGAATTTGGGAAAATTAGTAACTGCACCTATGTTAAAGTTTAAAGATGCTAAGAATGACTTCAACAAACATTCAAAAACAGAATATCATCTTCTTTCTGTTCAAAGAGCAAACGACTTCCTAATCAATTTTGAAAGTGGGTTTGAAAAAACAGTTGATGTACTCTTTGATAAACATCTACAACAAACGATTGAGAGCAACAAAAAAAGGCTGATACCAATTGTTAAGACAATATTATTCTGTGCTAGAAATAATTTACCATTGCGTGGTCATCGAGAAACTGGTTCTTTATCATTAGAAAGTGTGAGAAGTTCTTGTATAGTTGGTGAACAAGGTGTTCTTCGTGCACTTCTGGCTTTTCGGGTAGACAGTGGTGATACAGAACTTCAAAGACACTTTGAAACTTCCCCTAAAAACTGCACAATGATCAGTCCCAAAGTCCAGAATGAGATAATTGATGTGATTGGTGATGTAATTGTAGGGAAAATAGTTGAACGAGTCAAACAATTTCGATTTTTTTCATTACTATGTGATGAAACTACTGACATTAGCACTACTGAACAGATGACAGTATGTATACGATATGTAGATACGTCATCTTGGATACTTAGAGAAGATTTTCTGGGATTTGTAAAAATGACTTCAACTACTGGTTTAGCAATAAAAGATGCAATATTAATAAAACTTAAAGAAGTTGGTCTTAGCATAGATAATCTTAGAGGACAAGGTTATGATGGAGGAGCAAACATGTCTGGTAAACATAATGCTGTCCAAAGTCTGATTTTAAATGAGCAACCACTAGCATTCTATACGCATTGTTTTAGCCACTCTTTGAACCTTTGCTTATCCAAGGCCTGTAATGTTTCCCCGATCAAAAATATGATGGGAATTGTATCAAGTATTGCTGCTTTTTTTTCTGCTTCAGCTAAGAGATCTGATAAATTGAAATCAGTTATTTTAAGCGATAGCAATAATTCACAAAAAAAAGAAAAATTGAAAACACTGTGCGAGACACGTTGGATTGAGCGTCATGACGCATTGATTACATTTAAACAATTGTATGTTTATGTAGTGCATGCTCTTGAAGATATTTCACATGATCCTAATCCTGAAAGCTCATGCAAAGCAGCATTATATTTAAATTCAGTGACAAAAATTGATTTTCTCGTTGCACTTGAAGTTACAGTAACTTGTTTTGCCTACACTTTACAACTCAGTATTTCTCTTCAGAGCAAACAACAAGACATTTCTAAAGCATTATCCGACGTAATGGTTATTCGCAGTGCACTAGAAGAGCTTCGAGAAGGTGCAGATGGACACTTTAAACAAATTTTTAAGGATGTTTCTGATATTGCAAATTTAGCAAATGTAGAAATATGCATGCCACGGATATGTGGTAGGCAAACACAAAGAATAAATGTAAATTCAAAAGATCCAGAGACATACTTCAAAGTATCAGTGTTTCTTCCTTTTCTTGATTTCATCCTTCAAGAATTGGATGCACGATTTAATCAACGACTTAGTGATATAATACCTTTACAGGGACTTATTCCTTCAAATTTTGGTATGTACGATGATGAAACTATTTTGAAAGCGGCTTCTATCTATGCTCAAGATCTTTCAACCGATGATAATTCTATTCTTAAAGCAGAGTTGCGCATTTGGAGACACCAATGGAAAAATAAGCAAATTAAAACAGATTCAGCTATTGATACATTACCCCATTGCACAACTGCCGTACCAAATATAAAAATACTTTTACAATTGTTTGCGACATTGCCAGTCACCTCGGCGACGCCTGAACGTACATTTTCAACTCTAAAACGATTAAAAACATATCTACGTTCAACCATGTCGGAAGAACGACTCAATGGATTGGCATTAACAAATATTAACAAAAAAGAACTACTCTGTGAGGATGAAATAATTAAATTATTTTCCACAAAGGCACCCAGAAGGATGCAATTAGAAGACTGGAGCAAATAATGTAAAAAATAAAATATGTATTTTGAAGTTACCTATATAAAATAAAATAATTTATCATATAACATATTTTGTATAATAAATCAGTCCCTACTTCCTAGTTCCTACTAATTAAATATATCACTAATATATTATGTATGTGTTATAAGAATTATATTATAATGAAATATTACAATTAACTGTTATAAGACTTTATTGAAAATTGTTTGTTGAGATGATGTCAAATTTGAATTTACTTTGTTTAGCCCCCCCCATTTGAAAATCCTGGGTACGCCACTGGCTATACCATATTATTGTATATAATATGTTGTGCAGAATCAAGTGGTTAGATTACAGACCATAATCTGCGTCTAAAAACCAATATAATATTAACGAATATAATAATATTATGTACAAAGTATGTGCGCAATCGAGGTTCGATGGTTCCTTCTACAATATATTGTGCGCAAACGAGTTACAGGTTTAAGCAGGTTTAAGCAGGGAAATTTTAAAATGCGCGCAAACTAGTTGTAGCTAGGATAGGTACTTAATATAACATATATGATCTTATACTCATAACACACAATTATTGAATTTCGGGTACTACAATTAAGTAGAAATTGTTGAAATATACAATTAATATGTAGTATATGTAGTCAGCCTTGACACGTGTGTACAATATAGTAACTAGTTATGTACGAGCATAAGACTCACTCTCTTTACGGATGTAACATGACCTAGGTCGTGCATATAAATAGGGCCTTTGATGTATGTAATACTCACTTGCACAGGCGTCGTTGTACAGAGCGTATACGATGTGTGTGTACTGTCACAGTTTAATTGTCCAGTTGTACGTTATTATATATTATACTTATACATAATCATATTGTCGTGTTATTACTTATTATATTAATGCTAACATCATTAGTCCGTCAAGCTTCACTTTCAACAGGTTATGGGCCCAGTCAATAACCAAGACAAACAGTCTAGTGGATTCGTGATCGAAGTATTTTTATATTTGTATTAACGCAGAAAACTACAACCAGTCGGAGATATCCTGGATTTCGGAAAACGGCGGAACAGTGTACATAGGTAAAGTTTTGTTATAAATTGTTATACAGGAAAGTATACGGGAAACCATCGGTCATGGAAGACACGGTGAAGATAACAAAATTATGTGCGGAAAACTGGTCGTTATGGAAGTTCCAGATGAAGGTCATTCTAAATGCCTTGGAAGTAGGTGAGATAGTTTCAGGTGAATGGATGAAACCAAGTCTGCCTATAAAAAAAGTCGGCAGGAGAGACCGACGAGGAAGCCAAAGCACGTTGGCAAAGGCATATACTAGCGCTTGGCAAAAAGCGGACGGTAAATGTCAGAAAATAATAGTTACCTCAGTGGACGATGGTCCATTACAATATTTGATTAACTGTGGGACTGCATTGGAAATGTGGGAGAAACTGCTGGGTATTTACGAGCAGAAGTCTGAGGCAAGTTTACATTTGCTTCAACAACAATTTTTCAGTTATTCAAAGGAGTCGACAGATGACATGTCGACGCATATTTCTAAATTGGTCAATTTAGGAAGGAAACTGAGAGTAGCGGGTGAACCAGTTACGGATAACATGGTTATGACAAAAATTCTAATGACATTACCAAAAGAATATAATCATTTTTACAGTGCTTGGGATTCAGTCCCAACGGGAAGTAAAAATATAAATAATTTGACTAGTCGATTGTTGATTGAAGAATCACGGGTTATCCAGATCAAAGGTGAAGTTGGTGAACAAGAGAAATCGAGTGCATTTCCGGCCAAATTTCAAAACAGATCTGATGGAAGAGACGGCAGCCGTAATTATGGAAAAGGTAAAAATCAATTTACTAATAAGTGTTATTACTGTGGTAAACTAGGTCATTATAAAAGAGACTGTAGAAATTTTCTACATAGTGTACACGGTGGTAAAACCGGTACTATAGGTGCGAACTTGAACGCATTCGTGAGCGAGTCAAGAATAAATAATATTGCAACAGATGCGTGGGTACTAGACTCGGGCGCTTCGGATCATATGAGCGCGAATCGAGAGTGGTTTTCAAGTTATGAACCACTGGACAACACGCAACAAATCACTATAGGTGATGGGACGAATCTGTATGTGGCAGGTAGAGGTAATATTAATATATTATCATACGTAAACGGTAATTGGAATAAAAATTACATTTCAAACGTGTTGCACGTGCCGGGACTAAAATTTAATTTATTTTCGTGCGGTGCAGCGATGGATAAAGGATTAGTAATGACGTCAGATAGTAAGACGTGTATGTTAACTAAACAGGGGAAACCCGTATGCTCAGGTAAGAGATGCGGAAGGTTGTTTGAGTTAAACATCAAGGTCGAAGTACCGACAAACGGGTACGCGACGGTAGCTGTCGAAAACAGGTTGTCTGTTTGGCACGAGCGCATGGCACATCAGAATTTACAGTACGTAAAAAGTTGTTTGGCGAAACACGAAATAGTATGTACGGCCAAGGACGACGAATTCATGTGCAGCAGTTGTATAATAGGTAAACAAAGTCGTAAATCATTTAGTAAAAGTAATACGGAGTATCACAATGTCGGTGATTTAATTCATGCAGACCTATGTGAACCAATGGAGGTAAGCTCTATAGGCGGTTCAAAATACTTCTTGTTATTCAAAGACGACTACTCGCATTATAGAACGGTATATTTTATTAAAAATAAATATGATGTTAAAAATATTTTTGAGACGTTCAGAAAAAGTATTGAAACAGAAACAGGTTGTAAGGTCAAAATATTACGAACGGATAATGGATTAGAATTCGTAAATAAAGAATTTACGGGTATTTTACAAAAACACGGGATTCGACATCAGTTAACAGTTCCCTACACACCACAGCAAAATGGAAAAGTTGAACGGGAAAATCGTACAATAGTAGAGTCAGCGAGGACAATGATTTGTGCGAAAAATTTGGATGTATCACTTTGGGCGGAGGCGGTAAACACGGCTGTTTACACGCTTACACGCGAACAGGAACCAGTTCAGTTAAAAATAACTCACCATACGAGTTATATTACAAGGTAATGCCAGACATTAAACACTTACGAGTTTTTGGTACTGTCGTATATACACACATACCAAAGCAAAAACGTAAAAAGTGGGACCCTAAAAGTGAAAAAGGAATATTTGTTGGCTATTCGGATAACACGAAATTTTATCGTGTGTATTATTCGAAAACAAATAGAATTTCAATGTCTAGAGATATTATATTCGAAAACGAAGGTAATAAATTGGAAAATATAATTTCAGACAAATTAGAATTCACAGATACTCAGACTCAAGTCGAGGGCGATCCGGTCAAGGTTGAATTGACGACGGTCGACAACAGGAGTGGCATGGTGCTACGTGATCGGAATACATTAAAAGCGCCGATCAGGTATAATGTGTCGTCGTTCGTCGCCAATCTCGTTGAACCACTAAATCGTGATGAAGCGATAGCTGGCCCACAGAAAAACGAGTGGGAGCACGCTATGAGTGATGAAATTAAATCACTACACAAAAACAACACTTGGTCACTAGTTAATTTGCCTCAGGGCAAGGTTGCGTTACGTAACGCATGGGTTTTCAAAACCAAATATAAAAGTGACGGTAATATCGATAAGTTTAAGGCCAGATTGGTCATTAAAGGTTGTTCACAGAAATACGGTATAGATTACCATGAAACATTTTCGCCAGTGGTCAGATACGAATCAATTAGGGCGATATTCGCAGTAGCAGCTGTGGAAATATTAATACTACGACAATTCGACATCAAGACAGCATTTCTGTACGGAGAACTACAGGAAGAAATTTACATGGTACAACCACCAGGATACGAAGATGGATCGAATAAAGTATGTAAGCTTCAGCGTAGTTTATATGGCTTAAAACAAAGTCCAAGATGTTGGAATATACACTTTAAGAACTTTTTGAATGCATTTGGTTTACAATGTACCGAAGCGGATGCATGTGTATTCAATGCTTGTAACAGTAAAATTATTCTGGCAATATTTGTAGACGATGGCTTAATCGCTGCAGACAATGAAGAAATAATAGATAAACTTTTAACAAACTTGGAGAAAGAATTTGAGGTAAAAAAAGGAAACTTAGATTATTTCCTAGGTATGCAGGTAAATATAATGAAAAATGGTTAATTATTTGTGCATCAGACAAATCATGCATGTAGCATAATTAATAAATTCAATATGCTGGACGCCAAGGAACTTTCAATACCAATAGACAAATCACATACACTTGAACAAAAAGAAGATACGGAAATATTGAATGAAGATATTCCTTATAGGCAGGCAGTAGGTAGCTTACTGTTCTTATCACAGGTAACAAGACCAGATATAGCATATGCACTAAACTTTGCTAGTCGTTACTTAGCAAAACCAACTAAAGCTCATTGGAACTTGGTAAAACGGATTATACGGTATATCAAGCGAACATTTAATTATGGCTTGTACTTTAATAACAAAACAAAATTGTCATTAGAAATATTTAGCGATGCAGATTACGCAGGTGACATTCAGACACGACGTTCGACGTCAGGATTTCTATTCAGGTACGGGTCAAGCATAATTTCATGGACATCGCAGAGACAACATTGTGTGTCATTGTCATCGACAGAGGCTGAATATATTTCGGCCAGTGAAGCTGTCAAAGGGATCTTGTGGATTACACGGTTGATAACAAGCTTATCAACAACAGGTGACAAACAACCAGTTCTATTTATAGACAATCAGAGTGCTATTCGTTTAGTGAAAAATCCGGAGTTTCATAAGCGGACAAAACATATAGACGTACGGCACCACTTCATAAGGGAGAAATACGAAGAGGGACAATTCCAACTACAGTACATTGGACCAGAGGACCAGATTGCGAACATTCTAACCAAGCCTTTGGTTAAGGAACGATTCGAGAAGTTGCGGTCAGCCATAGGAGTGACTACAATTAAAGAGATTATTAATTGAGGGAGGGTGTTGAAATATACAATTAATATGTAGTATATGTAGTCAGCCTTGACACGTGTGTACAATATAGTAACTAGTTATGTACGAGCATAAGACTCACTCTCTTTACGGATGTAACATGACCTCGGTCGTGCATATATATAGGGCCTTTGATGTATGTAATACTCACTTGCACAGGCGTCGTTGTACAGAGCGTATACGATGTGTGGGTACTGTCACAGTTTAATTGTCCAGTTGTACGTTATTATATATTATACTTATACATAATCATATTGTCGTGTTATTACTTATTATATTAATGCTAAGATCATTAGTCCGTCAAGCTTCACTTTCAACAGAAATAATATTTTTCAAATAATATTACAGTGCCTTTGTCGGACAGTCAGTTGTTTCAGCTGAGCCTAAAAACAGGACGACGCCGAACATGCCAACAAACCGTTCTAATTTCAAATTGAACCGTCCACACGGTCCGATAATGTGATGCTGATTTACTTAATTTAAATGTTATTTGTAAATTGTGTTATTTTCATTATGTTTCACTAACAAATTTCGGGAGTACAATGATAGTTTAAAATAGAAATAGCGGAAAATAAAATTTTGAATAAAATGTTTTTTTTTTTTTTTGTTATTTAAAATGTATATTATATTATATTAACATATTTACAGTTAATTGCCCTGCCATATTTGATATTTATAATATAATAATACACAAGTCTGAGTAGGCATGAATAAATTATGAACATAGGAAAAACATTACAATTTATTGCATAATATTAGTTGGTTTGATAATTTGCATTTAAAATCTATTAAAAAAGTTTTCTTTTTCATCAAAGCATTTTGACATTTCGTCTTCTTAGTTAAGACCAGACACAATTAGGACACGGAATAAAATGTTTACGAGAATGAGCATCGCACGACACGATTGTAAAAATAATAAAGACAAAATTCGACGACCAGTCGGCCCGCAGCCAACTGCGGAAGTGCCGACAAACAAAAGTTTCATAGAAGACGGTCGACCACACTAGCGCCACGAGCGGTTTAAAACTCACACAACAAGTTGCATGCATTTTTTGCATTACAAACCGTTAGAAACTAGTGCTCTGGTGAGCAACTTGCATACTATTTATGTGTGGTGCATCGTGTGTGGGACCAATCATTAAAATCACTCGTTGCGTTGTTCAGTCATTACCAAAAAATAAGGTTTAATAGTAGGTGCCTATTCAAACACCTATAATGCAACCCAAACTTCCACAGTATTGTGTATCTATAAATGGAATATTATGGTAACTTAGATTAATATGGACACAATTTCTGGTTGTACAAATGTTTCCAAAATTAGCTAGGTCCAAATAAATTTACTGTCGTAGGTGTAATGTTTGAGGATGATCAAAAAAAAATAAACATGGGTGGTTGGTGGGATTTGTAATCTTCGAAATTACCGTCTTAAATTTAAAATTCAACATTTTTGTGTTAACTATAACGTTATTTTTAGTTACTTACTATAAATGTATAATTTCTTTATTACCTTATATGTTTCAAATTTTAGTTTGGATTAAATTTGAAGTTGAAACTTGGAATCGATATTAGTTCTATAAATTGGGCACTTGGTAGCTTTGGCAAAAGGGCTCCTTGAATTTGAGAAATCCAATATTAACTAGTCTACTGCATCATTTGTAGCTTCGCTGTTCTTAAATTGTTGAAAGCTATTAATGTGATAAACACTTCAGTGCACTGGCTGTTGGTGTACTTAATAATTGAGCAGCAAGTTAAATTTAAATTTTATTTTTCTTCCACCCTATGAGTGCACCTATTAATTTGTTTGCAAATTTAAAACATAACTTAGTTTGTAATTTATGCAAATTTTCAAAATAATTCCACCGAATTAACCTACTAGGCGACTTAAGTACTTAAAATACCTTGAGGGCTGTAACGTCACAGAATTTTAGGCCTTACTTAATATTATTATAGTTCCCCTGAGCATATTATTTTTCATTATTATTATTACTTATGATTACATTATGATATTATTATATTTATCGCGCGCCAATGCATAAATGACCACAATGTTACATAATACCTGACCCCGGCCCCCACAACCCGCAGTGTCCGCCCGCCAACAGGCCGCTGCCGATGCCGGTCGTCACCGCCGGTCACGTCCGTCGATACGCACCGACAAAGCAGTCTGTTTTCCCAATTATTATTGTAAACGTCCCTATAATGCGACACTGACCTTCCCCACCACGTCAACATCAACGACCACGACCAGCGGCAAGACAACATCGGCCGTCTTTTTCACATTTTCCGAGACCGCTGAACGAACCAGACGTTTTGGTACCGTGACGCATCTCGAACTTTTTCAACAACGACCACAACCGCGTGTCGACCACCATCACTTCGCGTGTGACTATCATTATTGTTTTTTCATCGACGGGAACCAACCGCCATGATGGGCTAAGTACCGCTCACGGGCCCGATGGTGGGCAAAGCTGCTGAACCAGTCAACCTCCGTGTCGCCGTCACCATCCTAGGCGGTTTGATCGACGACAAGATGGGCCATGCCGGCCGCGTGTGTGCCGGTGGTATTAACCAGCCCATCCAGTTCCTCGTTCAACAACACATCTCAACGTCGTGAGAGTAATATCTACAAAATGTTCCCCCCTTTTTTTATTTTGTCTTGTCACTTAAAAGCACGATACTTGTAAAATGTGCGTTGCAGAACGCCAAAGTGTGGTTGCCATTGGGGCCTAGCGGGTAACCTCCTACGCGTTCACATATGGCTGGCGTAAAAAACCAGCGGTCCCTGTGCTCGTTTAAGTAGGGGGCCCCGGACCACACTTACACTTACAGGACCCTTCGTTTCCCCCCTAATCATTTAAACTGCCCCGGTAACCCTGTGGAGACCACCACGAGTAATGTGATGTGTCGATCCCCGTGGGCCGAGCGTTTTTTTTTTGTTTACCATGTGCCTTTTATATCTTGTACCTACTTGCCATGTGCCATGCTATATATTATTTTGTTAAAATGAAAAATGTCAAAATCTTACTTAAATTATCTACAATCAAAAAACCTGTAAAATACATCCACGTGATTACCCTAATACTGCTCTTATTATTTATTTTCATTAACTTATTTTTTTTCTTCTCTCTCTCCCAACATAAATCCTCGGCATTCAGCTTGCCGTTGCGTGTATCAAAGCCTGTGAGCTCCACCGACTTGACCCTCGGGTCTCACGCGGTGCGGCTCACAGGTCATGAGGAAAGTGTTCCCCTTTCGTCATGGGTGGTTTTGGTGGCATAAAAAGTCACTAACTCTCACAGGGCCATACAACCGCCAGCGACCACAAGAACATGGTTATGAATCAAGAATTTTTGGCCGCCAGCTATAGCACAGACTATATGAAAACAGATAGCTCACTCGGGATGTAAACAAACACTATGAATATTATCACCGCGACCAAATCAGTGTGACCACAGTGAGGGCATAACATTTCGTTTGGTCCATGACAAAAAAATGACGCGATTGCTACCTGCCGCCAACATTGAAATTCATACTAACTACCCTTCTGTTCTATAGGATCTGACCTTTTACATCCCTTAGAAAATAGGTTATCTTGGCCTTTAGTTGCTGTTTGCACGACTTCCATGTGACTTATTAGTTGACCACTGACCAAGTGTGTAGTTTACTTAATTTTCAGTTTACAATTTAGTTGTACTTCTTAATTTTAAAATGGATAGTAAAAAAACAGGAATGCGTTGCTCTGTACAATTTTGCAAAAGTAAAGCAAGTACTAGGAATATAAGTTTCTTCCAATATCCAAAAGACGATCGTCTAGCATTATGGACAAAAAATTGTGGTACAGAAAATTTGACTGAAGAACTATCAAAAAAAAATAGCTATAAAGTATGTGGGGATCACTTTGTAGATTCAATGTTTTTGAACTCCACAACAAAAAACCGACTAGTTTTCAATGATATTCCAACAATATTTAATGGTAAGTAAATAATAAAATTATTAAAACATGTTTAAAAATTATACAAATAATTTGAAAAACAAATTTGGATCTTAATAAAGTAATTTTTGGTTTAATAATTTAATTTTAATTTTAGTTACGTTTTTTTGAATTTAATTTTTAGATGAAATAATGTTTGAAAGAACTAAATTGGCCAAATTACAGTCGAAAACCGATGTAGATCCACAGTATTTTGATGATAATTCAAAAGACCAGAGTAGCTGTAGTAGTTCAATTCCAGGCACTGAAGGATTAAGAAGTCATTTTAGTGGATCCATGAATACTTCTGATGCTTCAAATGAATCTTGTAGCTCAATCACAACTACTGATTCTTCAAATCAAACACCTGGATACTTATCGGCAAATACACCAAGGAAACAAAAACTAGTCACGGAGATTAAATCTGGAAAACCAGAAATAAAAAATTTAAAGAAGACTGTAGTAAGTCTAAGTCAACAATTAGCTAACTATGATACAGTTGAAAATTTTTTAAAATTAGGTGAAAAATATTTATCACCTGGATTATTTACAATTGCCAAATCCCAAATGAATTTAAAAAAAAAAACAAAAAGAAGGTTATAGATATAATAATGAAATTAAACAATTAGCATTAAATATTTATTTTTTAGGACCTAGAGTCTATAAACTTTTATTAAATACTCTTTCACTACCATCAATTTCTACTTTAAAACGGTTAACTCATAAATTTGAAATGTAACGAGGCTTGAATGAATTTTTTTTTAATATTATTAAGTATAAAATTAAATATTTTACTGACGAAGCTAAAGAATGTGTTCTCTGTGCAGATGAAATGGCCTTAAAATCAAACCTCTATTATATGTTAAACAAAGATGAAATTATAGGGTTTCATCAAACAAATAAGACAAAGACTTATACTCCTGCCAAGTATGCATTTGTTCTAATGGTTAGAGGAATAAATGTTAACTGGAAACAACCAATTGCATACTTTTTAGTATCAAGTAGTTGTACCGGATATGACTTGCAGGATATTATTTTTGAAACTATTCGCAAACTTTTTGATATAGGATTAAATGTAAAAGCTTTTATTACAGATATGGGTTCTAACTTTGTAAGTTTCAGTAAAAATGTTAATGTTACCCCAGACAGGCCTTTTTTTAAAGTTGGTGAAAAAAAAATAATATATATATTTGACCCTCCCCATTTATTAAAATCAACAAGAAATATGTTTTTTCAACACAATTTTAAATTTAATGATAACTTAATTGAAAAAAAACACTTAATATCATTTTTTGAACAAGACAGTAAATGTAATTTAAGAACAGCCCCAAAATTAACACATTCTCATATTTTTCCTGGACCATTTGAGAAAATGAAAGTTTTTTTGGCTGCGCAAGTGTTTAGTCAAAGTGTAGCAGCCGGCATGGAGACTTACCTTGTTAGTAATAAATTGGAGTCTTCTTCAAAGGCAACAATAGATTTTATTGAAAATATGGACAAACTTTTTGATATCTTCAATTCTTCAAGAAGGCCAACTTCAAAAAATTTCAATAGACCCTTTAAACAAACAAAAGAACAAGAAGACCATTTAAAATATGTGCATAATTTTTTTACAAATTTAATTATTATTAGCAAAAAAGAACAAACTGATGTTACTAACCGGATGAAATTTATTAATGGTTGGTTGATCTCCATAACTGGCTTGCTGTTACTTTGGAAAGACTTGAAATCAACAAGACCATTAAACCAACAAGAAAATTATGTTTTATACACTGCCAGATTAAACCAGGATACTATTGAGAATCTTTTTTGTACAATCAGACAACAAAATGGCAATAACACTAATCCAACTCCTTATCAATTTTTGTTTGCATTTAAAAAAATTTTTTTACTTGATTATTTTCAACACTCAGAAAAAGCAAATTGCATAAATGATTTGGATGCAATTTTAACTCAAATACCCACTGATTCAGACTTAGACATTAGCACCCTATATGCTGATAAAACACCCTTTCAATTTAAAAAAAAACTTGTCCACTTTCTATAGAACATGTTGATTATAGAAATTTATAAATCCCTGAACAAAATGCATTCATTTATGTTTGTGGATATATTATGAGTAAATGTCTAACCAAACACTCATGTGAAATATGTTTAGAGTATGCAAAAACCCAAAAAAATTTAGATCCTTCATTTTTGTTATGCTTTTTTAAAGCGTATGAAAATGCTGAAAAATCAACGTTTGGAAATTTAAATATGCCCCATGAAAATTTTTACAATTATGTTTATAGCTTGGAATCTGAATTTATAAATAGTTTTCCTATTTTGTCTGTTGAAAAAGGAATAGGCGATAAACTTAAAATGAGAATGCTTAATATTGATTATGAACATCCATGTCCCAACTTTGATAAAGATTACTTACTGAATTTTTTTTTGCGTTTTAGAATTTATGCTTCAATTAAATTTTTAAATAGACATTTGGTATCTGAAAAAAAAATCAAAAACAGAAAGTTAGCAATTTTGCAGCATTTGTAAAGCAATATTTTGTAATTGTATTAATTTTATAAATATTTAGATGTATAATTGTAATTTAATAAATACCTTTTTTTATTAGAATTTAATATGTGCTAGTATATACTATGTGCTTTAATATATACTAATTGAATTGTATGATACTACAATTGCTCCATTTGTGTTTGAATACCTGTAACTAAATTATAAATTAAACATTAATTAGTTATTACTTTTGTAAATTGTATTATAAGTCTTTATATGTGTCTCTATGTTGTAAATAAAACATATTTAAGTTAGGAATAAATTATGTACTGTGTAATTATTTAGATTACCTACCTATAAATACTTATTATCAGGGCTCGTAAGTTCATGCATCTGCATGTTTTTTTTTGCTACACAGGAAAACATGCTAACTGTGATACAAATCCGTTTCATAACAATAGTAATAATAGTATGAAGTTTGATAGTGCATGTTTTTGCATGTTTTGGGTGTAAAGTCATATTTGGCATATAGTTGATTTTTTACAGTTATTAGTGCATATTATTTCATAAAAATATTTTTTAGACAAATTTGAAAAATTTGAAAGGTTTCTGCCGATTTTTGATATCTTGTTCCAATCGTCCAATATCGCATGGTAAATTATAACGGTTTTTTAAATTTTTTATTGATTAATTATTTAGCTAATTAATAAAAATATCGAAAATCGGGCTTCTTACGATTGTAAAAAAAGTTCTACTCTACAATTTTTATAATAGGTATTTTTACTGTAAACTACTTCAATAAGCCGTATTACTTGAATTACGAAACCATGGTTTTATGCCATATTTTGTCTACTAGTGTGCTCTCTTAAGTTGGAAAACATAAAAAATACACTTATAAAATATATATTACTAAATTATCTCAAAATGAAAAACCTAATATTTAATTCCAAATGTTTTCATTGTTGGTGCTGAATAAGGGTGTACACAAATTAGACAAAAATGACTACCTAATTAAAATTTATAAAGATTTCAAAGCTATTTGAACTTCACAAGTATTAATTTTATTTTTTATTTTATTAATTTTGACTGTTAAATATATAAAAATAAAAGGAATAAAATACTTTAAAATGTATGGATTTATTCTTATTATTTTAAAATTTGGTCATGTTTTTTTACATAATGCATATTTTGAGTTCATAATTTAAAAATGAGAAGGCATATAAATGCATATTTTCGAACTTTTAAGTGCATATTTTAATGCATATTTTGACAATTTTTAGTGAATGAATGCATGCTTATTTATGCATTTTTTAGTGCATGAAGTTACGAGCCCTGCATATTATAGATTTACTTATATATTACCAAATTAGTATATATATCATTTTTATGTTTTAATATGTACTTACCTTTGTTTTCCTTAAGCATGGAAAATGTCTAAATATTGAAATAAATATTTTTTTTATGTAAAGTATGATATCATCATCATGTTTACAGTCTACAGTACTCACAAATGTATTGCAGGTAACTTTAAATATTAACTATATTATAAAATAATATGGTCTGTGGTTAATACTAAAAGACTAAAAAAAGTTTTAATGTAAATTTAAATTTATAAAGTAAAGTTAAAAATACAGACTATCTGACTATCTGTGTTAAAAGCTTGTGTTAACAAATAAACTAATAAATAATAAAAACTTTTAACTATCGTCTTTCACAGTTTCACATGTCATTAACTTACGTCTTACTAATTACAATCGGTACATACAAATATACAATAATATTGTATAACATCTGAACAATAATTTATTTAAACGCATGTAGCTACACTGATTTGGTCGCACCCAATCAGAGGATCTTATTTTCTTTCCCATTGTTTTCGGCCGAGTGAGCTATCTGTTTTCATATAGTCTGTGGCTATAGTAACCCGTGAGGAATTCTTATGGCCTATAAGACCGCCGTCTGCCGCATTTCTAACGTTCTTTTGTATAGCAATACATTTGTTGGCGGTGTACATAGTAATGATCTTTATAATTATTTCATGGCTTAGAGCTGAAAATTACACTTCGATTGATATATTATTTAACCTTGTACAAGGTTATTTCGTCGATATATCGTTGGTCAAGAAAGAAATTGAATGACCCACATTACAGCAAATTACAAGATATGAACGAGCTATTAATCGTAAAACCCGAGTTATTGACCTAACCTAACTAAACCTAACCTAACCTAACCCCAGTTATTATTTGTACACAATAAGCGTTTGATGTGCCTGATGATGATTTTATTTTTCTGTCTCATTTTAATGGTTATAGTGTTAACACTCAAGTTTTCATTTAATTAATTTGTTTAACGACATCGAAACTTGGGCTAACAGATAACTTAAATATACAAGATATTGTACTTAGCTAATATTGTTATCAAACAAAATAAATCGGCAGGGTGAGGTATACAGTTCATATATAGTTAGTATATATCGTAGCCATTTTAATTCCTTAACGTGATAAAATGATATATTGGGGTTATTATTGCAATAACCTTGTATTCCATATTGAAGCCATGGGCTAACATGTTCATCCTTTATCCATTTATAAGTGCGAAAAAGTCGCCAACAATTTCAACGGACACGCCATAAATCGTTGGCATTGCGCTGGCCCAGCATCATCTTACCAGATCTACGTCTACGTTAATGACAATTCCAATCATTAGAAGCTAATACTATGTATAGGTACTTAATATAACATATATGATTTAATACTCATAACACACAATTATTGAATTTCGGGTACTACAATTAAGTAGAAATAATATTTACAGTGCAGTCGGGCAGTCAGTTGTTTCAGCTGAGCCTAAAAACAGGACGACGCCGAACATGCCAACAAACCGTTCTAATTTCAAATTAAACCGTCCACAATCTCCGATAATGCTTTGCTGATTTACCTAATTCAAATTTTATTTGTAAGTTGTGTTATTTTCCCTATGTTTCAATAACAAATTTCGGGAGTATGATGATAGAATAAAATCGAAATAGCGGAAAAAAAACTTTAAATAAAATGTTTTGTTTTTTTTTTTTTTGTTATTTAAAATGTATACTACATTATATTAACATATTTACAGTTAATTGCTCTGCCATATTTGATATTTATAATATTATAATACTTATTATCCTTGATGTTTGAGGATGTTTGAAGTCGAGGATAATAACAATGGTAAGTAATCATATCTTAATTTTGACTTTTGTTCATTATTTTTTTTAATTTCAGTATTGCAAGTCACGGGTTGTCACTACGGTATGTTTTGATCATTTTAAAAAGAGTATAGTTCATAGGCCATTTTTATAAATTTATAATTTTTGTATTTCAGAACTTAGGAGAGGTGCTAATATTTTTGACTCAACAAGCGAGGAAGGTGATGTGAGTACTCCTCTAGCAATTTTTTTCATTTTGATTTACTCATTTGGTTTTATATTGACCTTTTAGATGGACGTTGATGATTGTCAACTATCGGACGGTGTAGTTGTGAGTGCTTCTCTAACATTTTTTTTTTATTTTGATTTACTTATTTCGTTTTTATTTTGACTTTTTAGATGGACGGTGGTGATTACAAACAGTCCGATGGTGTAGTTGTGAGTATTTCTCTAGTCTTTTTTTTCATTTTGATTTACTTATTTCGTTTTTATTTTGACTTTTTAGATGGACGGTGATGATTACAAACAGTCCGATGGTGTAGTTGTGAGTATTTCTCTAGTCTTTTTTTTTCATTTTTCATTTTGATTTACTTATTTCGTTTTTATATTTACCCATCAGCCGAAAGGGGATGATTATGCAATAGAGTCCGATGATGATGTGAGTATAAAAAAATTCAACTGTTCCCTTTTTATAAATATTTATTTAATTTATCTTCGTATCATGTTGTCCAGATGTTCGCTGATGAGCAACCGGCGACAACCGACGACTATCGATGGTTGTCGGTCCAGCAGTGCCTGGATCTAGGCATCGGTGGCCAGAAGGTAAACCATGATTATTTTTAGATTGAAGTTCGTTGGGTATAAATTTTGAATAAATATTTTTCAGCCTTTCCGACACTGCCCATTGTGTAACTTCCTAACTTATGATCAACTCCCGCGGCACATAGCAAATGTGCACCGGGAGTTGATAATACACCCCGTGAGGGAGAATGTGCAAAAAATCAGCAAGATAATAAGTGCAAAGGCAAAAAAGGGTATCAAACTGGTGCGCCTGAACAGAATCATCGATACCGTTGGGAGGAAAAGGTGGTTGGACCAGTCCTTCAGGCAGTCGATATGGAAGTGAGTTTTAAAATATGGTTTCCATGTTTTTATTAATCTGCAAATGTTTCTTATTTACAGGCTCCAGGTGGAAATTTGGGATGGGGACTAGGAGCTGCCCAATGTGCCAACCGTGAGGAACCTGCAAGGAATCGTCCAAGATTGTAGATGAGTTGATCGTCTGTGAGTGTAGATAAGGTTGTTAACACCGATATTTCTGCATCTATATTTTTTACTTCAGGCAATGATGACAGTGACAACTTTACGTAGGTATTGATTGGCCACGTGTTTTCACCTGATTGTAGAAATATTGGACCGTTCCAATATAACGACATCGAAACTGCTTGTGACGGAAGTAGTCCACGCGAAACGCAATCCGCTGGATTTTCCCCTCTATGAAACATAGTGCCAATGGCAACAGCGATTTTTGCTAATCGATTAGACACAAACATTTTGAATGTGGTTGGCGTAGTAGTCAACCACGACAGGACCAAGGTAGAATCTGTCCATGCGTGTTTTGTTACATTTGGTAATTGTGCATAAATATGGGACTGACGCGATGCATCGTTTGAGCTAGTAAAAGTGCCCCGCATAACTCCAGTCATGGAATACTTATCGCACTGTCACATTTACCCGTTTTCACGGGGGCAACCTTTGATTTGGCCGTCAGAAAATGAACAGAAATACGATTATCATTATGGACAATGCGTAAATAAATTACAGCCGAGTACCCTTTTTCTGACGCATCTGAAAACCCGAGTAATTGGACGGAAGAAAGGTCACTTATTGGAAGATAGCGTGGTATTTTTATTTTTTCTAGCAACGGGAGTTCGTCTGAGAACATTCGCCAACTATCAACGAGGTCGCACGGTAATGGGTCATCCCACTGTAACCCAAGCTGCCATAACTGTTGCATAAAGCACTTGGCCCAGAATGTTATGGGTGCGAGCGCACCGACCGGGTCGTACAGTTTTGCTATAGTTGACAATATTGACCGTTTAGTGTACGTATTTGTTGATGCAGTAGTATGGTAGCTAAATACATCCGACGTGGGTTCCCAATGAAGACCTAATATTTGTATTGATGACTCCTCTTTGGGATCGAATGACAATGTGATTGTTCGATCCTCAACTGGAATGGATAGTAGAACTTCCGCACAATTACTTGCCCACTTTTTTAACACAAATCAACCGTGAGCTAATAATTTTTTAAGTTGCGTTTGGGCGAAGACTAATTCTGAAATAGACTCGGCGCCAATGATAACATCATCGACATAGGTTTTAGTAGACAATATATTTTTTGCGGCGGGATATATTGTTGTCCATTGTCTACCTCAAGTTGATGTAACACGCGAATAGCCTGGTATGGCGATACTGACACACCGTATGTCACGGTACACAATTCATATTCACATAGCGACTTCGATGGTGAATCACGCCATAATATATGTTGGTATTGACGAGCGCGCTGTGAAATCAAAATCTGCCGATACATTTTACATATATCAGCTGTGAACACACGGAAAAAAAAAATTAGTTAGTTCAACTGCAATTATATGTACTTCAGCTGTAAAATATAGTTCCATATGGCATAGCTATATTGTTAGTTGCAAATACTATATGATTATGGTTAAAATATTAATAGTCAATTCAACTAAATTTAATTCTAACTAAAATTGTAACTATATTTTATAGTTAAACCAACCAAACACTTTGATTGAATTTATAGTATATGTAACTAAAAAAAATAATTAGTGTTACTAAATATTTTAGTTGAAACAACTATTTTACAAAATGTATATTATAGTATTTCCTACTTAACATTTCAGTTGGATTAACTATTTTACAAAATGTATATTGTAGTATTTCCAACTAAATATTTTTAGTTAAGACTACTAATTACATATATATATATATAAACTATATTTGGACCAAGTGTTGTACCCAGGGTGGGGGGACTAAGGGATTCAATTCTCCCTATTTACTATGAAAAATAGTAATATAAAAAAATATAATATAAACTATTCAATATTAAAAACTAAGATTAGACGACAAACATAATAATATTATAATATATTCCCCCCTATTGGGGAATCCTGAGTATACCTACTACTGATAGGAATGGTAAATTTAGGTAAGCATATAAATATAATATAAGAATAACACAACTGATGAAGTCAAAAAATGTAATTTATTGAATGAATAATAATATATATATTTTAGGTATAATAATTAATGTATAAAAGAATATAATATAACATTATATAAAAACTATTTATTTTGGTATAAAACATAACCCATTAGACATAACACAATGAATTGTGGGTTGTACACAATCCAAATTTTCAACTGAGCAACATATTAAATCATTAGTAAGTTGTACATTATACGCTTGTAAATGTTCATCAAAATAATTATTATTATAAATACTACAAACTAAAAAAGGAACATTGTTATTAGTTATTATAAAGACAGATAAAATTAAACCAAACAGAGGTAAAATATTTGGGTCATCACTAAAATTAATCAAAACTGACATATTATTACAATTGTAAATGGTACCTTTAAAATCAATCCATGAAAAAAATTGTACCTTATCATCTAAAATATTAAAAGGTGAACATATAAATTTAACATTTTTGTATTTGAGCCGCGTATTTGCTGAAAGTAATGTACGACGTCCTAACTTAATATTTATTGTATTAACTGACGACAAAACTCTATACGACATATTAAGTTGATGCTTTAACGCTAAGGTATACGGTGAATTTTTTCGGGAAGTTATAGATTTAGCTGTATCTTTAAATTGTTTATGCTTTGACTCAAAACGCATGGACCAAATCAATGATAAAGGTCCACACTGTTCCATTATTAAAGGATAATGTGTCATGTGATGGAATTTGGGTTTTAAATTAGTGTTAAATAATCTAATATATAATGCATGGTGTTCAGATATTAAGAGTTTACAAAGTTGAATATCTTCAAATTTAAGACATTTATCAAATATAATATCCATAATTTGTTTTAAAATAATATATAAACTCCAAAATTCAGAATTTAATGGAACTAATTCACCTATAATTAGTGTTAGATATTTTGTGAAACATAATGTTTCACTAGCGGACATTTTAATTGAACCATGTTTCAATGAATCAATGGATATTAGAGGAGGTCTGTTTCGAATGTCAATGGGCCCATAATTGAATGACTCTATTCTATTATTTAGAGTATCAATTGTAAAGTAGTTTAAATTGTATACCATTACTTTTAACATCATACCAATATCATACTTGCAAACACCCTCCAAAATATCGTGCATTATGTCAACTGCATAATTGTTTGTCACATGAAATGACTGTATTTCATGAAAAACACACAACTCTTTAATTCCAGTGAGTGAAAGGTTATTAATCGCAATATCTGTAGAATAATTAACTTCATTTCTTAGGTTCTCATCAATCTGTACTAATTGATGATTGCAATCAGATTTATTTGACTTGCAAAAACGACAAGAAAAGTTTGCCATAAAACTTTCTGAAAAGCCTAGTATACTATGCAATCCTAAATTATCCCCTAAAATTAAACCCAATGAAAAAAAAACTCTTTTTACTTCACCATCATATAATATTTCTATTCCAGTAACTTCTAAAAAATTCAATTCTGTTATAAGTTCTGAAAAAATAGCACGGTTTCCAAACTCTTGTCTATCCACTGATTTAAATAAACATGCCAAAAATATATTTTCTAAAGAAGAAGAATATTCAGGTGGCAAACATGGTAATGACGCATATACAGCACCTAACTTATTGTTACCTGCATGAGAGCCTAGAGCATTGTTTATTTCAAAATCATCAAAATATAAAAATAAAGGCAATAGTATCTTTTGTGAATTTTTTTCAAGTTTGCTTTTCCACAGTTTACACTGTACAAAGTTACTAACACATTTATTTGAATTAGATTCTAAATGATTCATAAATTTTATAATTACTTCAAATAAATTGCAATCTTGTAGCATGGTCTTAAGCACATACCTAAGAGGAACAAAAGACATTTGAAAAACTTTTGGTTCAAATATAACACGTCCAGCCTTCATTCTATCATTTAGTCTACATCCGATATCTACTAATCTTGGTCGAATAAGAATTCCAATTTCATCAAAGGTTTTGAAACGAAGATGCTCAGAACTTATAGAAGAAAAAGGATTTGAGAGTTGATCAAACATAAGATGGATATCTTTAGTATGGTTTAAATCATATTTAACTTCAAGCATTTTATCTTTTAAGAGGGATAAAAATGAATTATTAAACTGTCTGATATCATTAAATAATACTTGAATTATTTTTCTTGGTATTATACTATTACTATACCACTTAGATGCTAAAGTCACTGAACTACAACGCAATGTATCAATAAAATTATCAACGGATATTTGGTCTGAACTATTGTTAGAATTCGAAGAAATAATTTCATTCAAAATGGGCGAATTGACAATATTTAAATCTGCATGTTCTTGTTTAGATGTGGAGACAGGAAAATTATCAGGTTTATTATTTTCAACCAATACATCTTTATGCTGGGCTATATGATTTTTGAATGAATGAAAAGTAGATAAAACTCTATAACATCCAGTTTCCAAACATTTAAATTCACATATAGATTTAACATTGTGGAAGATATTTAAATGACTTATTAAATGAGAATTTATTTTAAATATACTTTTGCACATAAAACAATAAGGCATTATTTTATAATTACTTAAGTACATAAAAAGAACATATTTTTAGAAAAAAAAAAAAATTATAATTATAGGTAATTTTATCTTATTACTATAATTGGTAAGTTATAGATAACTTATTAACTACATATAAATGTAAAATTTTATTTTATTTTATATACCAATCGGCAATCTTACTTAACAAAATGCTTATAATAATAATAATATAAATAATGTTCAGCAAAACAAAGTTTAACTATACCAAAATATAATTATATATTACTCAAATCATTTATTAGAGTTTGTACTGATAATATGTTTTTATCCGATTTAAGATTTATGTCATAAAAATATTTCTGTATGAAAAACCATACCTGCTCACTTTCTGCAGGATAGTGTACATTTAATGAAAAAAATGTTTTGAAACATACGTCAAGGCCTTTCAGTGGTGTTTCCAATTTAAAATAAATATTATTAACAACTGTAAATATGTCGGTTGAACCAACAATTACTGCATACGGTTGCAATGTCAACCCAAATTGTAGAGCTTTTTCTATTTTTGAGTTGTGTAATGTTTTCAATTCACCGACATCCTGTAATATATTGTTTCATGTTAACATATTTTTTTTTTCATTTTTTTTGAGTTTACTTTCATAAATAAAACTTACAGATATAAATGTTACAAAAGCAGCAGCTTGCTCCACTTTTGATGGTCTCCAAACCGATGGCATGCAATCTTTTTTTCTTTTATTGTTTAGTCTTACAGTTATTGGTTGAAACAATAGAGGAAGTAATTTTAAAATTGACACATAGTCGTTACCTATACAGAAAAAATAAATAAAGAAATTAAGGACACTTTAACAAAAATAATCATTGATTATAATATTTACCAGGCTTTGAAGGATTCTTTAATTCTCTAACAGTACTGAAATGTTGAACTCCAAATTGAAAATTAAATTTGTCTATGTATTTTATGAGTTGAACTTTAAAAACATCAATTTTATTCAGTAGTAAAAATTCCTTGTTTGGATATAAATCCTGGAAATCAAGTTCAATCTAAAACAGATATTATAGTGATTATTGACAAAATATATTATTAAAAGTAAAAACACATTTTGTAATATATTATTTTATATTCGTAATATTTTTTTTTATATTACAATACTAGTCATTAATCTGAAGTATAATTGTATTGTGTTTAACTCTTTATAAATAATTCAAACTAAAAAAGTACCAAAATATATCCTGTAGGTCTTTGAAGACCAGGATAGAGTTCTATCAAATTTTCCTTTTTTTTTTGCCGGTATTCCATAGTTTCTATCCAGAATTTTTGAAGTGTTTGGATGGGTTCTGTATTATTTTTAAGCCATAATAATTTATCTTCATAATCTATTAAAATAGATACATAATATGATAAATTAACTTATTTAAGTAAAAATATCTTAATGTATTGTAAAAAAGTTTTAAAAAAAAGTTAATACCCGCATCTTTTAAGTTTATGCTATTATCATCACTGATCGAGTTTGTGGGTATATCAATTGATTGATCATTGACATTAGTTTTCTTGATTTCTTTTTTTAAATTACAATATTTATCGTACAGTTTTCCTCTCATAGGTGTTACATTATGACCTTCTTTATAATAAGGTGTGAAATATGTTTCCTTAGTTTCATTAGAAAACAAATTGTGAATACCTTACATAACATTATTTAATTAGTTTTTAAATTTTAGTTATTACGTAAAAAATTAATACATTAAGTAAATTAGATTTATTATTCCAAAATTAACTTAGGTATACCGTTTGATAAAAATAAAAATTTAATTTTGTCAATTTTTGTGTTGTGTTGAATTTCATGCTTTATGATAACTGAGGCTAATGTGTTCCTCATTGACTGGTTTAAAGAGCCAACTGATTCATAATACTTAATAACTAAATTACCGTCAGAATAATTATTAAGTATTTTTATGATATAGTCTTTTGATGCTGATTCCTAAAATGTACATACAAAAACAGAGTTGTATGTTAGAACTATACCTACTTTTATAAATTGATTCTTTTAAAAAAAATATGATATATAATACTATATTGAGTAATGAAAAAAAATACCTCTACAGTATAATAGCTACTTTTACATCTCAATTCCTCATTTACCTCAGATGTTATATCATTATCTAAAAAATAAATTACAAAATATTCTTGAAAACGTATACAATAAACAAAATAAAACAGAGTGGTGGGATATTAGTGAAACATATTAACCTATTATAGCAGAAGTTCCAGGTCTATATAATGTTTCATCTTGAAATACATCTTGAGTATAAAGATTGTCAGGTGTAGGAATATCTTCAAATTCAAAAACTTCAATATCAGAAATCTGAATATTTTTGCATTTATCAGATTCTAGACGTATATACAAAAATTAAATCATATAGAAATAATATAATCCACCTATTTTTTAATGTTGGTACATAATATAGTTTAAATTCCTACCATTTGTGTCTACTGGTGGTAAAATAAGTGGCTGTACATTATTTTCTTGAAAAACTTCCTAATGAGCAAATAAACAATAGGTTAATTTGGTAAGAATTATACGATTTAAAAAATTGTATGCACTTGGTAAATTTTGTAAACCAACAAAATGAAAGATTTAAAGTATAATCAGGGCCAGAGTAAGGGTAGGGTTTACCTGCATGCATAGATTTTTATGTAATTTTGAGGTCCCAACAAAACAGAGCTTACTACAAAAAATGTTTGCATGTTTTTTTATTTGTTAGTGTATTTAAGATATTTTAGTTTACCTAACCAGAATTCAATAGTACCTATATAACTAGTATAAATATTTAATTATTGATGATTAGAATTGAAGTATAACTATAAGTGCAATATTCAATGTGTAAGTACAGTAAAACCTCTCTATAATGGACCCTCCATGAGACGGAATCCTCCTTATGACGGAAAATATTAAGTTCCGATTCAAAAATATGTGAAATTTACCTCTCTAATGCCAAAAAACTCTGGTTGGTCCCCAGCAATTCCATCATAGAGGGGTTTCCCTATACTTATAATATAACGGTGCAACACACTAGCATTAGTTATATAATTTATGTATGAATCACCATGTCCTTATGATTCAACTAGCTTTATATTACCTTTGAAAATATTTATTGTATTATCATCAATTCCACATTCCGAGCCCCCATTCTCTCAACAAAGTGTCTGTAAAGTCATCCATCTATAGATTTTTTGTTGACTGAATAACATAGTAAAAAATAGCACGTAATTAAAAATAGTGATTACGACTTACGACTCACGCTTATATAAGTGTATGTTTATAATATTCATTATGTGGAATGTAATATAATATATAAATATGAAATAAATGTAGGTAGGTACTTACATTTGATTCCGCTTGCTGTACCAACACGTGACACGACGAAATAGGAATACACAATCAATAAATTCACAGAATCACAGTTAACTTATAACAATGTTTTATAACAAGTTAATTAAACACGCATTACATAAGAATATGAAGTATGTACAATGTACGCACTAAGACTAGACACGTTTCGGTTTCGATTTTCGAATGATGATAAGACAAAGGAATCAAATTCACAACACGATGGCACAGCGCAGTGGGAAAACCCATACCTACTATATTATTATGGTTGTATTAACTATTTTTATTTAGTCATATCATTTCGACTATATTTTACAGTTAAATCAACCAAAATATTTCAACTAATTATAGTTGGTTGATTTCGCTAAGTTATTTGGTAAAAATGTAGTATATTCAACTAAAATATAGTTGATACAACTATAATATTTCTACCTAAAACTTTTTAGTTAATATTTTTTTCCGTGCATATACGGGTATAGGCGACTGTGAAGTAATAATTCAGCAATATCCGTCTGCAATTTGGGTCCGGTGTATAGTAAGGCATTGAGTGACAATTGGGAAGTAGAATGCGCGGACTTGTCGAAAACCACTCTTAACTCTAATTGGTCACCGGTATACTTCACCACAGCATGATGAGGTATGAAGTACGTACCTTTACTTTTAGCGGGTTTCATATGCCCCAACTCTTCATATTCAACCATAAACTTCCGATATTCGTCGTATAGGTTAGCATCACGTTGAAGTTTTCGTTCCAAATTGTAAAAACGCGATAGAGCCATGTGATACGAATCTCCCAATTCCGCGGGGTTTACCCGAAATGGAAAAGAAACGACATACTGACCATTTTCTTCACGTGTCGTCGTATGCGAGAATATTTCTTCTCAAATATCGTCGTCGGTAAACGGTACAGCAGGGGGAGACGGTTCTTCAATACTCCAAAAACTTTGCATCAATTGGTCAATTGACGGTTCAGTCGTTAACATAAGTGATGTAAGTTGTGATGTATCGTTGTACACGGACATACCTGATAAAATCCATCCTATCAGTGTTAAATACACTGACGGTATGCCGTCCGTATGAATAACTCCGCCACAGTCCTTTAGGATCATATTGTTTATATCAGCAACTAATAAAAAGTCGATGGGACCTGGTACATCAAACTGTGGATCAGCGAAACGGATATCATTATAAATCAATCGAATAGACGAGTCTAATTTTACGGTGGGCATAGCCTCGGTAATTTTTGACATTATTACGGGTTCACACGAGATGAGGGGAGTATTGGAAAGCTCCGGTTTTATGATACAAGCAGTCATACCCTTTGTTTCACTTACGGGTGTATGTGACAATCCCACAATTGTATGTTTACATTGTCGACGTGGTAAGCCTAATCTGGTGACACATGCGTTCGTAATGACCGATATTTGTAACCCCGAATCGATTAATACACGAATAGGTGACCACATACCCAAGCTATTACGTATATGAACAATTGCTGTGCCAAGAACAACGGTACTGGAGGTATACGTTGTACCTGAAAAGGTGACATCCGCATTCGATGAGTTCCCGGGCGAAGTGTTTTCAGCACACTGGGACACTACTTTCATGACTCGATTCAATTGATTTGGTTTTTACTAATGACTTATCGAGATGAAGTAGTGTATGATGCTTTTGAGCACAATGGCGGCACGTGTGTTTTGATTGACATGTGGATGTTTTGTGATGAGCACTCAAACAGTTCATGCAGAGACGACGTGACTGTGCTACTTTGAATCGCTGTTGGACTGGTAGAGAACTAAATTTAGATGATTGAAATAAGAAATGAGAATCTTTACACATGGTACAAGATGTTTGTTGTCCTTGGTCAGGAATGTTGGAAGTGAACAATGAAGACTTATGATGTAATTTTTTACTCGATTCCGTTTGTTTGGGTAAAAGTGTCGATGTAGAATTTTGTAATATTTTGCATCGATTGTGGACAAACTTTAATAGAATATCAATAGTCGGAGTCTCATTAGTATGTTGCTCCGCTTCAAACAAACGTTTTGACTGCGCGTCTAGACACCGAGATGCTATGTAAAATAATAGGAAACTAGCCAAATCGTCAACGCCTAGTGCCTTTATAGCAGAAATGTTCTGTTGGAAAGTGTCTAAGAACCGTTTTAAACCTGATACTGACTCACTGGCGAGCGGACAAAAGGCAAACATAGCGTCTAGATGATAATTAACTAATAATCGTTTGTTGTCAAAACGAGTATGCAATGCCTCCCACGCGACAATATAATTGACCTCCGTGAAGGGTATCGAACGTACAACAGGTAATGCTTGACTTGATAAAGATGATAATAGATAATGAAATCTTTCTATGTCGGATAATTCATCGTTGTTATGAACTAAAGACGTAAACGTGTCTCGGTAAGAACACCATTGCTGAAGATCACCATTGAATTGTTTCAATAGAATTTTCGGTAATTGAACATTGCTACGTGTGCTGCGTGACGAAATATTTTGAACACTTCGATCAGCATCTAAGTGATGGTCAGCAGCAACAGCTTGCACCCTATAAAAACTGTCCAATATAAGTGCTTCAACAGGCGCATGTGACTTGACAAATTGTTCCTCGCGCGATAGGATAATTAATTGATCAAGAATATCGTCCTGATCGGCATGGAAATTGGTTAATAGGCTGTCGAGGTCACGAAGTCGGACCCGAAAAAGCGTCTTTTGATCGGTATCAGATTCAATATTGTCACTTAATTGCATGAGTGTTCTAAACTGTTCAACAGTGCAATCTCTTTTTACAATGCTACGCTTTAGAGAGCGTTCAGCACGCTCGATATCACTCGCAGACGGCGGCATTGTAGGTATATTATCCAACGCAATGGGTATAATCGTAAAAGACCAGAAGCGGTTCAGTTACAATACAATAATATGTATGATTATTAATCGATTAGTGCAGATATCAATTAGTAGTAAGATTAATTACGGACAAATTCATTCGGTGGCATACACGATATGACCCTTCTAATTAGCAGGTAACAAAAGCGACCTTCCAAATAGACCAATTTAATTTTATCAAAACAAGACTATATTTTATCTGCGGTTGATATATGTTATATAATATAGTTAAAATATTATTGGCGCATAAAGATATTTTAACGACGTTCAGGAATTGTGGTTGTATGACCAATTATGTGAACTTTGTTCTGTTCGTGCAGATAGCAGATATCGCATAATCACATTTGGCCGTAATTACCCACAATGCGATTAACAATAAAAATATACTAATACAAATAATTCAAAATTGCAATTTCAAAAAAAAACTAATATTTTCATATACTCAAACCCAAATTGATCACTGGCTCTAATACCCTTAATTCATCCGGTTCGAAGGACCATGTAACACGTACCAGTACCTTTAGTAATAATCGGGAGATTGGACACGCTGTGCGGGTTCCGTATTGAATAAGGGGATTAGGCAGATAAAAATAATCAACCAATATGTTGCTATCACGAGCTTAATATTTTACATAAATTTAAATAATTATACAAAAAAAATAAACATATACAAAAACTCACGACACCGTGATGATGCACATAATATGATATGACCGGTACCTGGAAACTTGAGCTGGTGACAATGGAATGACCCGCGTGATGAGGACAATGATGAAGATGTTGTAGGTGCGATACTTAAGACGGCGAAAACACACAGACTTAACTGTCGGATTTAGGACGGCGAAACCGCGCGCACTAACCGACGTAATTATGAGAAACAGCGGAAAACCACACGAAAAAGGCGGAATATGCACGGTATAGTGAAAACCACACAACAAGGCGGAATATGCACGGCTGTTAGATGGCGAAATTGTTACGCAGCGACCACGAATTAGTAGCATACGCAACAATCTCGGGCATCGCCTATACACTGTCGTTGTCGTATATTATAATTGCTCGTCGTACAGCCTTGTGTTGACCTTTGTGCTAGGCGGATAGCAACCCCACCAAATATATAGTTTTTATACACATGACTGGGCCGACTCGCTATGGTGTATTTTTGCAACAGACGGATTTATTTGGAATTGCGAAGTAAAGGAAATAGTTAAGACACGAGCACGTTTTGAAGCCTTCCGAAAATTCGCAAAGGACTCTCTGACAAGCAGG
Organism: Macrosiphum euphorbiae; assembly: GCA_949089665.1. Taxonomy (NCBI): domain Eukaryota; kingdom Metazoa; phylum Arthropoda; class Insecta; order Hemiptera; family Aphididae; genus Macrosiphum; species Macrosiphum euphorbiae. The sequence continues at coordinate 5,643,173 of CARXXK010000002.1, read as the reverse complement.
ATGGACAGAACATAGGACTTAGCACCACATGGAAACATATGGCACCGAAGTCCGTCACCCAGGTGAAGGGGAATATAATACTTCACCGGCATTCCTGGTCAATCGTAAGAGGCGATTAACAAGGGTTAGAGGGTTTGGTAGTACACAGGGAAACCGAAACTACCCGGGGGTAATAGGCACCCTGTTGGGTCGGAAGGACCCTTGAGCAATCCAAAATCCTTGTAACAGGCCCACCGCTAGCCGGTTTTTCGGAACCAAAATAGCAGTAGAGACTAATAATCTCGGGTTGATCCATCTAACATCAACCAAAAACCTAGTTAGTAAAACGGGAGAGTGGAGCCCCATCGGAAACGATGCCCCTCTACGGTTGAGGAGCCTACCTCAGCTGAAACGTGGTGGCTATGGCATAAGTAATCGGTGGATAGTAAAAAACCACCGACCCAGTGGGAGAGAAATACCGAAATTTTTCTCTTAAAACGGGTACGGTCAAAGACCGGCGCCCGTGTTTCGCTTAAAGACGTGCACCTGGAGTAAAACCCGATTGTAAATCAGGGCATCCCTTGAATAGTAATAGGCTAAGGTAAGGTATGCGCTCATGGCAAAAGCCAAACCAAAATCTCGACTCATGTCCCTATATCTACTCGGGGTCGCTGAAAACCCACCTTGTCGTGGTGACGGTGTTCGGCCGTCCTACGGGTCGGCCGCTCAGAGGTTTTCAAAATCGGGTCCGTTAAACCAGTTGGACAGGCCCCAGGCGTCACGTGAGCTGTTAAGTGGCGCCAAGTCGTGCGCTCTCGAGTGGCGTGCCTATACCTCGGGTTGGGAGCAACCCGCGAATGACCACCATTCAGCTGCAGTGTCCTTTGTCTGGCATCAATGTCTGAGGGCCGTCGCGAACGGGAGTACAGGCGACAACCCTTAACTGGGGCAATCACCAGGGGATCTTAGTCAGTTCACGGGTGGTCAAGCCCGGCCGTGGACTTAACCATTTGAGGTCGGGAGCGGATCGAATTTCCGGAATTTTTCAACTCCGGTCGTAGGCACCAGGATAAGGACGGAACGGATAGACCCTGACAAGGATGATCCACGGATGCAACTCACGACTAACTAGGTGGATCCCGTCCATAGTCTCTGCCACTCCCGCAGACATTTATCTTCGGCTTCGTGGTGGGTCATGCCATTTTTAATGTCCATCTTCATCTCGATCTGTAGATGTATTGGTGGAACACCTGCAATGACCTGTAGGGCCCTAGTTGAAGTGGTGCTGTAAGCCCCGGTCACAGCCAGCAGGGTTTGCCGTTGGGCACTTTCTAACTTCGTCTTTTGTCTGGCGCTGATGGTGGGATACCATGTGTTGGAGCCATAGGTAATCGTTGGAAAGTATACGACCTTGTAAAGCATAATGGCTAGCGCCGATGAGGCCCCCCACTTTGACTTCCCGATTCCTTTTAGCCTCGAAAACATATCTGTGCTGGAGCTCAGTAACTGCTCTGCGTGGCTTTCGAATTTGAATCCAGCTTCCAGATGTGGACCTAGGTACTTGGTAGTTGGTACCGATTTTATGCCGTACTCACCCATTCAGCCTTTTTTACGCCACCCTTCAGCGGAACCATCACGGACTTCTCCCTGGAGAAGGTTAGGCCGCGTTCGTATGGCCACGTTGACGCTATCTGCAGTTCCCTTTCTGTTTTGCGTATGACTTCATTGCGGGTGTTGCCTGCCGTAAGGATGGCGATGTCATCTGCGTATGCCACTACGGTGACATTGTCAGGCATTTCCCTCTTTAGGAGTGGGTCCATACATATATTCCAGAGCCTGGGTCCGAACTTGCTTCCTTGCAGACAACCTCTGGTTAGTCTGATTGTGAGACTCTTGCTACCTATACCGTATGTGGCTGTCCAATCTCGAAGGTAGTCGATGGCCAGAGCTATCAGTTTCTGGTCGCATCCCAGAGTGCGCATGTCGGATGCCAGTGCTGGCCATCTTACGTTATCAAATTCTCCGCTAATATCCAGGAAGCAGCTTAATACTTGTCTTCCGTTTTCGTTCGTCCAGTTCTTGACTTCAGCGAATGTAGTATGTCCGTGCTACAGCCGAGCGTCTCAGCATCAGTTGGGCTCGTGAAATCGATGGGGGCATAGCGGAGATGGATCGGACTTGCGGCTGACGGCTTGTCTGTAGGGAGTCCCTCAAATCGGTAGGCAGAGGCGGCCGTCGAAATATGTCCGACTGTTGACATGGATGAACGGTAGATCGGGACCGGGTTATCCCAGGGGAGTATTCGAGCCAGGGATGCTTCCCACCCGGTCAATCTGATTCCAATCCGTTGGAGTCAGATTCGAGCGGGCCGTTGATTTCGTTAGTAAGCGCCGGTGCACCGTAGCCGGTTAGGATTGCGAGGTAGGCGGAAAACGGCCACCGCCGATGCGTCGTCCATTCTGACGGCCCGTCCGCTGACGCATGCGGATCCCTTCAGGCACGTGGGACGAGCTCTGCCTCATATACGCGGCCTTCGGGTGAAGGGCTCTCGCTCAAATTTGGAACTCCTGTCCCTGGATGTCAGTGAACGGGAACCGTCAGACGTTACACCTCGCTCCTCAGAAAAAAACAAACTAGAGTCGTGGAGAGCTTTCTGCACCACTGAAGGTGAGCAGCCGTGGGGTAAATTATATCGGTGGCCGAAATCTTATGGGCCGGTGAGCCTGTTGCCAGTAATGGGCAAGATTGTGGAAAAAGCAATAAATATAAGACTCCAGGAGCAGAAAGGGCTGAACCTATCGGGAAAACAGTACGGCTTCACCAAGGGCAAGTCTACACATGCAGTGGAAAACTTATTGACGTGGAGTGCCTTGAGACCAGAGAAATATGTTATCACTGTGCTTTTAGACATAACAGGGGCCTTTGACAATTTGGCCTGGCCAGCCCTGCAATCAGATTTACAAGAACTCGGGGCAACACAACACATGCAGAAATGGATAGCGGAATACCTATATGGTCGTACGTCCACCATGGCCATTGGAGGGGTCACAAAGACAGTAAGGGTCACGAAGGGTTGCCCACAGCGGTCCATACTAGGCCCGGTACTATGGATCTTGACTATGGAGGCGCCCCGGGTCAACGGTTTACGTCTCCATACAGGCGTATGCCGATGACATTTCCATAACATTGGGTGGCGAAACAAGGATAACATTAATACAACGGGCAGAGCAGGCCCTGATACCGGTGATGGATTGGGCTGTGGACAGGGGCCTTTCGTTTTCTGCGGCGAAATCACAAGCTATGATGACTAAGGGAGATCTTGTACCCGGCTTCACAGCCGCTTTCGGTGAGGAGAGGATAATTTAAAATATCTGGGTCTGTGATTGGATCCAGGCAGGTCATTCTGATCCACGTGGAAAAATCAACTAGTGCAGAGCACACATTGTTTTCCCTCCTACGCGGTGGGGTGGGAGCGGGTTGGGGAATCAGGTGCTCTAATCTAATGATTATGTACCGGGGAGTCTTCCTACCAAAGATTGCGTACGGGGTGCGTTTTTGGAGCCACGCGTTGAACACAGTGTTGAAGTACAGTGTAGAGGAAAATGGGTACACTAGAGGGGAGGGCCCTGATAGGGATTACGGGTGCGGCACTACAGGTTCTTGCGGGCATTCCACCGTTAGACCTTGAGTTGGCATGGCTTGCCGCTAGGGAGAAGGCAAGACTCCTGCAGGAATTACAGAGGGTGGAAACAATGAGAACGGCGACAACCAAAATGATGGACACATGGCAGTCACGGTGGATGGTGACACAAAAGGGGAGGTGGGCACATGAATGTTTCCCGGATATTACGCATCGACTGACGTTGCCAATTTCCCTGGGCCACGAAATTGCCCAGTTCTTGACCAGCCACCGGGCCGTCGGTGGAAAGCTCGCAAAGTTGACTTCCGCAAAAGTTCGAAATTTTCACGAGGTCACGGTTCGAGAACTCTTCGGTGGAGCGTTTTGCTCCGTTTTATCGCGTCGCCGTCTCCGGCGTTGTCTCGGGCTGTCTCCGTGCACCGGGTTCCGTCGCCAAATCAACCGCCGTGAACGAAATCCAGCGAAACCACGGCCGTCCGCAAAGTCCCGCTTGCCGCTCGTCGATCGCCCCGGACGGTCTGCGAGGTGCCGTACTACTACTCACCGAATTGGCGTTATACGCGTTCGCGGACGCGTGTATCCGGTGCCAAATCGTTATTTTTTTAAATTATGTTTTCCGACGTTGGCAGCCCGGGGAAAGTCAAGGCCGGAGACGGCGTCAAAAAAAAATAAATAACCCCCCTCCACCTGCGCTTTCCCCGAATTTCTCCCCGACAGTCGGTCATCGACTTTGATGATATCAGTAGCCGTACTGTAACGCACCGACTTGTCGTTTTACGCGGTGGTCAGTACCCGTCTCACGGGCCAGAATCTTGGGAATCAAGGGATACAACTGTAAATAATCATTTTTTCGTAGTTCCTTTTTCGGCCTTGCCATCGACATCCATTCAATGTCAGGACTCCGTTTGTAGAAATTCAAAATTCCAATATCGAAAACACCGAAAATCGGAAATGCTTAGGGAAATTCTTTCCGTCCGATGAACAACCGCGTTAGACAGTCAAGGCCGAAACAAGCGTGGAAATAAATTAAATTTAACGTTATAACGGTCAGATTCTCCGGCGAATAAATCGTCGTTGACACTATCAGTCAGTCACGAGTTGGGGAAAACATTTTTCTCCTAGCACTCGATTCGTTCCCCTGTCACCGACTTAAATATTGTCACAGACGGTCGGACGCGGAACGGTTTATAAGTAACCGTACACTGACTTGATATTCTCCCCGGTTGTGAAAAGATACTTTCCCAGACTGGTTCTCCAGACTAGTATACGTTCCCCAGATTTGGTATTCACCGTTCAATCTGGGATTTTCAAGATTTTTACATTTTCTCGGATTGAAATTATTGCTCGGGAATAATGAGGTTGGATCGATCACGTGCATAATTGGATTGCTGTTGAGCTGGTACAACAGTCGGACATCGGGAATTACGGCTAAACTAACGGAGCTTGTACTTTGGGAATCGGCGCGTTGATATTAATCCAATCTAATTACCATAATCCGAGAAAAGATTATTTGTGCGTTCAATTAAGGGAACGTCGTGGCCCGTGTGATGGCCATCGAGACCGAGTAACTAAGTATAATGGCCACCTCCGGTGAACAGGACAACCTCTGTCCATTCACGTTTCTTTTTCAATTAACTTTCTGGTGTTAAAGTTTGAAAACCATCGGATGAAAGCTAGCAAAGTTGACTTCAGAAAAATATCGAAAATCTCACGGGGACACGGTTTGGGAATAAAGGGATCGAACGTTTTAAATCGGTCTTTAATGGTCGCCGTCGACGGGGTTGACATCGGGCAGTCCACGTTCAACGTGTGATTCCGTCGCTAGATAATGTGCATCGTCGTAACCGCCTGCTGGCGCCCCGGGAGACCCGAGCCCGGAGACGTCGTCGAGAAAAAATCAATACCCTCCTTCAACCCTCGAATTCCCCGACACTGTCCTCTTGAGACGGTCATGACTTTAATCAACAAGGACCTTACCGCTACGCACCGACTTTTTGTATTGCGCGGTCAAAACGCCTTCAATCCTCGAATTCCCAAATTTTGTCCCCGTGAGTCGGTCTTCGAATTTTTATATTGAATATATTAAATTTTCCTTCAGAGACCTCATAAGAGGGACAATGTCAACCCCAAAGACGGCGTCGAAAAAAATGAATACCCTCCTTCAATCTTCGAAATTCCCGAATATTGTCACCGTGAGTCGGTCATCGAGTTTTTAATTTTCCCTGACTTCATGACTTCATGACGGGAACAAATTCAACATCAAAAGCCCCTCGGAGGTGGTTTCAATCGAAATTCTAAAATTTTTCCGCCCGACCCGCCGTCGGCAGTCGCAGCGCTAGTAGCGCAGCCCGTCTATTTCTTAGTTGAAGTTTTTCGTCCTGCCACCAGGGTGTGCTTTAAAAAAAATTTGTATTTGTGCTCTCGAGCAATGTTCGAAATGTTGCTATCCGAACCGCCGTCGTCACGGTGCTAGTGTCGCGAACAAAATTTGAAAATGTTGCTGCCCGAACTGCCGTTGTCACAGCGCTAGAATCGCTAGTCTATAAATATGGGTGTACTGCAGCGCTACGGCGTCATTTACCCATCAGTAGTCAAGTGTACTTTTTGTTTTGTTTCCATCTACTTTTTCAAGTTATATTACGATTGTTCCAGTCATTTTATTTTTCTTTACACTTTCATTTCAAATTACGATTTACTATTATTTTATAACGTGAGTATTTCTTTTGCCGACTGAAGGACTCGCAACGAGTATGCTGTTCGCAGGTACTGGATATCTCATTATATTATTATATTATTTTTTTAAATCACACTTTTCAAACGTATATAAGCCAAACACATTAAATAGTTATAATATTTCCAATATCAGTAAATTAGATAACTCTTTATTCTGTGTTAACTCTATAAATATTTCAATAATGGATGTTTTTAATGAACTTTGGTGTACTAACCAAAATCAATCACTTGGTCCTGATGGTATCTCTGCAAAATTTTTAAAGGAATCGTCATTTATATTATCCCCTATTATAACTTACTTATTTAACAAATCTCTAACGACTAGTATCTTTCCTGACAAATGGAAATTTTCATTTATTACACCAATTTTTAAAAAAGGTAATAAATCATTAGTTACTAATTATCGACCTATCTCTAAAATTTCAATCTTACCAAAAATATTTTCTAAATTAGTAAATAATAAAATTTTTCCATTATGTGAAAACATTCTTTCAAATGAACAACATGGTTTTCGCCCAGGGCGTTCAACAATAACTAATCTTAGTATATTTAAACAATTAATTTTGGAATCTTTCAATAACAAATATCAATTTGACGTTATTTATACGGACTTTGAAAAGGCCTTCGATAGAGTTAATCATTCTCTTCTAATAACAAAACTTAAAGCTTATGGTTTTTATGACCCACTTCTTTCATGGATTCATTCCTTCTTAACCAATCGCACTCAAGCCAAAAAATATGAAAATTATATTTCAGATCAAATTAATATTTTATCTGGCGTTCCTCAGGGTGATCACTTATCACCCTTACTATTCTCGATATTCATAAACGACATTAATAAAATTTTAAAACATTCAAGTTGTCTTTTACTTGCGGATGACACAAAAATATATAAGAATATTAAATGCACTAATGATGCATTAGAACTACACAGTGGCGTATTTAGGAATTTTGCTAGGGGGGGGGATGAAATATATAATAATACATCCTAACACCCATAAATCCGTACATAATATACATTTTTAAAATCCCCTAACTTGTTACCTATTGAGGTTAGTGTGGATCAAGGCAAAATAAAAATTAACACAAATAATATATAAGTACCTAATAGCATTTATTATAAGTTCATACTAGCACCAATCCCGTGTTTAATACGATAAAAAAAAAAAAATAATAATAATAATAATAATAAAATATATATATATATAATATATAGTTACAATACAAAATCCAATTTTCTGTTTTTTTGGATGCTCAGTTCATCGATAACCTCATCAGGCATGATTTGTATCGACCGGTGACATGCCAATAAAGCCAACCCATTAAGTCGGTTCTTATAAACAAAGTATATAATAATTACTAATTTATAATTATATTTCAGTATTAAATAAGAAAATTGATAAAATATTTACTTCTGTCATACTATTTCTTAGGTAAGACTTAATCCTCTTCAAACTTGAAAAACATCGTTCAGGTGTAGCAGTCGATACAGGCAATGTACAAAAAATTTTCAAGAGTTCATGAATATTTGGATAAAACTCTTTATCACAAACATCCAACGCATGTAACCCAGAGGTGAATACAATTTTTTCATTCACCAACTTAACTCTCCACATCTTTAATTCAGCAATGCTAGAGTGTTGGTCAATTGTTGATGAATAAAACTCAACAAGCTTTTGAAAAGCAACAATATCTTCCATTTCTACCATAAGTGATTCTGATTGGAAAATGCAATTAAAACCTATAAAATAAATTATATGTAATAGGTATAAAGTTGCAAATTCTAAAAAAAAGTGTATAAATATTAAATATAATACATATAATATATTTACCTTCAAATATAGCTTTATGATTAATAAATCGCTCAGTCAATTGCATTAAATAGTAATCGACATACGGTAAAAATACTGTAACACAATAATAATGTTCAATGGAACAATCCAGAAGATTTGGATTATCTCTCAAAGTTTGTTTTGAAATGACTCTCTTTTTTTTTAATTCAATACCAACATTGTCTGCAGCCATCTAGAAGATAAATATTTAACATTTTGAAATTTGAACACAATGAAACTATTTTTTTTTAATTATTTACTTTAACATTTATATAGATTTGACTAAATTCGGTTTTGTAATTGTCTCTAATGGCCTTCAGAGTGATTACTACATTCTCAACTATAGCTATAGTTTTTTTTAAATCTATTTGTACTTTTTGTAACTGCTTACATAGAGGAAGACAAAAAGAAAATAGGAACTGAAAAAAAAATTTAATTAAAACACTAAGTAGGTTATAAATTGTATAGTAAAAAATTGAAACATTTATGAATACCTTAACTATATAAAACGAAATTAAGAATTCGGTATCTTCCATAGAATGTTTAAGCATAGAGGCGTCTGCTGGATCTTTCCAATCACATATTGTGTCTAATGCTTTAAGAACGAATGGATAGAGCTCAGAGAAATCGTTCACTGCATCATACCGTTGTACCCAACGGGTAGCACATAGTCGTTTTAATTGTTTTACACTGGGCTCGTGGTCTGAATTTTCAATCTCATGTAGAAGAATAGAATTTCTTTTTGGAGTATTGAAAAACTGATAGGCCTTTTCAATTATTCCTAAACAATTCCTAATTGGTCTAATACCACTAGCTGTTGATACAGCTAAGTTCAGTGAATGTGCTGAACAATGGACATAAACTGCTTTTGGATATTTTAACCTAACAATACTTTGTACACCTCTAAATTGCCCAGACATATTACTGGCCCCATCATAGCCCTGTCCATGCAAATAACTACAATCAATCCCACATTTGCTTAAACCTATAAAACAAAATTGTAATTTACACTTAATATTGGAAAAAAGATAATAACTAAGTAGTTTATACAAATATGTACGAATAACAGTTATTATTTAATACTATAGTATAAATCATGATTAATATTTAATATGGAATTTGCCAAAGCTTCACCAGTCAGACTTTCAATCTCAAAAAATTGTAAAAAATCTTCATGCAACATGTTATCATCACTGACATATCTTACACAAATAGCAAGCTGTTCTTTTGTTGAAATATCTGTGGTTTCATCGGCAAGTACCGAGAAACATTTAGACTCGTTCACTTTTTTTGCAATTTTTTTCAATAGTATTGTATTACAGGACTCTATTATATCATTTTGGATAGTTGGACTGGTGTACTTATTTCTTTTCCCTGGACCCTCAAGAATACTTCGTAAAAAATCATCACCTTTTGCTCTATATTTAAGTATGGCCCGAAAATTTCCTTGTCTCAAAGCATCTTCTAATAACAATACAATTAAAAATTGAACAAAATAATCTCAAATAATTCAAGAAATGCATTATAAATATAAACTCACCATCAACTGAAATGCTACCAAAATCTTTATGACCACGTAATGCTAATTCTTCTCTGCCACATAATAATATACATTCAATAATCGGTCTAAGTCTTTTGCGGTTTTCTTCAACTTGAGTCATTCTAGGTAGTTGGCACAAAATATAATACATATTATAATATAATAAAATAAAATACCTCAGTTGGCCTCTATGACCTCAGTTGTTGAAGCCTTAAAACCAATAAATTAATTTAATAAATTTATTTTATGGTATAAAAATAATAATACCTATTTCGATCAATTCGTTCGATTATAGATGGTTCTTCTTTGTTTAAAACCTTCAAAAAATGCTCAGAATCAAGAACTGCTGACAAATGATATTTACAATTCATATGATATCGAAAAACCTGGAAAGCATTTTATCATTTGTTAAAAAATTACGTGATTACAAATTACAAAATAAATTAGAACCTCTTTAGCCTTTTTCCAGTTTGTAAAGGGTTCAGTTACTAAGTTTCCCAAAGATTGACTTCCAACACCACCACTCTTTGCAAATAAAACACAGTGTTTACAGAAAGCACCACTTTTAATTTCTGAATAACAAAGCCATTTAAATTCATGAAGCCACTTATGTTGGAATTTCAGTCCACGTTTTTTATTGCATTCAAGTATAGGAAAGTTATACTTTGTATCTGGGACCCACAGATTAGTAAGCACCTATAGAACAGAAGAACTTTTTTAAAATTTTATTATAAATCAATTTGCTGAATTTATATTGAATAAAAATGTATTTAAATCATAAACGATGTAAAATTAGTAAGGAACAAAGAAACTTACAAGTTTTGTATCGGCATCTTTTAAAAACGATTTATCAACGATATTACCAATATCATTTATATTTGTAATAGGTTTTGATGTGGATTGCAATAACTCATGTTCTTCTTCTTCAGATGCAGCCTAAATAGCCAAATAAACAAATTAATAAAAAAAGACAATTAATGACAATTTATAATTTTAATTAATTATTTTATTAATTTTTATAATTACCTCATCATTTTCCAAACAAATTTTTTTATTTGTACTAAAATAAGAAAATAAAGTGTTTTTTTGTTTTTGAGTATTACTCATATTGTATTATTGTCTTAAAACTTTACAGTTACAACTAACAAGACGAAAAAAATAAAAGTCGAACAATAGTTAATTCGGCAGTAAGTCAGTACTCGGAATGGCGTCGCTACTCGCTATCCGTCAACGTCCAACGACCGTAAATATCTACTTTTCACAAATCACGATATCATACGATAAAATATAATGTAATAATAATATCTATAATCGCTATACATTAGCGATTAGCCATAAATCTACTAGTAACAAATTTTCTAAAAATAAACCCGGCCTATGGTTAATCCACGGTATTCATGGTAATTTTGTTTTGTTTACCGATTGCTTATCGGGTTTATTATAAACACTCTTGCATGAAAAATAATTCGCAGAAACGTACAAAATACAGTACACCATAATATAGGTATAGTTATTGTTGCCTGATAGTCGTACATGCCGCCAACGATTAGTGGCGATTAGTATATCAGACTATCAGAGCGGTACAATTACTACAATTACCACGACTAGAACATTTATTAAACATACATGCTTGAAAGTAATTTCACTTATAATTATATCATATTAAGAATATTAGAGAAAATGAGACAACTTAGCTAGTTAGCTACCTAGGAAAAAAAAAAGGTCAAGGGGGGGATCTATCCCCCATATCCCCCCCCGTAAATACGCCACTGGAACTACAATGTGACTTAAACAGCCTTTATCAATGGTGTATTGAAAATGATATGTCTTTGAATATTGATAAATGTGCTATAGTCTCATTTTCTTTAAAAAAAAATACTTTACTTTTTGATTACACATTAAATAGTTCAATCTTAACACGTAATTATATAATTAAAGACTTAGGTGTTTTTTTCCATACAAAACTTTCATTCAATTTTCATGTTAATTATATAAGAAACAAATCCTACAAGAAACTTGGCTTAGTAAAACGTATGTGTAAAGATTTTTACGATGAATCAGCCCTAAAAATCTTGTACTTTACGCTAGTTCGTTCTAACTTTGACTATGCCTCTATAATTTGGCGTACTAATAATATTATCCAAAACCATAGTCTATCTTCTGTACAAAATAACTTTTTAAGATACCTATCATATAAATATCATTATATAAGAACTCCTCATTCTGGATATGAAACCATTTGTAATCTCTTTAAAATATTGCCCCTAAATAAAAGATTTATTATCTTAAACTGTAAATTTTTATATAAATTATTACATAATATTATAGATTGTCCCGAAATAATCGAACGTTTAAATTTTAGAGTAAACCAATCTAATTCCAGAAATAATTCCACTTTTTATCTTTCCTCTTTCTCTTCAAACTATATGCTATATACCCCTGCAAATATACTTATGTCAGCAGCTAATTCAACTAAAGACTTAGATTTATTTAACACTACCTTATTTAATTTGTCTAATATTTGATCTAATTTTCTCTTATCATCTTCTATTTCTCTGCTTTCTATATCATATTTTCCCCCTTTTTATTTCTTCTACATACATTTATAACCACTATACTCTCAATATAATTATTTATTCATATTATGCTGCTTTTATATAATACCTATCTTTAAATTTAAATCCTTATTTAATATTTAATATTTGTATACATAAACTTTTTTTTTTTCTTTTGTTCTTTTCTCTATTTTGTTCTGTTTTATGTTATTTGTATTGTATTCACATTACCTACTTTTAATTTGTAACCCATATTATGTGCACATTGTGCACTTAACACAAACTGTCACTCCAATATTTTTGTAATTGGAATTTATTTCCGTAAATAAATTATTATTATTATTATTATTATTATTGTCTACATTTTTATTTTCAAATTTTTTTTCCGACGTCGTTGTAAGACCCACCCTGCCCGACTTACGCGGCTAGGAAAGAAATAATGTCCCAGCTTAAGGCGAACTCGCCGAACGGTTTAAGAGGCGACCAATGGTGTAATAGTTGAAGTATTCCGGCATTGCATCGGCCGTCCCACTCGTCGCATTCCATGGGGCAATAGTTGGAGTAATTCCGCCATTGTACCGTTTATCAGACTGTTCGTTGAGTTTTCCAATAATAATAAAAAAAAAACTTTAGTAACAACCGACAGTGAATAATGAGGTATCTGTGATCTCGTGGATGAAATCTGTATTACGAAAGTTGGCTTGTTTCGGTCGGAAGTCTTCACTCAGCGTGATTGCAATTTTTTACTGCTTTATTTAGATTTAGTTTTCTTTCATTCAGATATAGATTTATAGTAATTTTTACCACAGACCTCATGACGGGGACAGTTTCAACAGCACTAGTGTTGCATAGGTGGTTTCGAGCAAAATTCGAAAATGGTGTTGCCCGAACCGACGTCGTCGCAGTGCCAGTGACGCGTTCCCTGACTATTTTGTTATACAAGTTTTTTTACCTGCCCCCAGGTTGCGCTTTAAGAAAAAGGTTTTTTTCTTACGCGGTCGTACCCGGCAACTCTAGCTTGAACGCCGACGATCACCCCGGGAGTTTTAAATTTGAGTTCATCTTCCCTATTATATTTTTAAAATTCCACTCGAAAGTATTTCACAACCGAGTAAGAAAAAAATTAGCTAACCCACCCTAAATTTTCCGTACTGCCACCAGAGGGCACTTTCAAGAATTTTTTTTTCTTGCCATGGTCGAAACGAGCCTAGATGGCATGGGCAAAATATTTGGCTCGGAGTCCAGGCGATCCGTCTCCTTGGTGCCGATGTCCGTCATTAAAGACCAGTTGGTAATCGCTGTCAAGTAATTATAGATTTATATAAATATTGAATCTGAAAATATTTGTCTTTAATTATGTGTTCCATTTCAACATTTTAGGCTGTGTGTCATGGGAAGGCTCAAGGTGTACGGCGAGTCGTGGGACATCCCGGGGAGCCCAACCATCCCTAACCCTTTAGCAGATTTCATTGTAGAGGAGGAGCCGTCATCACAGATACCAAATAAAATCCATCGCATAATCCCGTCCGAGAAGTTGCCGTACAGGTCGAAGAAAATATCGAAGCGGAACATACTACACCGTAAGTTGATGACGATTACCCAATCAATTTAATGTCCATTGACGATATATTAATTCTGATTTGTTAACCAGCAAACAATTAAGGAAGCAGATGGTGGATCATGGCTTCCAGGAGCAGCTGCCAAGAACCCACCCTTTAATTTCGCTACACATCAAGAACCTGGAGATTTCCACGGACGCAACACAAGTGCCGTAAACAAGTACGTGGCAAACGTGTCCCATATTTTGTTTTACGTCTCCACGTGGCTCACTAAACGTGGCTCTCCTCCTGGCCATTGGTAGGATCTGCTGTGTTGCAGCGAAGATCCATATATACAATTCTTGGAAGAGTAAGTTCCGGCAATGTAAGCTAACATTTATCTCAACTATAACAATATTATTTTTACTTTCACAGGCGTGAAAAATTGGGCCAAACAATCGCCACTTCCATTAATTATTTGAAAAACCTAAACACGCTAGTGACCTCGGCATTAAATACATATAGTTAGGAAGACTCGACATTCCCAAAATCATTTGACGGTGGCCCTAGTGTACAGAAATTGAACTCGATGAAGCTCCTCCATCAAAAGCTGAAGCTCCTATATGCCCGAAAACTGAAACTACAACCAGGCGAGCTCTTCAAAAGGAAGACCGCTGAGGCAGTGAGCGCCCCAGACTACTCTCAAAATCACGGTGTGATGGAAGAACTAATGAACACCCTGCCTGATTTCTTAAATCAGATGGAGTACTTTGGAGCAGAAGGCTCAATAAAACTTTCATCGGACAAAACGTCAACACCTCTCCAAAAACATGTAAGTATTTTTGATCCTTACCGGACATGACACCTTATCTAATTCCAACATTTGAATTTACAGAACAGAGGACTGGGAACTGGGTGACCTGTGGGTTGATGTTGTTACTGCTTTGTAGGTCAAAACATAGAAGTGGTGTAGCGGCCAATCTTACAACGGAGGAGTGAGAGGCCAGGAGAACGGACTGCAGCAATACCGTCCTGACCGTGGCCAAACACAAAACCGGGGACAAACAACCGGCCTCCATTGTGTTGAATGAGAACTTGACGGAATACATGCACCGGTGAGTAGTTAGCTTCATCTATACTCAGAGTTGCTCATCTAACAGTGACATTTTTGCAGGACTACGCTCTACGCCACCGCGTCACAACACAGGCTTGTCAATTTTTTATTACAAACAGATGTGAAACTTTACGACGGAATCAATAAAATTTACAAGGGCAAGTTGTCGGCCTGCTTGTTTAGGAAAATGGTGGAAATCGAATCCATAGGCCACGCACCTGAAACCAGCAAAAACATTGCAAAATCGCTGCAGCACTCAGATGTGGTGGCTGATTTTTTTTATAGGTTGCCGGGCACACAGGAGGCCATCTGCCGGTAGAAACATATTGACCTGGTAGATCAGACTGCCATGTTTGAGGCGGAGACCTTGGAAAAGTGAGTTACTGAATGATTTATATCAAAGAGTACATAACGATAACAAATTTTTATTTTATTACAGCTTCCACGAGGTATTTGGAAACGAACCATATGTCAATATGACCGATGAATGCGTGAGGGAAAAACTTGACGGTTCCAATGCACTCCAAAAACATCCAGGCGCCGTTATAACGGACTCGTTTGTGAATACGGTTAGGTCAAAATATGACGGTAGTGTGATGGAGGAGAAAATGGACATAATGTATGAAATATCCCGACTCACTTACAACAAAGACAACATAACCCGGCACGCTATTGTAGATATAACAAAACAAAAACGAACTATCTACTTTCTGAGACAACATAAAGAGAAAATGATGAACAGCATCTTAAAAAAGTTCAATAAAAAATAAATGTAAAAAATACAAGGAACCGACGTTGGAACGTCAGTGGAATAGGCCTCTTGGGGAAACCACTTTAAAAAAAAAAACGCGCTGTAGCTGATACCCCATGGGTAGTGTGGAAATTCAGCTACTATTGCAGCTGACACTTAAACAATATGTTGGTTTGAAATGCGGAGGCGAAAAGTTTCGGTATGGCAGCGCGGTATAAACAAGAAAAGGCGTCCTCCGGTGTCGACGAACTTCCGAAAACAATCACCGACGTGGTGAACTGTAAACCCCGGGACGATCCCTTTTCAGGTACCGGATCAGCATCTGACGTCGGTAAACAATAATAATAATCTGTATATATAAAACAGTAAGCTGATTGACTGCTATCAACGCACAGCTCAAACCATTGGACGGATTGGACTGAAATTTGGCATACAGATAGCTATTATGGCGTAAGCATTCGCTAAGAAAGGATTTTTCGAAATTTTGAATTTAAAGGGTTGAAATCGGTAAAAAAAATGTTTAGATGTAATTTGTATATCTATATTCATATAATAATAACAATAGCAGTCGACCGATTACATTATATACTAATGTACAATGATGTAAGAACTGTGGTATCGTCCCATTTCGCCGAATCCTACTTTACCGACAAATAAAACAGTTGTATACGGATTAATATAAAATCCCATTTGGCCGAATGCTATTTTTTCGAATCCCATTTTTCCGAAAAATTTAAAATAAATTTAAAATTAAATTGTATTTGTTAGGTCATAAAGACTAAAAAATTAATACAACGTTCCTAATATATTGTGACAAAAAGTGGTTAAATAAGTTTTACTCAAAAAAAATGTAACCAAGCTCCGAAAATGAGGAAAAAGTACAAAACTTTAGAAGACCGATTAAAAACGGGAAAAGAGCGGTAAATACTAAATAATTAACTATATAATTATTATAATATTATATTAATACCTCAAATGTATGTTTAATTCAGATTTGGAAATGGACAAATATCTATTATAGAATATCTAGATGCGATTATTTACCACTTCCATCTTGAATAAAATTATAAATATAAATATAAATTTTTTTATAAATTTTTGACAATTAATGTTTTTATATATTTTTACTAAATATTTATTATTTTTACTAATTTCTACTATACATTTTTGACAATTAATGTTTTTATATATTTTTACTATAACGTAATTATTATTTCATTTATTTTTATTATATCACGATTTTATTTGACTATACATTTTTGACAAATGTTTTTATATATTTTTTACTAAATATTAATTATTTTTACTATAATGTAATTATTTAATTTATTTTTATTATTTCACCATTTTATTTGACTATATATTTTAAAATAATATTATAACGAAACAAAATTCTATTTTACTATGCTTCGGCGAGATGGGTTTCGGCGAGATAGGTTTCGGCGAGATAGGTTTTCGGCGAAATGGTCCCAAATCAAGAACTGTATACCACGCGTCTATTAATACATTTATTTTGGTCACTAAATGATATTATAAAATATTAATTTCGTTAAGGATCCCCGCTATGGCTATTATTTGAGGGGAAACATTTAGGCAATATTTAATCAATTACAGTTTACAATAATATAAGATTTAATGTTTACAAGCGTTCCGTATGATCTATAGACAATTTTCTGGTGAGTTCGGGTTTTTCAGAATAAAAATCGGACAACGTAAATTAACTTTAATTTTTTTAAAACTTAAGATCTTTTAATCTAAAATTGACGGCAGTAGCGAGGTACATTATTATGGGTAGGTATGTTTGATCCACTCATTATTATAATAATATATTGGTTTCTACTGTATAAAAATAAAATATTATGATAGTATTATTATTATAGTACACTAATATACACTTATATAGTACACTTATATACATAACACTACAGATTGTTTATTGTATTGTTATACCATTATATACTCATATTTTAATTGCATTGTAAAACAATTACATTTAATGCTTAAAATTGCAATTAACATTTTTACTTGGATATAAATAATATAAAACATGAAACTAACGTAGGTATCACTAAAATTAGGACTGATTCATTAAATGGTATATTTTTCCAAACATTTAATTATTTTATACTCCAATTGATAACCAATTTATATTAACCATTATGTAGGTAAGTATCTAATTATTAGGTACCTAATCAATATAAATTATGAATTCTTATATTTTTAAAAATGTATCATAAATATGTCATTATATTATATATAATGGTAAGCAATTGGGGAGCAAAGCCCCCACAGCTTATATTGTCACTAAAAGTATGTTTGCATCTAGTGAACTATTTATCTGCGGGCGTGCCTAGTGCGTAGTATATTTAATACATCGTTAATTAACCGTATATATTGGTAATTGGTATATTGTACCTACCGATATTATATATTATACGATTTTGATTTGTACTGCACCAAAGATAATATAATCTATATATTTAAACTCGTTGTCGGCGGACAGAGCCACGGGCCCAAGGTAGTAGGCGTTGTCTTTTTGACGATAGAAGTTAATTGATTATTAAATGCTGTACGTCTGTCGTCTACTACTTTATCCTAATCTGACATCATATATTTTACGCACTACGCAGTATATTCAATACAAAAAAAATAAGTGTATATTTTGAATACATTTTATAACTCAAGATTCAAAAAACCGATTTCGATAAAAATTTCAGGGCATATTAAAATTGATATTTAGATGGTTTCTGTGAAGTTATTACGCTGTGCGATAAGTGGTTCAGGAGTTATGGAGTTAAAAATAATAATAATAATAGTTTATTATATTTTGGTTGCTATTGGTTAATCGGGCATGATTGATGATTTGTATTATTATTTTTTGTCAATAAATATATATATATATATATAATTGAATGTTTGTGTGCATATTAGACATCTGGGAAAAAGATTGGCTAATTTGGAAATGGTTAAATTAGGTTTATTTTTCTCCTTCTCATTTTAGTACGGTTAGGTTAGGATTTTGTACTAGGTTAGGTTAGGTTAAGATTTAACTAGGTTAGGATTTTGTACAAAAATGTTGAATTTTAAATTTAAGACGATAATTTAGAAGATTACAAATCCCACCAACCACCCATGTTTTTTTTTTTTTTGATCATCCTCGAACATTACACCTACGACAGTAAATTTATTTGGACCTAGCTAATTTTGGAAACATTTGTACAACCAGAAATTGTGTCCATATTAATCTAAGTTACCATAATATTCCATTTATAGATACACAATACTGTGGAAGTTTGGGTTGCATTATAGGTGTTTAAATAGGCACCTACTATTAAACCTTATTTTTTGATAATGACTGAACAACGCAACGAGTGATTTTAATGATTGGTCCCACACACGATGCACCACACATAAATAGTATGCAAGTTGCTCACCAGAGCACTAGTTTCTAACGGTTTGTAATGCAAAAAATGCATGCAACTTGTTGTGTGAGTTTTAAACCGCTCGTGGCGCTAGTGTGGTCGACCGTCTTCTATGAAACTTTTGTTTGTCGGCACTTCCGCAGTTGGCTGCGGGCCGACTGGTCGTCGACTTTTGTCTTTATTATTTTTACCATCGTGTCGTGCGATGCTCATTCTCGTAAACATTTTATTCCGTGTCCTAATTGTGTCTGGTCTTAACTAAGAAGACGAAATGTCAAAATGCTTTGATGAAAAAGAAAATTTTTTTAATAGATTTTAAATGCAAATTTTCAAACCAACTAGTCATAATTTGTTCACGCCTACGCAGACTTGTGTATTATAATATGTGGACGGTTTAATTTGAAATTAGAACGGTTTGTTGGCATGTTCGGCGTCGTCCTGTTTTTAGGCTCAGCTGAAACAACTGACTGTCCGACAAAGGCACTGTAAATATTATTTCTACTTAATTGTAGTACCCGAAATTCAATAATTGTGTGTTATGAGTATTAAATCATATATGTTATATTAAGTACCTATACATAGTATTAGCTTCTAATGAATGGAATTGTCATTAACGTAGACGTAGATCTGGTAAGATGATGCTGGGCCAGCGCAATGCCAACGATTTATGGCGTGTCCGTAACACGTAACTCCGTAAATAAATAAATATATAAAATAAATACAATAATTATTTTAGAATTGTTCTACCAATTATGATGTACCATATGTCCATAGTAACTAGAAATAATTTATTATTAAAGAATACTTTAATCACAA
Organism: Macrosiphum euphorbiae; assembly: GCA_949089665.1. Classification (NCBI taxonomy): domain Eukaryota; kingdom Metazoa; phylum Arthropoda; class Insecta; order Hemiptera; family Aphididae; genus Macrosiphum; species Macrosiphum euphorbiae. The sequence goes on along the minus strand of CARXXK010000002.1, from coordinate 5,623,253 downwards.
TTCATGTTTCATAGCAAATTATATTCTTAAAAGTATATTAAATACATTTTCTTAATACATTTCGGAATAAATTAGGAGTTGAGTAACCATATTATTTGCCAACTAGCGTATACCTACAAACTTTTTGGTTCTACATTTTTTACTTCTTGTAAGTACTATTTACAAAGATTAGTAAAACAAAAGTTGTATAAACAAAATTATTTAACCTTTAAAAAGTTCAAATAAACATAGGTATGAGGGTATCTGTTTATTATGTTGAATTTTTAAATAGAAATAAGTATAAAACTATACTTAATACGTATATAGTTTATAAATTATAATAGTAAAATTCATTTAAGTAATTTCTAATACTTGATTGCTAAATAAACATGATTAAAATTATGTTGTATATTCTTAATTTTTATATTTATAATATTAGTAGTATATATTTGTGTGTTCTGAGCACCTTTTTTACAGGGAGATTTCATCATTTCAAGGGGGCATTTCTACATGCTCCACCGTGTAACACATAATCTCAAAAACCCTAATGTGCGTTCTGAGCACCTTTTTTACAGGGAGATTTCTTCATTTCAAGCGGGACATTTCTACATGCTCCTCCGTGTAACACAAATTGTACACAAGTAAAAGTTATGTGTTGTGTACAACACAAGTACACAACACATAACTGTGTCTATATCATTTTGTTAATCAAACAAAATAAATATGTTTTTACCATCAATGTATTACTCATAAGCGTTGGCAACACTGAACTTTTTATAGTCACTCGTACTAAAATTAAGTTAGCTATACATTTCAATAACGAATAATCCGTTGTTAAACCAAGTTATGCTTTTTATTTTATTGTCTTGTTTCACTTATACATTTATTTTTTAAATAAAAATTTCCAATTTAATGTTTTTTCTTTAAAATAAAAAAAACATGAACTTTCAAAAAACCACCAGCAATTATTCTTCATTAGTTTTTTTAATACCAAACCAACCATATCCAACATATCCGCAATATGTTACATTCACATCAAGATTAAAAACATATAATATATTTCCGTCAACTATACCTCAAAACAAATATGTATTGTCTGAATGCGGCTTTATATATACAGGGGTTCAAGATATTGTGGAATGCTTCTCTTGCGGACTTGTATTACATGACTGGAAGAAAGATGACATTCCATGGATCGAACACTCGAGACATAATTCCAAATGTATTTATGTATTATTATCGAAAGGTAACCACTTTGTAGAAAACATATTAACCAAATATGGAAGAACTTAATGTAATTGTGAAACTAAATATGTCACTCGCTCAACTGCTTAAACGTATAAACGATATTAAAATAAAATTTTGTATTTTATTAAAACAGTTTAAATGTGTTATTATTCCATTCTATATCTTGTAAATACGTGACCTAATGGATAAGACGTGAAGTTTTTAATTCAATATATAAGGTTCAAATCTAGGTAAAAGATGTTTGATTAATTTAATTTGCAGGAATAATACAAGATATATAATTAATAATAAGCTCCCTCCCTCCACACTTATCAATTAGGTCACGTATTTACTTTTTTGAAATTGTATTTAACTTTTTTAGTATAAAACGTTGTTGTATGAATAAAATATAATCAGTATACAATTAACACTCTGATAATCATAGTATAATTTTTTAAAACAATAATCGCCAGAACGAACAAAAATGTATCGGTAAGTATTATAAGCTCGCTACAATATGATTTCACCGGTTGTCTCAAGGTCAGAATTTGAAATTCGTCAATATGGAAAGAAAAGTGTAACACTAGGTTTGTTAGTTAACAAAAAGATTTCGATTGTTGTAATATTAAAATGTATAATTACTAAAAAGAGTTTAAGCCTCGATCTAGACCAATGGCAATCATTAATGTGTGAAAATAATTATAAAGCAATTGTTGATAATCTACAAAACCGATGTAAACGTGTAAGAATAACTGATAACTTAAGCTATTCCGTTAATGTGAAACAGTCTTCAATCATATTATATTCTAATGAAAATTATATAACTTTATCACATGTCGATTTGCAAAGGCTGAATCAGCTTGGAGCTTGTATCGATCTCTATATAATCGAGAAGCAGAAAAAATTACCATGTTACTAGAAGACTTTTGACACAGCATATGCATTAATTATGGCAGATATTAACGGGTTACCCTCTTCTTGTCGACGGAATGAATTTACAAACTCATATATTCAGAATTATAACTTAAGTTATACTAATATAGAAACTAATGATATTTCTTTTATGTATGAATTATTACAATATCATTATAACTCATTATCAAATATGATATTACAAGAGTTAGAATTAGGTACATCAGCTATTAACCTGTAATTTATTTTTACACATCATGACACTAAATCATATACACTACTTTTGTATCACTTTTAAAAATAAATGTACGATTAGTTAATATATTGGTTTTTTATTTTAATTTTCAACAACCATTAAAAACAGATTTATTATGATTTTGATTTTTTAATACATCCTATTTTCTTGTTTGGATTAGACATGGACCGTGTAAATATTGTTTGTATGATGTTGGATAAATCGTTTGCCAGCCTTGATCCTTTGCAGTTTGCTAAATCAGTAATCGATACTTTTACACTGCACTCAGCTTCTTTCCATCTATAACATCATTAAAATGATAAGTATTTTACATTACAAATATATATATACATATAGACACATTAATATATTATAAGAACCTTTATCAACCAATGAATTTCTTAAATTATTTTTTTTTTTTAGGAGTTAGTCATTGTAAGTTGTATTCATGTAAATTCTAAGAATCATATATTTATATAATATATATTACCTGTCTGTAGCAATAAGATTTTGAATATTTTTTTATTTTATAGTGATTTATTGTCCAGTAATCACTACATACTTCGTTATCAAATGGCAATTTTATGTTTACTATTTCATCACTTTGTTTCACCATCATCGAATTAATAAGTTCATTATCTACTTTCACATCTTTAATTAAAGGAGCAATTCTATCCAGAAATATGAAATATTCTAAAAAAAAATAATAATATTAATAAAAATAATAAAAATTGAAATAACGATCCGAATGAGCTAGTAACTAGATTAAATCTTTTGACATCATCACAAAGTGTTGGTAATACTAGTGTGAATAATGAAATAATATGTATTTTAGAAGAACTACGTGAGAGAAATATTATAGTATAATGACTCCCTTAGAGAGTATAGCTAATGAATTACATCGGCCAGCGAGAAAAATATTTCCTAGACGCAGTGTAGTAACGCGGTTTATTGATGACCTCTGGCAAGCTGATTTAATGGACATGCAATCTCATTCTAGACAAAATTATGGTTTAAAGTTTATTTTAGTTCTTATAGATACATATAGTAAGTACGTATGGCTTGAGGCGTTGAAACATAAAACACCGAAAGAATGTACAAAAGGTATGTTTAATATATTGAAAAAAGCTCATCCGAAATTATTACAGACAGATAATGGTACAGAATTGTACAATGCTTAATTTCAATATTTAATGAAAAAATATAAAATTAAACATTACAGTTCATACAGTGTTATTAAATGAACGCGTGATCAGATCTATTAAGAATAATATATATAGACATTTTACTGCTACTGGTACATAGAATTGGTATAATACACTATCAAAAATTACACAAAATTATAATAATACAAAACATAGAACAATCAAATGTACACCGAATGAAGCTCGAATGGATACAAACAATATTAAACTTAATACACAAATAAATGATACATTATATAATCCAAAATTTAAAGTTAATGACAAAGTAAGAATATCTAAGTATAAACATATATTTAGTAAAGGATATACACCAAATTGGACAACGGAAATATTTACAGTTTCAAAAGTTTTACAGACAAATCCAGTAACTTATCAACTAAATGATGAATCAGACAATATAATCTTAGGTGGTTTTTATGAACAGGAAATTAAATTAACTGATTTTCCAAACACCTTTCTCATTGAACGTATTGTAAAAAAAGTTGGGAATAAAATGCTTGTTAAATGGTTAGGTTTTGATTCAAGCCAAAATTCATGGATAACATCATCAGATATTTTAACATAATTTTTTTATGTATAATATTTTGTTAATTTTTTTTAAATAAAATAAAAAAATTTAAGTTTTTTTAAGTCGAATTAATTATTTCACATGATCTCCTGATCCTCAATAGTCTGTTTGGTTAACCTAATGTATCCACAATCGATAAAAAAAAATAAAAAGCGTCATCTAGTGGTAAATGAATCAATGAAAATAATAATAATACTGTTGTATTTTGTTCCGCTAGATAACGCTTTTTATAATAAACCATGTCAGATTGTATACAAGCGATGAATCAAAAGATCAAACGCTTCATACTGGTCTTAATGAGGCAATGCAAACCATATTTGACAAATTACTAACCGATCCGAAGCGTCAGACTATTAAAAGCAAGACGACAGTTTGATTATTATATGAAAAAATGAGTTTCATTTAATAAACAAAATTATATTATACATGTATGTTTTTATTTATTCAAAACTTAAAGGTCTTGGAAAACATACACCTATAAACTATGGTTGGTTGGAAAAAAATTTAAAAATTATAGTAATTTGAAATATTAACAAATTAAAACTATTCTTTATGATTTAAGGTGAGATGTAATTAAAATAAAAAGCAAGTTTATTATTGAAAAAAAAGTTTTATTAAAAAAAAAAACAATAATTATACATATTTAAATATTTTTTATAATGTTAGATCTTGTAAAATCATATCAGACAATGTGTTAAAATGGAATTGTTATATTTCATATAAAAATGATGTGTCATCGTTCTGTAGGTGATTATAATAATTAAAATCATAGTTTTGAATATATTGGTTAGTAAATTCGTTCCTTTGACAGGTGGACGGCAGACCACGGACGTCATTTTTAATTAGGTCATATGCAGTGTTGAAAGTATTTTGATAATTTGCTAAACGTTTTTGCTTGTCTACCACATACAAATCTATCAAATTCTGTAATTGACGAAGCCGGTACAAATCTACATGCGACAAGGTAATGTATTCCTCGTTTAGATGTAGGGTAATTGAACTCTGTTTAACATTGATTGAATATGAAAAGGAATCGGTAATCTTAACACGTCTCACCCTGTTATTTAAATTATTAATAATTGAATTGAAATTAGATTCAGACATCAGTGTAAACCATTCTTCTAAACTTAATGTAATAATTTTCTTTGAAAGTTTACATTCCAATAATAAAATAATTGAAATCTGCTTGTTAATTAGTACCTAATCCAACTGTAATACTTTTCTTGTTAAAAGCCCGGATGTCGAATGTAGACTTACTGACAATTATTGGTGGACTCATAGTGAAGTTATTTTTGTTAAATTTATTTAAAAAAAATCTTTTGTATAAATAAAAAGTAGGATATAACTGTTAGGAGTTATACATTGAACTGCTAGTTTTTTCATTTGCAGTCCTATTATATACTAAAAACTCTGATAGAAAAAAATGCAAAAAAATTGTGATCGTATAGATGTTCGATTAGTACATACTAGAAGGGAAATTATACATACTTACTAACCTGTTACCTGAAAAACATTTTAAATTATTTTATACGTACTAACCGACCACGCCATACGACCACGAGATATTAAATCGAATAACAACACATTTAAGATAAAACATTTTATTTTTTTTTTTAACCAATACAGCAAAGGTTAGGTTAGGTATATATATATATACTTTTGGGTGTGGTCGCATTCCTGGTTGTTTTTATGAGCAAATACATGATAATACGTAATCCCATTACAACTGGGTTTTTGAAACATTTCTGTTTTAGTTTTTTCAATAACAGATTGTTCCTAGAATTTAAGGTAAAATATATATATATCATTGTATAAAATTGATTTAGGTTAAATTAATATTAAAAATATAAATTATTAAATTAAGTATAAAAGTATGCAGGACTAGATAAGAATAACTAATAAGTAAAATCCTTAATATTTTAAATTGCTTACCTCCATTGCTTTATTTTTTACGTTTTAATTAGACATTATAGAGCGAATATTTTGGCATGACTTAGCAGTATCCGCAAGTAATATTTTTTTTTTTTTCCCTTAATTTTTGCGCTCCACCTTTTCTTATTTTACTCAGGCAGTTTATACATTTTTGGACAAATAACTAATAAGACATTAGAAATTTATAAAAGCGTTCTAGAGTAACCTAGAATATTATAGTCTTCATGTTGTTTAATATACAGTAGATAGTAGATACTATAAGGTCCATGAATGTTGAATGTAATCAACAAAACAGCTGTATCATTTACCACGAACATGTTACGTGATAATAATATTTTTATCACTTTACCTTAGTTCACTAACCATGCAGCTATTATTTATAGAATAAATGATTGTAGAATTGTTTACATCATGTTTAGGTTTTTATAACAATAACAATCTTATCTCATAATTAAATACAATATACTTAAAAATAATTTTTAATCCAAAATATACATCGGCCCAGAGTTATAATACGACAACCGGCCCACCGGGAACTTTCCCGGTATCCCGGTGGGCCAATCCGCCGCTGGTTTCATTACCCCATGCGTGTACAAAGCCTGTGAGCTCCACCGACTTGACCCTCGGGTCTCACGCGGTGTGGCTCACAGGCCACGATCGAAGTGTTCCCCTTCGGTCGTGGGTGGTTTTTGATAGTCCACAAAATTATCAAATCCTCACAAAGTAATACAACTAGTCTAAACAATTTAGTAAAATTTGTAATTATTTTTTACTTTGCAGGTTACCTAGTGCATTTTGGTAATAAAATATTAGTTAAAAATGTAGTATTAAGTTATATTATGATCTTAATATAACTTACATGGTTTCTAATTATGCAATGTATACTCAACATTTGGTTTCCCATGTTTGAAGGGACTACTTTGAACGTTGCGTCCACATGCATTTCTTCCATGTTCTGACCAACTACTAATTGTATTAAAGCTGTGCACGCGAATATCATGGATCCTCGCCCATCAACATCGCGCACACAGACCTTAAATAAAGACTCGCCACAGCATGTATACTGGCCCAAACTCCTAATCTCAAAAACATGGGCTAATTCAGCCAATGAATGAGGCAGTGGTGGAAGGGAATTTCTCCTGGCAAGTCGCATTGTGCTCTCAGCTGTAGAATAAGCATACAACCCAGCAGCTTCAGGATTTCTATAAAAAAAAAGTTAAGCAGTAGCAGTAAAATGTTTAAATTAATATTAGCTTTCAGTATTTTATATATTTTAAAATACATTTCTTTGAGTTGACCATTTAAAAAATATTATTCAATACTCATGTATAATACATTTTTATCAATTTAATTATATTTTTGTTTAACACTAATATTAATTTACTAATAAATAATAAACTCAGTGAATCCTCTATTATTACATGTGGTTATGTTCTCCTCAAGGAACTGTATTGGACCCAATTTTATTTAATATTTATGTTAATGGTTTACTAAATATTTCAAATCTACCTGGAAAAGTATACAGTTTTGCAGATGACACTGTAATTCAAGTTAAAGCTAAGGACACACACAATATGTTATATGACAATACTAAAACTTGCCTAGATATGGTTAAACCATGGTATGATACTAATTTCCTTAGTATGCATTTAAATAAATCTAATTATATACATTTTAATTAAAAATCATTATATATTATGATGATGATTCTGATAAAATTATCTTCTCATTCTTATAATTGTATATACAAAAACCCAAAATTGTGACTATATTAAACTAAAGCAAGTGGATCATGTTAAGTATTTGGGTCTAATTATTGATAAAGGTTAGATTGACTCAAATGGGATCTAAACATAATATGCAAATTATTATTGATACTTAGGAAACTACAATATAAATTTAAAATATTAAAATATATTGTAGATGTCAATTTAATGAGAACTATTCCTGTGGAATTACGATATGGGGTGGCACTTAAATGATATACATTTGTACTCCTCTAATTACCATTTTAAATAGTTTATTAAGATTAATACTTGACAAGCCAAGGTTATACCCTACTAAACTTTTATTTTATGAATTTAAAGTACAATTTGAATATATAAATATAAACATATATCATGTAAATCTGAATCCAGATATAATATCAGGAATAAAATTAACACTAATTCAAATACCTTCAAAATGTATAATACCACAGTTGGACAATAAAGTCCAATTAATTAAGACACAATTATGTATAAAACTACTAGTTAGGTTAGATAGATAGCTTGGTATTTATTTATATCCACGTTTTTTTTTTTCAATTATTGTTGATCAAACAAAAAACTTGGAATTTTAATACTATAGTACGACTACGAGTAGAAATTGTTCCTCGTAAGTTGTTAAGTGGCTCCGCTACTGCCATCAATTTTAGCTCAAATAAGACCTTAAATGTTGACAAAGTTAAAGTTAGTTTATGTTCTAAAAAAATTACGTTTCTGCAAAAACAAAAAAATTGAACTCGATAGAAAAATTATTTATAGATCGTATGGAACACTGTAAAAATTAAATCTTTTATTATTGTGAACTAAAATTGAAAATTTGAAAATATAAATTTTTTCATATCATAATTAAAATTAAAATTAAAACAAAAACACAGACATTTTTCTGCTGAATTTAAATATTTTGTCTGAATCAAAATCGGAACTAACTTAGGTTTTGTCAAGACAATAAGTAGGTAGGTACATTTTCGTACATTTTTATCGAGTTATCGACATGACGTGCATAGGCGTACGAGAGTGGACCGCATTGAATTTCACTCACATTAATAAATAATTAGACATCATTTATAATTAACACACAGATCCCTGGCGGTTAAAACGTGATTATAAATTGCCTAAATGTTGCTCCTTAAATAATAGCCGTAATCAGGCCCCTTAATATAAATAATAGTGTAATTAAAAAAACAATTGAGTGTAAATCCACAATATTTTTTGATGTCAGTCTTTTAACGAAATTTGTCAAAATCGGTAAAATTTGCAAATTATTTTTTAATTAGAAATTCTTAGAAATGTTTTCAGAACCAACTTTTGTAATTTTTTTTTTTTTGTTTGCATGTGCTCTTCATGACCAACTGGGGGGAACTTTGCCTTTCGGTAATCCTACCCCCAGGAGGCCGAAAGCCGTTTATTAAACAACGTACCAAACAACGTTGGACAGTGGTGGGGCCAATCTCCCACTCACTGGTCCTCACAATATTATTATTTACAAAGTAAAGGGGCTCTATCCCCTCAAGATTACCCTTCGGGCCACAACACAATTACTAATTACAAAATACTAATTATCTGACTGCTGAGTGAACCTGCTGACGTTGACGTTCCTCTTCCTCTCTTATTTTGAGGACGTTTACCATGTAACTGCACACTGCGTCCCATTTTTCACGGCTTTCGAGCATCGTCTTCACCGCTGTTTCCGGAGTAAATTCTTTGTCCGTATTCACTTCGAGTTATCTGCGTTGTTTCCACCACCGGTCACATTCAAAGAACTCGTGCTCGGCGCTATCAGTAGGGTCAAGGCAGTCGTGACATTCAGAGATGTCATGCTCCTTGAACCTCCACAAATATTCGCCGAAACACCCGTGTCCGGTCAGAAACTGGGTGATGTGGTAGTTCATTGTGCCAAACGACCTCGACACCCATGGTCTCACATCTGGAATTAGCCGCTGTGTCCATCCTCCAGTACCGGTGTTTTGCACCCATTCAGTTTGCCACTTGTTCATAGAGTCCTCTCTCAGCTCTCGCTTGGTCGGTAGAGTTAATCCCGCCTTCTTCGCGTGGATGGCATTGCTCTCCAATACCATGATGTGCAAAGGTAGCATACCTGCCACCACCATAATGGCGTTTGTTGATACAGTCGTGTAGGCGCACGCCACTCTTTTAGCCATCAGCCGCTGCGGTTTCAACATTTCCTTTTTGTTGACATCAAAAACTAATGCAGACGCCCATATAGGTGATGCGTACAGCAGCTGGCTCTGCGCGACTGACAGTAGTAATTGTCGTTTCTTTTGCCTTGGACCGCCGATGTTCGGCATTAGCCTTGACAGCGAGGCAATTTTTGTTGTTGCCATGGCTGCCACACACTTCAAGTGCTTTCCGAAGCCTAGTTTTTTGCACATCTCCACTCCTAGGTAGCGCACGTGCTCTTTCAGTTGCAGCATTTCACCTTCCAGGAAGAATCTAGGCTGCGTGTACCCGCGTTTGGTAGTCAGCATTATCGCTTCGGTCTTGCTCACTGACAACGTAAGACCTGTCTTCGCCATCCATCTTGCCACTGCGTCCAGAGATGGGTTCATGGACTCCTCCAGGAGAGCTGTTGTACGCCCTATCACCACCACTGCGACATCGTCAGCAAAAGCTATGAGGCTAGAACTCGACATTCCTCGGATGTTACCTGGCATCGCGATGCGCAGCAAATCATCGTACATCACGATCCATAAGATTGGTCCGAGCACCGATCCTTGGGGCACCCCGCTGGCCGCTAGTTACTGCACGCCGTATAATATTGCCCTCTTGCTCAGGTAGCTTCTCAAGATGCACACCAGGTATTCAGGCACTTCCTTTTTTACCAAGGCATCTTCGATATTTGCCATGGGGCCGAAATAAACGCGTTCGCCACGTCGAGGCATACCATGGCACACAGCTCCCTCTTGTAGTGTGGACCTGTTCCTGCTTTATTCACCACTTCCATTGCCTTTTCTATCGCGTCTATCGTGGAACGCCCTTTCACGAAGCCAAATTGGCGATCGCTTATCCCGCTAGTCTCTTCTAGGTGAGAATCCAGTCTCTTTTTAATTACTCTTTCGAGGAGTTTGCCGATGGTGTTGATCAAGCATATCGGCCGGTACGACGACGGCAATTCCAATGGTTTCTTACCCTTTGGTAATAGCACAAGCGTGGCTTCCTTCCATGGTTTCGGGAAGTGACCCTGTAACAGACACCTGTTGAGCGTGTCCAATATTAGCTCCGGTTTTTTCGCGATTATCCTCTTTAAGATGATATCACGGACTCCGTCCGGCCCCGGGGCCTTTTATTCGTAGGAAGTCTTGCACCAATCGACGCTAGTTCCGCGACAGTTATCAGAGGGACTTCCCCTGTCGGTCGCGCGACTGGCCAGATGGGGGCCTGATGCATCGGGAAAGAGTATCAACTATGCTTTCTAGTCGTCCGGGTATTGTTATCCCTGTAATGGGTCTCCGTCCTACAAGCTTCTTTGTGACCAGCTTGTAAGGAGTACCCCAAGGGTCGGTCTCTACCTGATTGCATAGTTCGCGCCAGCTGTTGTCTTTGCTCTTCTTGATTTCCGTCTTGAGGTTCCTCTTCAGAAGCCTGTACTCTTCGACACTTGTAGCGCAATCCTCGTGCCGTGCCCTAAATCTCCTCAGCTTCCTCCTTTTGTAAATTTAATAGAAGATTTATTACTATACATTTATTAAAAAAAAAAAAAAAAAAAAAAAAACGTTTATCGTAAAGTAACATCAATATTTTAGAAACGTTTGAATTTAAACAATAACCAGTAAAATAATGACATTTTCACCAACTGTTTATTTCAACATTTTACATACCTGATACAATTTATTAAAATATTTTTATTTTTAACTTTTTAAAATATTTATAGCCATGAGACATTATTTTCAATTCTATACATTTTTTCACTATTTCAGTGACCCACACGACAGAGCGATACCTGCTTGCACACATTTTTATATTTTATGAGACAAGACATAATATGAGTATATTACTAATTTATTTAATACATATATGAAAATTAATAATTATTTTAGATCTTTAAAATATAAATTTACCTCCTAGCTTCATAGTCATAAATAAACTTAAATTAACTATTTTCGGCCGTAGCTCTTCTTTTCAAAACATCCCTGAAAGTTTTTACTAGGGACTCATTGGCGTTCTGACATGGGTGGCCGTTGTGTGATTTCGTTATTACAAATGTTCCATTAGCCAATTTTTTTCTCGACCCTTTGCAAAAATATTCTCCTCTTCTAGCACACCTGTAGTATCTGTAACAATAATATTTTTTTAAGTTATACATTTTTGTATTTATATAATTACTAGGGTTGAAATTTTGGGTAGTGCAACGTGTATTACTGAAAATTAATATATTTTAGGTCCAGATAGGTACTGTTTGATTTAATGTATACTCAATTGATACGAGTTTTTGAAGTTTTCACTACCTTTTTTGATTATATTCAAAATGTTAAGAGGATGTCAGCGCACTATTTTTTTCTCTCTCTGGCCCACGCTCAAAATAAATACGCAGAATCATTTTTTCTAAGTTTTTAAGTAATTTTAAATAAAAGGTGGTTAAAATCATCCATTACAAAAAATATAGAGAATAATATTTTCGAGGGAATGATATCGATTTGTCTAAATATTTAAACATCATTTAAATTCACAAAATTTTTTTGTTTATGCTGAAAGTCGAATACAAATAACATTAAATTATAAATATCGATAATATGTCATTTCCTCAAAAATATTATTCTTTATCTTTTTTGTAATGGATGATTTTACTCTAAGATTACTTAAAATCATAGAAAAAATTATTCTGCGTAAATGCGTTTAGTCCATGTTGCGCATGGGCCAGAGAAAACAAAGAGTGCGCAGACACTTAAAAACATTATAAATATAATAATGTTTGTTTTTCTCTATAAAACACTATTTCCTACATATTTTTACTTACTACCTCTGCAAAAAAAAAAAAAAAAAACAATCAATGTTTTTCTATTTGAACAATCAAAAATAGTAAATAGTAATACAGTCCCGAGTCCAAAATTTTATAAATAAGATATAAGAATGCACAATATTATACCTAGTTGAACAATATTGCTTATGGCTTATATCTAAATTAATTTCGAGCAATTAAATATAGGTACTCACGTAATCCCTTTTTTGGTTCCCAAATTGTCATATATGAATCCATCATCGGCATCATCCATATCTAGTTTAAAATATTGAGGTATTGTACTGTTCTGTAGTCACTAGTCTGCAATAGCGCAAGTGGCAAGTGCAGTACGAGTAGTGAGTACTACAATAATACTCTCGTTGACTCGTTAACTTCCATCTCAGACCGACGCTGTTCATTGCAAAGCGGCTTTATACCGGCATCCCTCTCAATTCATGTTTGATAGGACGCTACACCCGCATGTGTTGTCTCCGTCTTACAAGTGTACAATAATTCAACATAGCAAAAGCTGTTTTGCGCACGGGATAGAACCACTTATGCTGTAGTGATAGCTAAGACTCCAAATTGATGTACAATATAGTTCAGAAAACTATCTGTGAAATATCGTTTTTATTTTTTTGATATCACTTATTACTTACGCCTAAGTTCTCCTTTTTAAGCCTTGAGGCTTGAAGGGATAATTTTGAAGCTATATCTATAATTATATGGTGACATGTATGACTTGTATTAAGTGAGTGACAGTGGCGTAATTATGTGGGGGTGGGGGGGGTATAGGGAATATCCCCCACCCCAGAGCCTTTTTTGTAAAATAACTATAGTAATATTCTTGTGAGCACTTGGGTATAAAATATTTTAAGTTTTAAAATAAAAATTAATGGACAATCGATTTATTACAGTTAAAAATATAAGTAACTGATAAAAACTTACAACTTACTACTTCTGATATCATTTTTAAGTTTTAACCACCCAAAACTTATCCTTTTTAACCTACTTAGTATAAACACAGAATAAATTAAAACTGATAATATTGTTAATAATTATTTGTTTTGTAATTTACACAAAAATGCCTGAAAAATCCTAAGTTCCACTAAAAAATAACCTTAACATTTAAAATTTTTATTAAGAACGCTTGAATGAACTACAACATTGTTAATGCATCGGGACATAATACTGAATCCTGAAGACATACTAGACATTTCAGCAAAAAAAAAAGAAAAAGAAAAGAAAGATGGACTTTATATTATGAATCATACATTTAATTTAATGTAATTGTTTGATTTACTATCTTTGAATTATCATTTACCTCATTTAATTTATAATAATAAACTAATATAATATTATAATGTATGAAAATTAACGAACAAGGGGGATTTGGGGGGGGGGGCATAGCGGCGTATTTCGATTGCGACATTATGTATACATATTAATTAATTAAAATAAAAGTTTTAGTTTGTACCTACGAATTATATATAATATTTAATGTTTATAATTAACACCCCCCCCCCTTCAGAAAATCCTAGCTATGCCAGTGTTTTTAACTATGTTCACTGAATATGGATTTATATTTTATATTCACCTTATTCTCCAACATTTTACCCAATTACATTTTATACATTCAGTCACTTGAAAGTCATTTTTAATATTATTATTATTTCCATTTTGATAGCATAAATAACTATACATGTCTTAGTAGGAAATAAAAAAATTATAATTATCAGTGATTAGTCTTAATTTGTGGTTCAGATACAATGCCAATTTATTTTCAACATTAATCCACAAATATTGATAATACAATAGTTTATTGTACATGACGTCTGTGCACTATAGGTACTAAACTAAGCAAACAAAAAGCGTTATATAATTATATAATATAAACAAACTATAATAAATAGCAAGGTATTAGGTAGTCTAAACCATAGAAGAAAAATAAAAATATTTTTTATACTAAGAAATGTAAAATTCATTAGATAGGTTGACAACAATTTAAATCCACTCGAACACTCCACATTTCAATAAAAATTATTCCTGACATTTGATTGTACCATCCCCCCACCCAAGTAAAAAAAAAATAGGAGGGGTATGCAAAAAAAATATAAAACTAGTAAGGGAGCTCCCCTGTGCATTTTGCCTTGAAATAATTTCGAATTTAGGCGTTTTATGCCTAACCCCGTTGCAAATGTACGCTCGCGCCTCGCAGCAGATCACGTTTAGCTCAGTTAGTTTAAAAAAATAGAGTCGACCTATTAATCGACCTATTTTTAACTTAATGTTAAGAACATTATCTGTGTTTGTATGTGCCATTATCACACTCCGATTTCTAATCTATTTTTAGTGAAACTTTAATTTTTCAAGGAAGATTATTCTCTGAAATAAATCAAGTGGCTCTATATTTACAATCGTCCACTGTTTTTGGTAAGTACCTACATAATGTGATAATAATTATAGATTATAATACAGATATTATATATAATAATCAAATGTAATCTATTTTATTAAATTGCAAAACGCTATATTGTCATGATAGAGAATAGAGATTGAACTCATATTACCTACCAAATTAAATTTAGTATCTATTTAATGTTTATATATTTACAAATTTCATAATAATGAATAATGTACCTATTTTAATTAAAGTTTGATTAATTAACGAATTGTATAAAGTCTATAATAGGTATACCTAATAAAATATATTATAATAATAGTATAGATATGTAGAATAGTTTAAATTTAGTCATGCAGGTGCATTGATTTATGACATATCACTATATCAGTATATCACTAAAGAAATGTATAAGTAACTTAACAGTTATACTTATAAGATTGTATTGAAATTATTTAATTAAGATAACAGTTGTATATTTTCGAAAACTAGTTTCAGAAATATAGTAAAAAATTTTCAATACCTAATATAAATTTAACTTGGTTTTATCAAGACTTAATCTATTCAATTATAGAATGTTTTTCACTCTTTTAAATTATATGTTCTGTTATTTCTTCTAAAATATTATTTTTTTTAATTTATCAACTTAATATAATATATTTTGCTCTTTATTATTTATTTATTTATTGTCGGAATAGCATAAGTTTATATAACAGATATTTTTCTTTTTTATTTATTTAAAATTAACTATAATATTTTTTAATATTAATATTAATTTTTTTCATATGATTTCTTATATTTCAATTTATTTATACAATATAAAACAAAAATATTTAAAGAAATGTTGTTGAGAATGAAAAAAATAGATACATCTTTTTAATTTATTAGTTTATTTGATATAAATATTTTATTTTTTAAGCATATTTGATTTTGATGTTCATTTAAAAATATAAATATAAAAAAGAAAATAGTAAATTAAAAGATGTTTCTTCTTTTTTAATACCTACTTAATAACACTACAAAATATTTTTTTAACCATTTTTTTTTTATAATTGATTTATCTTTTTTATTGTTATTAATTTGTTTTTAATTGATATTCAATAAACAAATTTAAATATAAGAAATTTTAAAAAAATATTCTAATTTGAAATCAATAAAAGAAATTAAATATATAAAATTAAAATATTAATATTAAAAATAATAGTTAAATTTTTAACTTAATTTTTAACCATGTTAATTATTTTTTTTTTAGTACCTATTTATTATAATTTATTATTTTTTAAGTCCTAGCTATTGATACGGATATTAATATTATTATAATTTATATATTTATGTGGCAAATAATATAGATATATAATAATATATATCTATAAAAATATAGATTTTTTTAACTAAACATAACGACATTGATTTTTATTAAACATAGATTTTTTATTAAATTTAATATTTTTTCAATTATAGATTTTTTCTATTCTATTTATTTTTATTTTCTATTTTAATCCACAAACGTTTGTTGGAAGATGTTGGAAGGGGGGCACTAACGGCAGAAACGATGGTCGGATTCCTGAATTTCTCAAGTGGGGGGCTCCCGTTTCGTTGGCCCCCTCGGTATAAATCTGGTCGGAAGGGGGGCACAAACGTGGGACCACCGGGCACAAACGGCACAAACAGGGCACAAACGATTGGCGTGGTCGAATTCATAAATTTCTCAAGTGGGGGGGCCGAGGAAATGGACCTGCTGTTCTGCAAGCGATGCGTTGCCCGCATGCTGCGAAATACAAGATATTTTGTTTTTCCCCGCATGTGTGCAAACCAGCTAGGACATGGCTTTAAGTATTAGGCCATCTCAACCCACGAATTAAGATGTGAATTTGATTAACACCAAAAAATCTTTAATTTTTAAGATATTTACATAGTTTTTTTTTTTTTTTTTTATGAAATCTTCTTGTATTACTGCATTAAAATATATTGGATTTTTTTCGAAATATTTAATATAACACTATTTTTTTAATTTTTAAAGTATTTTATGTAAATATTTTAACCATTAATGAGTTTTAGTGAATATGAAAATGATTTTTACTATTTGTTTTGCCTTTGGGTGGAAGAAATCTCTATTGGTTTAATATTAAATATTTTGCTAATTGGACATAGTCAGATTATCATCATTAGATTGTACTTATATCAATAAAATTATCAATGTACTTGCTTAAGTGTGATTTTTTTTTTTATTATCAGCATCATTATTGTTATGTTTATCATGATAGATAAAAATAAAATAAATTATTAATAGTTATTTTCATCTTAAAATTATTGTCATAGTAACATAACTCATACACTAGAAAAAAAGAAAAAATATAAAATTATATAAAAAGAAAATAACAAATATTTTTATGTAAGTGATTTAAAACTTTAAAGAAATTGCAACTTATGTATAAAATAATTATAAAAATCAGTCTTAATCTTCATCTATTTCTGAATCGGATTCTCCTGGTTCTGGAGCTTTATATTTTTTAAGAGGAATACTTGGAAAACTTTTATAAAATGTATGAAACATATCTGGTACTACTTTCTTTTCACATACCTTAAGTAGGTCCTTTTTCTTTTTATGGCTTATTGGCAATGGTTTTGAATATAAACATTTAAGCTCTAAATTACTTATATTGGTTGATGCAATTCTGCATCTAATTTTTTTTTTCTAACATTAATGTATTAATATTTGCTAAAATAATCATATTTATAACCAACAATGCAAGGATTATTTATTTTTTGTATTCAAAACATTTAACTTTCAACCAGTTCATAATATTACCTTCAGTGTCAACTTTTTTATTCTTTATTAATGAAGAAGAAAGTTGTTGTAAGTTTATAAAATCCTTGTATTGCATTTCTTTTACTTCATACGGAGGTTTAGATTTAATTCTATTTCGCGTTGATCTTGCAACTTGGAAAATAGTTAGCCAATCTTGAACCGCATAAATTGGAACATTTCTTTTAGCATTTTCTATAAATGTATGCTCTATTTGATTGATGTTTGTTGTTTGAATAATATACCTAAGTCATAAGTGTCATAATATTATGATTCCTATTCTGGCCACCACATGAATCTGAATAAAGTGTTATATTTGTTACTTAAGTGGGTAATGTTTGAGTCCACTTGAGAAGACAAGGACCAATCTCTGAACTACCACTTTTCCATTAATTTCAGTCCATGTAAAGCAATATGCATTTTGAGGAGGAGCTACTTCATATACAGTTAAGTTAAACATATTCAGTTTTCCACCATAGTACATTAACGATACACCTGAACATGGTATCTGTAGTGTAGATTGCAAATCAAAATTGGCAACCACATAGTTACTGGTTATTTTTTATAATGTATTGTCAATATCTTTTGCTATAAAAGATTGGTGCATCCCATCTAAATGCTCATTGTTACTTTGTTCTATTTCTATTTTATCTTCAATGCTTCCTGTTTTATATCTATCATAGGAAGCGCAATGGTCTTTTTTAGGCTTAAAGAATGAATAGGTAATTAAAGTTTTTGAAAAATATTTTTCGATACACTGAAACCTGTGGTATTTTAGTACTAATAGGGGGATGGTCATCTTTATATTTTTCCTTTAATAGTTCATACATTTTAGATATTGAGAGTTTTTCGTCTAAGTATAGACTTTTGGTAGATTTACTCGTATAATGGCTTTCAACTACAGGGAAACTATTAATATGAGATTTTATTTCATTTACATCTTCAGTTGATGTTTTGTTCGATGGATAATTTTTACCTCTTTTATCACCTTCAATAAATATTTTATTTTCTGATCTTCCTTGCACTGCTGTATTAATGGGTCCAATACTGATGCATAAGGTAGCTGAGAACATTTTTGACAAACTCATATTTTTTTCATATTTAATGAAAAATAATAAAAACTACATAGAGATCGAGGTCTTTGTGTCTTAGTGGCACGGTTCAAACGTTGGGTAGCTTCTTTTATTTCTAGGCAACTTAAAATAAAATCTTTCTGACGGTGAAAATCATTTAGATTCCAATATTTTTTACACAATATTTATCTTTCTTTTTCAGTAAAATATTCTTGACATTTGAACTTGCATTTAGAACAGTCAATTACTTTTGTTATTTTAGCATTCATCTTTTTATCAACTTTCTTTTCTCTTGAGGTGTATTATTAACATGAACTCCTCATATTCTTGTTTATGTTTTTTTTTCCATAAATTTGGTTGACTCTGGGTCCATCGACTCCTTTTACTTGTTAAAGATTCAAGATTATGAATTTTATCAACATTGGATACATTTGATGTTTCAACTTTATCTACAAAAAATGTAAGAACATAAAAAGGTACCTATAAATAGGTAATGATTACAAACAAGTAAACTAATCATTTTCAGGATGGTTTCATGATTTCATTCAGGTAATCAAAAATCTCATTCCAATCATTAAGTTCTATAATTATATTATCATCTTGCGATTGAACCGTGGTTTCATTAATATCATAGTGACCTAAAACAATATTAAAATGAATATTCTTATGATTCTTATGAATATGTTTGAATATAATAATATGATAATTATTATTTTTTAATTTATAAAATAAATATTTGCACTTACCAATGTCTTTAACAGATGTTGTTTCTTCACAAACATTTTGAAGATCATAATAATCAATATTTTCATCAATTTTATAGTCTGCTTCATTATTAACTATGGTATTTACTGGCACGCATTTTAAAGTTTCATCTATAAGTGATTATTTATTTATTACAATTTTATAATAGGTACTAAAAATTATTATTCAATTTAATTGAGATTATTTCAGTTGTATTAGTAGCTATGTTTCCTAAATATATTATATAATTTTTAAATGCAAAATATTAAGGAAATTCGATACCGTAATTTTCTGTTTTTATCTAACACACGCGCGACATAGTATTTTAGACGTGTTTTTTGCCAAACATACCAATATTGATCTAATGAAGCGATAAGAGTTCTGAAAATAGATTTGAATTTGTCGTCAAGTCTACTTGAAATCGACTTTCCCACATTTTTAATATTATCCTCCAAATTTTTAAAAATTTTATATTCAAAAAGAGTATTTAAAAATTCTAAAATTTCAATTTTTGGAGAAGTTCAAAAAATCACAAAATGTGGGAATTATACATTATTATTAGAATATTTCAAATGCCTATAAATAGCTGAAAAATTAACGAAATATTATGAAAAATAAATGGTGTGAAGAAAAAGTCACTTTAAAGTTTAAAAAAACTGGTGAAAGTTTCAAGTTGTCCCCAGACACAAAAAAAACTTTAAAAAAAACACACATCATTGTAAAATCAATACACTCATCACTCCATTCGGAATCTAAAAAAAGTTGAGCGTTTACTGTTAAATACAGTCGATTCCGCTTTATTGGGACACATCAGTTGGGTGTTATTTTGTCCCAATAAAGCGGTTGTCCCAATAATCCGAAATACAAAAACCAACATATAAATTTGTTGAAAAACTGAATTGTTTTATATATTTTTATTATTACAAATTACAAACAATGTATTATAGAAATTATTTGATAGTACAAAAAGAAAAACATGATTTAACCTAATTATTTATAAAAATACTTACATATACATATTTTTTATTTTTTTATTATGTATTTTATCTTATTTAAAAAAACTGTTGATTTCCGTACTCCTAAAATTTCCGAAAGACGACGTATATTACAGCCTGGTAGCTGTAATTTAATTTTGTCCAGAATTTCTAATTTTTGAGCAAACGATAAATCTTTACGTACACGAGCCATCGTTGCTACACGCGACAAACACGACTGATGCACCATTGCACCAAATAACATTTAACAACTATCACATTTGAACATACGATAAAAGATAAGATAAAATAAAGTTAAATAAGATAAAATGTAATGTAATAATCGATTACGAGAGTCCGTCACGATTGTTGAACTATTGATTTATTAATATACTCGATAAAAAATGTCCCAATTATCCGGATTCGTGGCCCAAATAAGCGGCGAATGTTTATCCTACAAGTATACATTTGTTTTTGTAATTGAAGAATTGTCCCTATTAAGCGGTTGTCCTTATTAACCGGTGTCTCTATTAAGCGGAATCGACTGTATTTTATATTGCGTCTGAAATTTTAATTTTTATGAATCGGAAATTCACTTTTAAACAACAATTTCTCATCATAAAATGATTTTCCAAAAAAATTCTCCTTTTAGATTCTAAGCGGAGCGAGGAAGCTAGTGGTTTTACAATGATGTTTATTTATTTTTTTTTCTTCTTTTTCATTCTTATATCCTGTATACAAAATTTATACCAGAAGGAGTGCTTCGATTTCAACATATAGTACCTTATCTTTTACCAAATTGGATCAAGATGGTACCTACTTTAGAGAGGTTATTTTTCGATTTTATCAATAGTTTTATAATGCCACGGGAAAAACCACCGAAAAACCGCTAAAAATTGGAATTTAATTTATAACGCTTTGTTTATCACCATAGAAACGAATAAAAAATTATAATATTATAATATTAATTCAAATTACTTGATATCATAAATAATAACAATATAGAAAATATCCAAACTGACAAACCGTCTCCGCTCAGAATCGTTATTCTTATATACAAATATACAATGATATTATATCATCGAATTCAAGTTTAATACAATCAATTATACAATGACCCACTTGTCACATACTGTACAGAAGAGCGAAATAAACTTACCTGCTTTTTTAAAGCTATTTTTAGGCATTTGAAATATTCGATTTTTTGATAAAAGTAAGTATACCTATTTAGATTATCTTGAATTTTTTTTTACATTCCAACAATATTAAATAGATTTATTGGACATTGTCGGCACTGAATTTAGAATATAATTGTGTTTTAATTTAGCTATAGTTGGTGTTAACGCCGAAGTCTGGCGGAGAATTGCTTCCAAAGTAAGTGAAGGAATTCAGGGTATTGTTACACCAGGATCCATAAATATTAGAGTTACTCGTAATGGTGGAAATATCCTGAATATTCTAGGTATTTTGCCTGCCAAGCAAACTGATATACATTTATATCAGTCAGTAAAAAGTATGCATACCAAAATTTTGCATAATTTTCAATTAGAGGTTAGAATTTTAAACTCCATTCTAATTTAAATTTTTAAAACATGATATAGATACGACATCATATAACAATACATCTTCTGACGATGAAAATAATGCGCAAACTAACAGTGAAAAATTGGTTTTTAACATAACATTTTCCGTCGATGAATGGAATTTAGTCCAGCCTCGTGAAACAGTTCATCACGAAAAGAGAGGTTACAGGACTTATAATGTACTTACTCCGTATGAGTGGAGCAATGTAATACAACAACACTTTTTTTTACACACAAGATTACCCTGTTGCCTTACATTTAAAAAAAGGCCAGTCATCAGCTTTTCCGGTATCGTTTTTCTCACTGTTCAAGGGCAATGCTTAGAATGTAGTTCATCGTTTCAGGGAACCATTGATTCGGTACCAGCAGTAGATAATCGGTTTGTATATTACTACTTGTTTTACTAAAATATAAGTTATTGCTTCATGTATTTGACAATTTTTATTATTTATTTAGAGTTGTTATGAAATGCATCTACATCGGCGATTTTCATGGTAAACATTTTAAAAAGCGGAGACTGATGGGTTTGGAAAAAGAACGTGCTTTAAACTCAATGCTGACTCAAAGAATGGATCCATCGATGTATACTCGAAATCAAGCAAATATGTTGATGAAAGAAGGTAATTTAATATTTTTTTTTAATAAATACTATACAGCAGCGTTTCTCAACTATGGTTAAAAGGTAAAAGGTATTAGGGGTTCTCGGGAACAAAAGCATAATGCAAATTAAATTTTGTTTTGTTAATTTAAGACAATTTATAATAGGTACAAAGTTTTTTATAAGTTAACTTACCTATCGCAACTAAAAAAAAAATCAAAAATCGTAAAACAAATTTTTTTTATAAGCGTTTAACGTTCAAATATTAATTTAGATTTTTATTACCAGGGCTGTGAATTTATGGGAAAGTGCATTTTTTTTAGTGATTGAAAAACATAGCTTTGTTAGTACATAATTTGAATTATGTAACTACGAATCTATCTATAAAACTTAAATTTTGCATATTTTTGCATTTTTTACGTTTTTAATTTTTTAGGTCATTTTTTTTGCATTTTAAGTGCATATTTTATTGCATTTTTTTGGCATTTTTTAAGGTTTTATAGTGCATTAAATTCACAGCCCTATTTATTACTAAGAAAGTACTATACTCCGGCCCACTAGAGAGTATTACCGTCGCCCGACGAAAACTCGTTCGATTCCGCGCATTCCCCACTACTCGGCGTATGCCGACAACTGTTCGGTACCGGTCGGCAGCGCTCAACGCTATACGGTGTATAGCGGTCGCGGAAATAGTGGGGGGAAATGGGGCCTCGGAACGGTCTCCGCCGTCAGTCTGCATGCGCAAAACGGTAATACTCTCTCGTGGGCCGGAGTATAGTCGTAGAAACTTGAAATATTTAAAAATTCATGAATTAGTATTTTCTTTACCTATTTTAATTTTCAAAATATTTTGCTTATAGATATTTGTAATATTTGATTATTTTTAGGTATTTTTTATAACTGTTCATAAAATATTTTTGAAATACTTGAAAATTTTATACAGGGTTCCAAAAATTTTTTAAAAATATATAAGCACAATTTTTTTCAATTATTTAATTTAATTTTAGATGACCGATACAGAAGAAAATTGGTTAAAAATTGCTGACGAATATGAAAAGCAATGGAACTTTCCACATTGCGTGGGTTCAATTGACGGAAAACACGTACAAATACAAGCACCGGCTACAAGTGGCAGTAACTTTTTTAACTATAAATCAACCTTTAGTATTGTTTACGCTTGTAGACGCTGATTACAATTTTTTGTACGACCGATGTTGGATGTGAAGGTCGAATTTCTGATGGAGGCGTATTTAGAAATACGTCTCTGTTTCAAAAACTTGACAAAAATGAACTAAATTTACCTACAGAGGTTAAATTAATCTGTTCCTTTCCAGCGAGGAACTTCAGAAAGGGTTCTAGGTTTTCTCGGAAAATCACAGGGTACAAATTTTTTTAAATCTAGCAAATAAGATGAAATTTCATTAACTTTTTTACTTGGAAGACGTACACTTAATGGACCATGTGAAATCCACATATTAATTAATTTCTTCATAATACCTAAGCATGTAAGATGGAGATAATCCAAAGGAAAAGAATAAACTGTATCTATTCCTTTTATTTCAACCAATTTAGATATAGTATCAGAAATATGATATTCTTCATGAGACATATTCATATAATCATTATGATTTCTTTTACCACAAATTTCCTGAAAAGGAAAACTTATTCTATTTTGTAAATATTCGCCTTCTTGTTTACATCTGGTACATGAAAAAAACCCAGAATGGCCTTTAATCTTTAATACAAATGATTTTGCTGGGGCATCACAGCAGATACGACCGTCTCGCCAGAACCGCCCATTCAAAAATTTCAATTTTTTTTTTTACAGGGAATTAGCACGTAATTAGCATGAATTTGCATGACTATCGCCAAAATTTGCATGACAAAATTTACACCTGTATGACAAAAAATGATGTGCGGTGCTGGAGAGACGTCTCGCCAGCACCGCCCAACATCTAAAATTATTAATAATAAAAGACTTGATATGTTAAAATGTAGCACGTGATTAGCATGAATTTGCACGACAGACCCCGAAATTCGCACGTGTCTGGTTCGCGAGAAAAACCCGTTTGACTATTTCGCGCGTCTCGCCAGCACCGCCCAAAATGGAAATTTTGCGAAAATCAAAAAACTGTTTGCGCCAATATTTAGCACGTGATTAGCATGAATTTGCACGACAGACCCCGAAATTCGCACGTGTCTGGTTCGCGAGCAAAACCCGTTCGACTTTTTCGCGCGTCTCGCCAGCACCGCGTAAGTCTTAAAATTGTTAAGACGAAATTCAGTACACGATTAGCATATTATGAATTATCGGGTGAATGTAAGTTCCTACGGGAGCCCTAGTGGGTAAAAAAAATACAAATTTAAGCTCTTACACGATATTAAAAGGTACATAATATAAGTTCCCACATGGTAAATAGCAGGTAGGTACGTATGTTAGTTACTATACCTACACGGCGGAAAAATTATATATATATAAATTCTTACACAGTAAAAACTATATTAATTTATATATCAAATGTTCTCAAACTGATTATTATGTCTTAAAAAAAAAAAAAAAACACATAATCACATCTAATAGATAAATATAATAATAGATAAATCTACAATCACTTTTTTTTAAATCTACATGGATCCACTTTTTTGATTAAATGAATATTAAATAAAATGACTAATATGAAATAATATAGTTAACTTTAAAAACAATAGAAATCTATTATTTGTATAATAGTAATTATAAATTAGCTAACCATTTTTAACTATTAAATTTTTGTGAAAATATTATTAAAAATTGTATGACATTTTTATGACACTACTGATGTTACCTATATCACGGTGCCCGCAATAATACAATTTAATAAAATTCTGAACAAAATGTTTGTCTTATTTACAATAACTTATACATAATTTATACGAATAAATAATTATAGTATGGTATCGAGACGTTCCTGATTGATTGCAAGACGTACTTGCCATTGGTTTATATTATAAAAGAAGAATCTATTATCCTAGTAACGAGCTGCACCAAGTTTATATTTTTAAATTAAAGATTTTGAAATAATGTTACCTGTTTGATGTTTTCATTAATTTAACTTTAACTTTACTCAGACGCATCCACGTAAATTCAAAATCAACTTATAATATTTCTTTATAGTCACAATTAAATTAGTTTTCGGTTTCTCGGGCGACTGAAGCCGATTGCATCATAAATATTATATATCCAGTGGTATGGGTACTTATTGTATAAATAAGTACATGTATGAAGTATTTTCCTTCCCCGCTCATTACACTGCTGCAGTACTATTTAGTATTTATTAGAATTTCACACAGAGTTTTTCAAACGTTTAATAGAAATTTCTGACAGTCTTATTGAATTTTTTTTTTTAATTGGATATATTTGGAGGTTGGAATAATTTTTAATAGATAATAATATACTTTCAAGTTATTTTAAAGTAATTTAAAAATTTAAATTTATTAAGTAAAAATATTTTCTTTGTACATTTAGTGGTAAGTTAATAGTAAATTTTTTATACTGTGTAAATGAGAAGCTCACACAATACTTCTGTATTTTGACTGACTGCTTTTGATTTTTTGTTGGTGTCATCAAATAGTTCCCAATTGTTAGGTGCTCTTTTACAGTATGCTACATAGTTTCCTACAGATGTGCGCAATCTACTTAGCCCTTTCCGATAGTCACATACACCTCGCAATTCATATGTCGTGTTATTATGTGTTAGAACTTGTGGTATATCCTTAAGAGGTATTTTTAGTTGTGGTGCAGCTTCTGATGATTGGTCTTGATAGAAAGTAATGTCTCCTGTAATTAAAAAATACGATAACATAAATAATTGTATATAATGGTTGTAGGTTATATTTTTGTTAATATATTTACTGTAAGTACCTTCCCATTTAAGAATTTCTATGAATAAATGTTTTGTAGATGCTTCGGTTCTAATAGTTTTATCACCACTACATGGGTGGGTTTGATATTGATTTATATGTCCACAAGTCAAATAATCTATCGATAATCTTTCTAATAAAACATTTTGTAAACCATCTAGACTATTTTCTGTGTGAAATGTTATGTATGTCACTGGTTTTTGGTTTTCCGTTGAGTAGTCACATTTAGGGTTTGAACATAACGTATAATCAAATGCCGTAGGTATATCTACAAATAGCTTTTTTATGACAAATGCTGTTGTTGCATGGCATGAAACCAATGTTATGTCATAGTCAATTTTTGTTTTTTCTGGTTCGAGATAACTTAACATTATTTGAGCTCTTTCTTTGTATGTTGTAGGGTTGATTCCTTTTTTGACAATCGACGATACAAAAGAAAGAAATTCATTTGTGTTATCCAAGCAATTTATTTCTTCCGAATATCGCTTACTTGTACAATAAGTTACCATGAATATTGAAGCCAGTGTATCAAAGGCACAAGTATTACTAATTGCCACTTTACCATAATCTTTTAAATTCCGACTTTTTAGATCAGTAACTTTTGAACCATTTTTTAAATTGGGTAGTGATGTCATGCTGCGTGAATTATTTAAGTCTATATGACGCAAATGTGAGTTTGAGTTTAAGTACGAATTTGTTATTCGTTGTCTTTTGGATTTTCTATCCCATCCTTCTTTAGCAGTGTTCTCTTCACAGTTATTACTGTTTACCGTTATAGATTTCTTTATCGGGATTTCATTTTCAATGTCCATTATTATATCATTAATATTATTTTCGTCAATTCGAATAAAGTCATCTTCGTGCAATTCATTAGTCTGATTAATTGGTATTACTTCTTGAAAGTTGTCACTTGTATGTGTGTAATTTGAAGACCGCAAAAGAGAATTTCCACGAAGAGATATTATGTGTCTTTCTAAAAACAAATCAATATTTGTAGGAAGGTCCATGTCTTTAAAAGTTACAATTTTTAGTTTTTTAAAACTTGATTCTACCCCTGCAGAACTCGCTGTTAATTTTCCATATTTAAAAATTGGGATCATCAAGCCTGACCATAAAGGTAAAAAATGCATACATTTAATTATTAATGGCACTAATTTTGGCAAATACATAGCATTAATGCCATTACCTTCTTCAATATATTCTTTGCTCTTTTCAAATATTTCTTCAGCCCAACTCTGAAATGGATTTTTGTCATTGTCAAGATCAATATTTTGTGTTTCATCTTCTTCAATAAAATCACGAATCTCTTCCTCAGAATCAACAGTAGAAAACACTTCATTGTACCATTCTTCGTAATTGACAAAACCAGTTGATGTTATTTCAATTATTTTTTTTTTATGATACTCACATGGAGTGTCTCTTCCTGTTTCTGCATTAATTCCATCAGATTCATTAGTTAACACGACAAATAGGGATAATACAATTGAATAAATTTCAGATATGGATTGGTTTTTAATTATTACTCCTATGCTGCGTAGAATTACTTCTTTAACTCTACCTTGAGTATTTTTTAATGGAACCCATTTACTCACTAATTTTATAAAGTGAGCAACATCTGTACGTATAAAACAATTGGGCAACCAAATTGGATCCGGCGATAGCTTACCTAATGCTAACTTAGCACAAACTCTGATACACTGTTTTAGTGAAGAATACTGGGTAAAACATTTCACACATGCTGACAACAGTCCAATAGATTGGTCACAAACAGTTTCTCTAGGTGAAGGAACATTAAAATTTAACCAGTTTGCTAGCCAGTTATAGATAGCCAGAGTTGTATGCCGCTCACTTATCATGTTTGAAACCGTAAAGCTGTGTAGTTTTGATTCATCGTACACCAAAGCTTCGTATAGATAAATCGTTTTAGTTTTATTCATTCCAAATTTTTTAAAGTTCTTAATTAATGATCCAGTTGCATCAATTATGATCTTAGGATAAGAAGTACTTTGACAGTAACTTCTGTAGACATGCATCTGTTCGCCACTATGGTAATGGATATAAAATGGTTCCCAACTTAAATCATGTAGAATGTCTTTATACTCATTTTCATTTTTCATGATTGCCAATGAAGTAAATACGTCTTCATGCCTTCTATTTGATGCCGAGTGTCGCCATTTCATTTGACGTAACGCACCCCCCGATGGTATAATAGGTGGTTCAGAATAACCTGAAAATATAAAATATTTGACTGACGGATAATTTGAAATTTTTTTTTTAAATCATAAAGGATGACTGAACATTATATTAGAAATCTTCCTTACAATTTCAATTATTAGAAACGTAGATCTACTGTATAGTAGGTGTTTTGAGTAGGTCACATTGATAAACGTACTAAATTTGAACTTAAAGATAAATCATTGTATACAACATTTGGAAAATTATTATAAATTCAAATATTCTAAATTCTAATATTCTAATATTCAAATATAATAAAAATAGTGCTATTAGAACATTGCTATTAGAATATTGTAAAATTAACTTATATAAAGAACCATCTGTCACAAATTATCATACCTTTGGTATAAATAAGCGGGGCTGTGCATTAACGAGTTAAAAGTTAAAATTAAGTTAAAACATTCAGTTAAATTTAGTTAAGTTAATTAAATCATTAATTTTTTTTTCAAATCAACTTTTAACTTAATAACTTATTTTTTTCAAGATTAACGTGTTAACTTCAAGTTAATTTTATTTCAAAAATATCTAAATTAAGTTCATTTTCGTCCGAAGAATAATGCAAATTTTTTATGTGTTTTTACTTTTATGTATCATTTAAATTTCCCCAGTAATTTACTTGAACGTAACGAAAAACTATCTAATAAATCATATTATGTGTCTGGATATTTTTATTTTTGCACATTAGCAAATTTTAACTTTACACTATGTTAAGTTACTTTTTTTTCTAAGTTAACTTTTAACGTAATGAGTTCACGAAAAAAAATATGAGTAACTAATAGCTTAACTTAACTTAATTATTTTAAAATAACTTAACTTAACGAGAGTAGTATATATTTGTATGTTCACAGTCCGTTTTTTGTATCACCACGGTAATTTCACAACGTTCAAGGGAGGATGCCCCCCTTGGACACAATAATTTTACCGTGTAAAAATTATGAAGAATTTACACACTTTTTACACGGTAATTTCACACCGTTCAAGGGAAGATGTTCCCCTTGCACACAATAATTTTACCGTGTAAAAATTATGAAGAGTTTGCACACTCAAAGTCAGTTTTAACCAAATATTTACAGTGTACACGCTAAATGGTTTTTTTTTCTCAACAAACCTTATTACTAAAATGAAATAATTATTTAAAATACAGAACACAAGTTATGAAATAATAGATTTTTTATTATTGTAAATTAATTCTAAAATATATTTACACAAGTTTTCTTACTTCTCTAGTAAAAGGTACATATTCTACAATACGATCATGAATTAATAAACAATAAGCAGTTACACCTGTAAGCGAATCTGAAGCTTCGATTTCCAATTGAACATCCACTGCTGAGGCTGTGGCTGAATCGTTCTGTTTTGAAGTGTCGATAACTATAATTGGTGCGTTTGCTACAAAAGTAGAAGGACTCAATATCGGGTTACGAATACTTTTTTCATAGTACGATTCTTGAAACGATGTATACATATTATACAATAAGGTGAAATTATTTTTCGAAAAATCTAAATTCAAATTATCGTATGGATAAGCTATCGAGTTCAGAAATACTTTAACGTTTGTTAGATTACAATGATCGAATATACTACAATCTTTTGATAGCACATTTTTACGTCCTTTCTGTAATCCAATTATGATGAATCGTGGTTTTTCTAATTTTGAAGCAGTTTTCAAATTCCACACAACTTTTTTAGTGGTTCCGAGTTCAGGATATTCAAAAGTTTCAAAAGATCTAAAAGGAATAAACAAACTTTTTTCTTTTTCTATAAGTTTCAATAATTTCAACCTTTCTTCATCATCAACCGTTATATGTGGGACCTTCCAGACTATTTTATTTAAGGTAACTTTACCTTCAGTAGCAGTTGCACCACTTTGAACTTGTAAAGCATTTAAATCACTATGACTTCGGGTTAATATTAATTCCAATCTCGAATTCACTAATATTCTTTTATAGTCTTCAAACAATCCTAACCAATATTTCAATGGAATACAAGCACTAAATTCACCTTTATCATTTTCCGATTGCGTTGCGTTTTTAAAATTCCAACCAGCATTTTCATAACAATTGTAGTTATCTGGCGTACCGGATAAGTAACCTTTCAACGAGCTAGTGATTCCAAGAACACGTGTGCTATCTACTTCTATCCCATTGATTTCCAATCGTATTTGTTCGAAGAGGTAAGAGTAACCGTTATTAGATAGTTTCACTTTGGTAGCATCAGTAATTGTTCCTCCTAAAAAAATAAAGCTTTCGTGTAGATATGGATAAACATCCGTTTGCTGGATTGATATACGTATTTCATCATTATTATTAAATGATGTTGTATACGGTATGAATGATATTCAATTTTTGTAATTTTAGAATCCGTCTCGTACTGTGAAGTTATATCTAAAATATCACTTTCAGGCATTCTGCTTTAATTGGTAACCCAGAGCTTGCAAAATTTTTTTATTCTTCACCGTCAATTTTTTTATTTTATTTGATGTTACTGCTAGCACTTTAGTCTTATGACTAGTTGTACTGATCTGAAGTAGTGGGTTTATATTGAATTTTAATCCCATCTCAAGAGCCGTAACGTTTAATATGTAACACGATTGTCAATGCTTCACCAAAATTATCAATCGGATTATGATCTTGATCAACTAACTGAACGGTTATCGAATCAATATTTGTTTTATTCAATTTGTAATATATTAAATTTGGTGGTGCCTGAATTACTTTCGACCCTGTCTTTCCACTCGGAAAAAACTCATAAATTGAATGACTCTGAAGATGGTTGCTGAATGATCCTTGAGCTATATTACACATTACTTTTATAGAATTAATTGTGTTTAAATTTACAGCTTTTTCCGATCGAAGAATGTTGTATGGATTATATACTCGTTTTTCAAAACCGAATACAGGTGCTATACTATATGGATATTCAAAGTGTAGTATTCCATTACATTTTATATACGATCTGAAATCATCAGGATCAACCGTAATGTCGAATGTTAAATTGGTTAAGTTTTTACTATTATAAGCAACTATTTGCTTCTTAACTCTATCCTTAATATCTTCAATTTCATAACAACCCTCTTCTAATGTAATAAAACATATCATAGGATCATTATTGTTTTCATTATCAACTACTTGTATAGAAAATTTATTATTATTTTCATTAATATTTGGGAATGAATTAAATGACTGTAAACATAACAAAGCTATTTCTGAGTCATCGTAAAGGTTTATAGGTGGAAAATAATTTACAGATAATACAGTTGAATTTCCAGTCAAACTTAATGTAATAGATTCATGCATTGTAAAAATTCAAGACATAAATGACCACAGTTAAATGTATTGAAGTCTTGATAGTTGGAATAGTTATATACTATTTTGAACTGTCTGAAATAATGTTGTAATTCAATTGGTGGGGGTAAATCACCAAAGCTATCAAAATATTTAACTTTGTCCTTATTTTTATAAAACGCTACCCAATGACTTCCGTCACCTGAAGATATATCCAAGTTTAATATACCACATTCAACCGTATGTGGTTTTTTAGGTAAGTTATCACGTGAAAAGACTCCACGGAAATGATTGATTTTAAACTTTTCAGTATATTTTATAATATCTTGATACGAAAGCGGTCTGTCAGGTAGCGTAATCATCGGTTTTTTTTTAACCTATTCTTGTTTGAATTCAAACCACTACCTTTTTTTCTTTTTGAATTTTGAACCGCATTATACACACTAGCACCTCCAGACATCAAACTACCAAGTGCTGACAATCCCGCAAATATAGGTATTAAGGGAATTACACCTCCTGACTGTCTCGGCGCTAAAATCAATCTTTTACCACCATTCTTTTTCTTTGAGATTCTTTTTTTCTTCGCTGCTAGTATACCATTTGTTTTTATAGCACGTTTCCGTTTACAACCCATACCTATTTTTCTTTTAGATTTCATTGCGTTTGTTACTGCGTACGCAACTAGTTTCTCTTTTCTAGGAGTATCTTTTGCTTTAAATCTTTCCCAAGCACGATTTTCTAACACTTTATCAGCTCTATGTCTATCGTCTAAATTTTTGCTCGTTGCATACACAATATCGTGGTCACGACAAGCAGCATCCAATGGGTTAATTCCTTTATCACCACGATCTAGTCTCTTTTTTAATTTCGTACCAGGACCACAATACTGATAGCCTGAAACATGGGCTTCGAACGGGAGACTATTTATAAGAGAGTTTACAAATCCTTTTCCAGTCTTGACTAACTTACACTTACGAGTTGAACGTGTCATCGATAACTGATTATAAATTTGAAAATTCTAGAGTATTTATAAGAAAATAATATGGATTTGATAGAACAGAAAGATAAATTGGATGTTACAAATGTAGATGTTCAGGTAGTAAAAAAACCATCAAGACATGGTTCGTTATTACCTGACACTATACGTGCTATACTAGTTGGTCCCAGTGGTTCAGGAAAAACAAATATAATGTATAATCTGATCACACATGCAAACGGGTTAAGATTTGAAAATATTTATTTATACTCGAAAACCTCTAATCAGGAAAAATATGTTTTACTGAAAAAAATAATAGATGATATAAAAGGTGCTAATTTTTTCATATTTACAAGCGCTGATAAGGTAATAAAACCAAACTTAACCAAGAAAAATTCTATTGTCATTTTTGATGATGTGATATGTGGTCCACAATCCGTAATCAGAGAATACTTTAGCATGGGTAGACATTCAGGTGCTAGCTCTGTATTTTATTTAGCACAGACATATTCTAAAATAACAAAACAGCTAGTAAGAGATAACGCAAACTTCTTAATAATACTGAAACAAGATGATACAAATTTACGACATATATTCAACGATCATTCGTCTACAGATATAGATTTCTCAGAATTTCGTAAAATTTCTCATTTATGTTGGAATCATAGTGATTATGGGTTTATGGTCATCGATAAAACTCGGGAAATGAATGAAGGAAGGTATAGATATGGTTTTCATACATTCATTAAAATAAAATAATTTTATATGCTTATACCTATATATAAATATACCGTCACACAGTTATTATCTGCATTGTGTTATCAGTAGTCATACCATACAGTTATATTACACTTATTATTTGCAATGAATAAAGAAAAAGCCTTGTTAGAAAATTTAATAACATCGAAAAAAATATTAAACGGAAAATAATGGAAATGAAACGTGGTGTTATAGATTCTGAAAACTATTTCCGTGAAGCATTTAAACCAATAATTGAACCATTGACTACACATATAGAAAAAAATAGTCAATGTAACTCACACCTAACTGATCAAAAAAATATGGAAACCTCGTGTACTAGTGAAGAGGATGATGATGAATTAAATTCATCATTTTCAAATTTTTTAAATAACCGTCCTAAATCAACACGTTATGATAAATCCTATGGTATGTATTATGATAAAGAAAGTGATTCATATAAAATAGGAAGAAATACAGTAACTTTTAGTCACGATAACTTACAGTTGCTTAGTAAATACTATAAATTTACACCAGGACTATGGTCTTTATTATGCGAGAAGGAACCGAAAAACTACTCTCTAGAAGATATAGAATCTTATTATGACATTTTAAAAACAACACGTACACATTTAAAAGCAGATGGGAAACCTAAAACCTCAAGATTTTTTAAATGGACAAATGTTGTAAAACCACTGTATGATCGAATGAAAATGGAGGAAAAACAATTATATGAAGAAATAGCTAAAATTAATGAGGTGAAAACTCCTCGAATTAACTTAAAATCATTTAACAATACTTTACCTTCTACTCCTTCTGACTTATTGGACGCTAAACGTAGAAAAATAACGCAAGAAAATGAACCATTTGATTTTAATCAATCATTAAACAGTTTTTCGCCTACAGATCGCATGTCTACAAATATGATTAATTTTACTCTATCACCTGAGTCTAAGACAGGTAGTGGTTTATATAAAGATGTATTACCTCAAACACAACTAGTTTATTATGACGATCCGAATGAATTAGTAACTAGATTAAATCTTTTGTTATCATCACAAAGTGTTGGTAATACTGGTGTTAATAACGAAATTATATCTATTTTAGAAGAACTACGTGAGAGAAATATTATAGTATAATGACAACCTTAGAGAGTATAGCTAATGAGCTACATCGACCAGCGAGAAAAATATTTCCTAGACGTAGTGTGGTAACACAGTTTATTGACGACCTCTGGCAAGCTGATTTAATGGATATGCAATCTCATTCTAAAAAAAATTATGGTTATAAATTTATATTAGTTGTTATAGATACATATAGCAAATATGTATTTGTGGAGCCGCTGAAAAATAAATCAGCGAAAGAATGTACAAAAGGAATGTTTAATATATTGAAAAAAGCTAAACCAAAATTTTTACAAACAGATAATGGTACAGAATTTTATAATACTCAATTTCAAGATTTAATGAAAAAATATAAAATTAGGCATTATTCATCATACAGTGTTATTAAATGCGCAATCGCAGAACGCGTGATCTTAACTCTTAAGAATAATATATATAAACACTTCACTGCAACAGGTACTTGGAATTGGTTCAATACAATATCAAAAATTATACATAACTATAATAATACAAAACATAGAACAATCAAATGTACACCGAGTGAAGCTCGAATGGATACAAACAAAAATAAATTTAATACATATATAAATTCTAAAACATTGTATAAACCAAAATTTAAAGTTAACGATAAAGTACGAATATCTAAGTATAAACATATATTTAGTAAAGGGTATACACCAAATTGGACAACGGAAATATTTACAGTTTCAAAAGTTTTACAAACAAATCCAGTAACTTATCAACTAAAGGATGAATCAGACAATATAATTTTAGGTGGTTTTTATGAACAGGAAATTAAATTAACTGATTTTCCAAACACCTTTCTCATTGAACGTATTGTAAAAAAAGTTGGGAATAAAATGCTTGTTAAATGGTTGGGTTTTGATTCAAGTCGAAATACATGGATCACATCATCAGATATTTTAAAATAATGTTTTTTTTATGTATATTATGTTATACTTTAATAATAAAAATCAGAAAAAAAGTTGAATTAATTATTTGTTTTTAGTTTATATTTTTTTTATCTCAACACCTACTTTTTTTATTTTATTTTTTTTTTTAAAAAAAAAATAAATAAATTTTACTACACTACCGTTTTTTTATTTAATTTATCCAGTTTATAGTGACCATAAGCCAAAGTATTTATCCCGTCATCATTTATATAACGTTTATCGTCATTGGCGTTTAGAACAAGTTTGTTCATTGTTTTCGAATGAACAAAATGTTTGTTTGATTGGATAAAATTCATGTTTCTATGAGTTAATTTATCCTTAACAGATAAATGGTTTATAAAAGCGTTTAGTATATCCTTATAATTATCGAATTGCATATGTTTTTCAATAACATATTTCTTTACACCTTTTGCTTTTTTTTCCTCAGTACCGTCTACAGTTTTGTACGCATATAATTTCGGTCTTAATGATACGAATTCTTTAAGTATTACTCCTTTCAATTCATCCTTGAAAAAGCCTGGTTGACTTTTATGTAATTCGTTAAAACAATAATGGTCTTTAGGGTAATTAGATGTATCAAAATATGGTAATAAATCATTTTTTAAATCATTGAAAAAATTTGTAGTTTGAATAGCGTATATCAAGGAATCAGTATCCGAATATAAAGAACTAATTTTATTGCCATACCTTTTCTTCATAACATTATAATGAAAATCATACATAAATATTTTCGAAACGTCTAAAATTGCAAATCCTACATAAATTGCCTTATCGAATTTAATAGTTTCCTTATGTTGGTGAATAGCCATGAGATTCGTAGAGTAAATAGTTCTGTCTTTAAAACTAGTTTTTACCATTAGTTTATTCGCTTTTTTTTCTGATGAAACCAGTTTTATAGAAGTTCTTGCTCGAACATTTTCCATACATTTACCAAAAACACTATTAATTAACAACTTCCAGAAATTTTTTTCAAACTCATTTTTTGCTTCTGCTCTCATTTTTGTACAGAATTCAATGTACGATGCCATCCATTTTTTTTGAGAAAAGCGGATAGCTCGATGAATTTTTACTACTTTAAGACCGTGAGAAATCGCTTGTTTTAAATTTTTGTAATGTACAATATAGTTTTTCTTCGGTGATAGAGTAGTTAACAATTTCTCAACTTTTGAATTTGGTGGACATTCATTAAACGGTAAAAACGGGAAATCATTATGGTTTTTATGCAAATGCTTAGGGTACTCAATATCAACTTCTAATATATATCCTACTTCAGAATCATCGGAAATTTTAGTTACATCTATGTCGAGATCATCAACCCATTCAAAATCTTTAAAAGGTAATTCTGTTAACATAGACTTTCCATACAAATTTACACAGTCGAGATATGTGATCCAAGTAATCGGTTCATTCGAATTATAGTCCAATCCTTCAATATTTGGTATGTTTGCTTTAGC
Organism: Macrosiphum euphorbiae; assembly: GCA_949089665.1. Classification (NCBI taxonomy): domain Eukaryota; kingdom Metazoa; phylum Arthropoda; class Insecta; order Hemiptera; family Aphididae; genus Macrosiphum; species Macrosiphum euphorbiae. The sequence goes on along the minus strand of CARXXK010000002.1, from coordinate 5,585,632 downwards.
ATATCTTTTAGTTGATTGACAAATACCCCCGCGTATTGATTTCTCAAAGAACAATAACATGTTATAATCCTTTAACCTCTCTAATTTAACCTTTGTATACTTAAGCATGCAATCAAAAGCAAATCCAGGTGCAGTCATATAATGAGCAGGATCTAGTCTGAGAGTAGATAAACATATGTCTCTAAGATTTTCGAACACGTCAGCTAGTATGGTAACATCAGTTTTTAAATAAAGGTCGCTATATTCCCCTAAAGTCTTTATTTCAAATGTATTCCATATATTTTTTGCATGTATATAATCTTCATCACTTATGTTCTCATCTGTTAAAGAGTTATAGAATTCAAGCTTTGATGGTAAAAAAGCATTATCTAATTTACTCCAGCTATCAACATATTCATAAGGGAAGACTCCTTTCCGTGTAACTAGATCTAATGACTTCATAGAAAATATTTTAAGTGTTTCTCTAAACCTTGACTTATCTTCAGATAAATTGTCTGCAAGTTTACTTAGCGACTCACTCATAAAACGGAATGTATCTACAAATTTTATACTAAATCTATATGCGATTTCCTTGCTAAATGATATATATTTTTCTGAGGAATTTGGGATAATATGAATATCTTTGTCATCACAACCAAGTTCTCGAATAATAAAGTGGCTATCATACGACAAGTTATGGAAAAAAATCGGAACACATGATGGATTAGTTATTTCAAAATTACACTGAAGACATAAACATTGTCTATATTTACCGGTAAAATGACAATGGCCTCGAACTTTGATTAAATTATTGTTTTTAAAATGTTTTAAACATTTTTCACAAAATTTAGTTCTTTTGAAATGTGCTTCTTCTTTTTCAGTTAATTTTATCATTGGTGTATTAATTTGATAAATTTTATTGATACTAGTTCCGATTTCAATCATTTTTTCCATAAACTTTTTTGCAGCCTTTTCACCTCTATAAATTATTACCTTCCTCGGAATGTTTAACTGTTTCACCAGCTCTTTCGAAATAATGCTGTAGTCAACTTTTACATAAAACCCATAACTCATAATTTTATGTAAATGTGTAACATAAGTTTTCTGTTTTTTACATTGTTCAATGAATTTATTGGGTTGTTTAGAAGTTAATAAACATTCAAAATCTGCATAAATTACAAATGGAATCCTTTGGGTTTTTTTATAACCTTTGAAATAGATGAAATCATCATCTTTATCTTCAAACATTATAGGTCTCCCCAATGGATTCTTCCCGCAATTACGTCGATGTTCATCTAATCCTTTTACACCCCAAAGCTTACTTTCACACGGTCGAGTACCAAAAGTTGTAAAACATCTTTTACAAATAATTAATTTCGAACAATTTTTCGTTTTCTGACTTCTGATCAATCTTGAAAAATTTTTAATATAACAATAATGTGATGTTTCATTATTGTTAAACAAAAATAGATCAAAATGATCATTTCTTTCAGTATTACAAATGTACAAAGGAAAAATTGTTTCTTTATCATTTAAACTATAAATGTTTATTGAAATATTGTTAATACGTTCAAATTTAGGTATCTGACTAATTGGTGTTGGAAAATCTATACATTTAAAATTTAAACCACTTTTTACTTCTAACATCTTAAAATATTTTTTCTTAAAATTAGTTTTGTTGGAACGATTATCAAACTTAGATAATAATTCATATTTAAAACATTTATTATCACTATTTTTCACATTGATAATCGCTCTTTTATCTTTAACATGTTTAGGTAAATCAATATATGTTCCTCCTTTGAGAGGATTCACTATATTGATTCTTAACTGTAATGTTTCTATTACCTTAAGCGACCATCCAGATCCTTTCTGCATGAAATCTGTCTCTTCTCGTAACAATTTATCAAACATGTTGTTTAATGTTTTTTTAAAATTAGATGAATTACATACTAGAACATTAGAAGTTTTGAATGCAATATCCTGTACTTCTTGTGTGATAAGTCTTTCGTAAACACTATCTACAACTAAATTAAATTTTATAGACGTATTTTTACATGATTCTTTTAATTTACAGATTAATTTCTCTGAAATATGATTAAAAAAAAGCATGTAATCTATAAAATCTAATGTATTCCTAATGACAAAAGTTTTCGAACATTTTTTGAATCGTTCAATTTCGAATAACTCATTATCTGTAGAAATTGTTCGCTGACATTTTCTCACCGTTTGTCTTTTCATGATGAAACTGAAAATAGAATAAATAAAAAATAAGGTAGGTAGATCATTTTATTTCAAATAAATTAATACATTCAGAATATATTTCTTGAACATAAAAATAAAAAAGCGGTTTTAAGATAAAAATGAATTATTGAAAATAGAGAAATTATTAATGACTATTTACCATTGCTTATATAATTATATTGCGCATATAATATAGATAATCTTTTTTGAATAATTTTTTCACGTTTCTTATCAATATATAGCAAATGTAAATGGTCCTTTACAATCTTTTTTTTTTCATTCATTAATTTGTTTTGTTTTTTTTTATTAATCACTTTTTTTATTTTTATATCAATATTTTTTAATTTTTTTTTAAATTCTATTGCTTCCTCGTTCATTTCTCGGTCATTTTTCTCAGCATTTCGAATAACATCGTTAATTTGATCCATGATAAATGATTTTGATTCCATTTTTTATTTTTTTTAAATTGTATGGTATTTGTACATTAACTGATAGTAATAAAAAAAATAAAAGAGTGTATATTAATAGCAGTAAATAATACTAATAATAATAATAGACTAGTTTGTTTCTTTTAATATAAAATTATTTATATAATAATTATTTATATTAGTTACATTGGGAGGAGGAGAAGCACTTGTTCTAATTAAAAACAATTGATATTTTATATTATTTTTTGTTCTGTTTAAGTTTCTGCCTTCTCATAATGTAGTCTTTTTTATCCGTTTTCGTATAACTTTTAATCATTTGTTTATAATAGTCTATTTCGTTCAAAAATATTATTGTAGGAATTCATTATCTGAAAATGTATTTACTTAAATGTTGAAAAAAAAAAAAAAAATGTTTATTATAAAAAAATGATTTATATCAAATTATCAGTAAAATATAAATATCGGTTGTTTTATCATGTAGAAAACTATGTATTATTGAATAAAAATGTAAAATGTATTGTAAATAATATGTAATGATTACAGGATGTTACTACATTTATTTTCTAACAGAAAATCGTATGTTATTCAACGAATTCACAGCCACCGAACATGATCGGATTTGGAACAGTACGAACGTTTTATCAGATCATTAAAGTGGCACGTGAAACGAGCAGCTAAAACGTTGCTCTAGAGTTTAGTCTAGATCAATGTTTCAACGATACACCCGTGACACGGGAATTTCCGTTAAGGAGATTCACTGAAACTATGACATCTGCACACTAGACCTGACGTACGACCGTACCGTCACTACTGTGTAACATAACCCGCTCCCAAAACACAGACACAAAGACGCAATATAAGCGTCACTGTGTCAGCGGTCATGGGTACGGATTTTACGAATATACGTTCTGTTGTGTGAAAATACAAGTGTTCATACTATATAATCAATTATCCTTTATAATCAATTACCTAAACGCTTATGTTATGTTATGTTTTTACTATCGTGTATTATTTTTTCGTTTTTAAAAACTAGTAAAGATGTGATTTTAGATACAATAAGTTGATTCTTTTTTAAAAAATATATAAATAATGAAAATAGGTAGGTACTTACATAGATAGCTGTACGGTTAAAGTATTTTCCAATCTTCAGTAGCGAATGTCTGTTGATGATGTTGGTAATGGACTGGTTAACTATGTAGGATTGAAGTATTTTATTTTTTTGATTCTCGATGGTGAATGTCTGTTGTGAAAATACAAGTGTTCGTACTATATAATCAATAATATTTTATAATCAATTACCTAAACGTTTATGTTATGTTATGTTTTTACTATCGTGTATTAATTTTCGTTTTTAAAAACTAGTAAAGATGCGATTTTAGATTCAATAAGATGATTCTTTTTTTAAAAATATATAAATAATGAAATAGGTAGGTACTTACATAGATAGCTGTACGGTTAAAGTATTTTCCAATATTCAGTAGCGAATGTCTGTTGATAATGCTGGTAATGGACTGGTCAACTATGTAGGATTGAAGTATTTTTTTGATTCTCGATGGTGAATGCCTGTTGGTGATGTCTACAGTGAATACCTGTTGTCTGTTGTCTGGCAGAAAACACAAGCTGAACTGATATCGTTTGACTAACAAACGCTGTTTAGACGGAGTATTATTTGGGAGTAATAGTAATTATAATATATAATGTATGTATTGGTGATAACTGTTATCCGGAATAATAATTTAAAATAATAATAATAATTATTAATAATTATAATAATAATTTTAAAAACAACTAAGTTATTTTGTAGTTATAGTAATTATAATATATAATAAATGTATTGGTGATAACTGCTACCTAGAAAAATCATTTAAAAAAAGCTAGGTCAAAATATGATGTTATATTATATAAGTACTATATTTAAATTATTTTTTCTTATCTTCGTCTATCATCTTTATCCACAACCTTGTATATGTAATTAAATAATATTATAAGAACGAAATCAATTTAATATTTAAATTCAATTTGATATTATATAATTATATATAATTATATAATTAGGTATCTTATAATTATAGTACCTAGTATAGATAATTATAATAATCTATACTACTATAATTATTATACTATAATAGTATAATCGATGTAATGATGGAATACGTCTCGTACAGAATTGTTTCTTAGATATTTTACATTATCTGTTTGTATAATATGAATTGTACAGTATATATAATTAAATTTTTTTTATTTATTTAAACTTACAATGTGTTAACATATTACATGTTCTTACAAGGTATTATTTATATAATAATGATATGGTAAACGGAAAATAATAGTGATGTAGAATGAAAAAATAATGGGAGATGATGTAATTAAATAATATATTACATGAACGAAATCAATTTGATATTATGATTATTAATTTTTTTTATTAACGATTTCCACGTAATAATTATCGATGTAATTAGATCAAATTAAGGGTGTTGACTGGTTTAACCTCCTAGAGGTCGTACCTATAAAAATCTCGTTGGCAGTCATGCCGTGGAGTTAACACCGTTATTTTATTTCTTTATTTTTAGTGTAGATTTTTAGAACTGTTATCTTATATTTTGTATGATACACGTAAGGAATAATTTACAATGACATTTACAAACAATTCAATTTATCAAATAACTTTATTTTTTACATAATATTGTACATATTAAAAAATAATTATTAATTATTAATTAACTATTGCATTATGTTTATAAATACATGGTGTAGGAATAGCAGGGGGTCATACTAATCTTATCGATAAGTATAATTAAATAAAATGGTGTGGTGTAAACACCGCTAGCGTGACCGCTAGGAGGTTGATAAACATTGATATGAGTATTCTACATGTTAAAGTTACTATAGTAGTGGAAACATCACAGTATATAAGGCTAGCGTATCAACAGCAATATCACAGTCGAGTCAGCATCCAGCAACTTCTTCTTCATTAATTCAACAATTCAGTTTCAAGATGTCGTACAGAACTTCTACTGCTGATTCTGGATCAGAGGTTAGTAAATGAATTACTTTAATAACTTAAGCTAATTGGAGACCAGTTGTAAAACTACTCAACACTAAAATAACTACTAAAATCTCGACACCAGAATCTATCGGACGGTATTTATATGACAATAGTGTAATAGTTAGAGTATTCCGGCATTGCACTGATCATACATTCGTCTCAGTTAATGGGGTAATAGTTGGAGTATTCTGGCATTGCACCGACTGACATACCGTTCGATGGATTCAATTCTCAGTCATGCAATTCTGTGGTAAACCACTCATACATTTATAAAAAAACAATCTATCAATATATTAAATTTAATACTATAAGTTTATTTTATAGAACGACTTTGAAGGATTCGACATGAAAATGAAGCCTTCGACTTCAAAACAAACTAAGACAGCTCACAAAAGAGGAGCTGAAAAAGCGATTGACAAAAAAAATAATAAAAAGATTAAGCAGACAAAAACAGTAAGATAAATAATAAGTTATCATCTTAATACTTTTATTTAATATTCTAAGGTGATCAATTATAGCATGAATTTATTTTTTTTTATTTTTTTTAAGAGTTCATCTTACAGAGAAATCTTAGAGGATAAATTACGGGCGGAAGATTACGATGAAGAAATCTTCAATACAGTTACTTTCCGACAGGGAGATGGTTTGGCTACCATTAAAAGTCGGTTTAATCTAGAAGAGATGGGAACCGACTACTGGACAATAACACACTACAAGTGTAAAAACATTAAAAATGTTCCTCAAAAGGAGAGGTAAATAATATACTTTGGTTTACTTTTTTAATTAAAAACCTATTGTTATAATGAAAAAAAAAAAAATAATAATAATAATCTGCTTCTATTCACTGTTCAGTTAATTGAATAATTAATTTATGTTGCAGGTGGCGTCACTCTGAGGCATCTGTCAAGATAACGACTTCAGACAAATCAAAAGACCAGACTATAAATACGAGTTTGAATGAGACCATGCAGGTCATATTCGACATGATTTTAAAAGATCCTGAACGTCGAACAATAAAAAACAATTTAGTATGATGGGTGTAATATTATAAAAATATTTTTTACTTGATAAATAAACGTTACATAAATATAAATGAATTTGTATTATATCATACTATTAAGTCCTGTAAAATCATGTCAGACATTTCGTTAAAATGAAATTGTAATATTTCATACAAAAATGAAGTGTCATCGTTTAGTAGATGAGAATAACAATTAAAATCATAGTTTTGAATATACTGGTTTGTGAATTCGTTCCTCTGGCAGCTGATGGGTAAACCTTGGACATCGTTTTTAATCAGTTCATAAGCCGTATCAAATGTTGTTTGAAAACTGTGAAGACGTTTCTGTTTTTCTATGATATAAAGGTTTACACAATGCTGAAGTTGTTTAAGTCTACAGAAATCTATATGTGAGAGTGTAATATAATCATCATTTATATACAAGGTTATTGAACTCTGCTTCACATTAATTGAATATGTAAAGTTCTCAGTGATTCTTACACGTTTACACCTGGTATGTAAGTTGTTAGTAATTGAAATGTAATTAGATTCAGACATGAGCGTACACCATTGCTCTAAATTTAATGTAATAATTTTTTTCGTTAACTTGCATTCTAATAACACAATAATCGAAATTTGTTTGGTGATTAATAGTCCGACTGTAACACTCTTCTTACCAAATGGACGTTACATACATTACAAACAGGTTATGGTCTGTCGCACCACACGAAATAATAAAAATATATCAATACTTTATTCGATGCACAAGAAGAAGGGATCAACCAAAATCACATTATATAAGGGCCACAGAGCATCGACTCGTCGCCAGTGTCTATTCCGGAGATACACATGGTCCACGACAGTAAATTTCAGGAGAAGACTCATGTACAACGTCCAAGCCAGTCAACATCACGATCTTTTTCCACTACTGTCCAAAGGATCACTGTGCGTTTATGCGTATACAATATATGTATATTGAACCATTCCTTCTTCCGGTATGTCTGTCTAAATTGGTTGTCTCTTCGTCAGTTAAATTAAAATTGTTCATCTTTTTACACTAACCTATCCATTGGTCTTTCAAAACATAAGGTTCTGTGACAGTCATCATATTATAGGTCTGTCACATCGTTACTACACATTTATGTTTTAGAATACGAGTATAGTAATAAGTGCGTTTCACCGTCGAATAGCCGGTCGAGCCCGCGTCAATACTTCGCTCGAGTCGAGTGCCGCGGAGGAGATCGGAGAGCGGACAGTGTCGTTATTACTATAAACGGAAATGAGAATATGCGACGAAAAGTTCGATTTTTTTTTTTCGTCATATAAATACACGTTTTCGTGTTTTTCGGAGGATCATGGGGAAACAAAATCCCAATCAGCTTATCGAGTTTCGCTTCTAAATCGCTCTACTACCTACTATAAACGACAAAAACTATTAAACGTGGCCGCCCGACTCGCTAGACACTCAACAAATCACGGCGACTATATTAGGACTAGCACGGGCGCCCGAAATGTTATTATTTATATACATTTGATTTACGTCATTTGGCGTTTTCATGCTGTTACATGCGGCCCTTCAGGGATCCAAAAGCTTGTTGCACTTTTACAATAAAATGTAGACAATTTAAATATAAATCAATTGTAATTTATTAAAACCAATAATAATTAATATAGTCGTGGTGAATTGCAGCGTCGTGAGTTGACTCGTTGTAGTAGTCGATAATCTCCATGTAAGTCGTGTGTAATGGCTGGTGGCTAAGCGGCTCGCTCGATCTTGGCGGCTCTGGTACATCTAGTTAAGCTGTCTCGCTGTCCCCTATATATATGGTGGCGGCGTCCTTTGAAGTGAGCGGCGCGTGTACAGTCGTCCTTGATATGGACCTCACGACTATGAAAGTGGTATTCTTTAGTCGAAAACACTTTTGGGTGTGGTCGCATTCCTGGTTGTTTTTATGAGCAAATATATGATATTGCGTAATCCCAATTCTGGTTGTTATTATGAGCAAATACATGATATTGCGTAATCCCATTACAATGCCTTGACCCGGACGTTGCACTATCCGACAAAGTCATATTGCCTACCAGGGTTGCTACGTGCAACGTCGAGGAAGGTGACTGACCTGCTAGACACCAAAACATATACCAATTTTTTTGCACGTGACCTATTACTTAATATTGCGACAGAAGTCACACGTTGTCCGCTATTCGACGCTAGACCCTAGATCCTGCTAGACCCCAAAACATATTTTCACGTAATTACGTCGAGGAAGATGACTCGGTAGTCGGATTGCTTACGAAATGTTTTGAATTTTTTTCACATAATTCATAACTTAATTTTGCGTTGTCGGTTACTGTAATGGACGCTGTCCCGGCCGCACGTTGCCTACCCGGATAACATAGATGGGTGACCTGTTAGACACCAAAATCAGACGGTGGCTATATGATTTGAATGGACAAGCGAAATATTTTGAATTTTCTTCACGAAAGACCCCAAATACTATAACTACGCCGAACGTCATTCGAGGTGACTGACCTTGCACCCACAAAAATACAAAGACTATATTATTTGTTATATATTTTACTATATTAGATTTTCATAATCATGTGTAGGTTCTGCGTTATGATTCATGTCCTATGTGCAGTAACGTCGAGGAAGGCGACTGACCCACTTGACACCCAAACAAAAAGGCGGCTATAAAACTCGGCCGTCGCACATTGTCGGATATCCTAGCCGTATTACTAAGGAGGACGTCATTCGAGTTGACTGACCTGCTAGACTGGAAAAAAAATCGTTTTAGCTATATGACTTCTTTACGGGATTTTGAATTTCCGGCGGCATTGAAGAACGTTGTCGGCGAACATTGTTGCTTATACGGGCTACCACGTCGAACCGCGGTGATCCTAACCCTTATCACACACTGACCGGCTCGAGAACAACGACCAGATCAGATATTTAGTTAATTTTGCGTTTTCGGTGACAGTAATGAACGGTGTCCGCGATTCGACGCAGTCGGATCGCATACCTGATGACGTGACCCGCGGCCGTCACACATTGTCCGCTATTACTACGGCGAACATCATTTCGAGGTGACTGACCTGCTAGACACCCACAAAAATACGACCAACTTCGAGGAGGTGACTGACCTGCTAGACCCCAAAACATATATTCACGTAAATTATATAGCTGATCCTGATGACACGAACCGGTCGTCACGTTGTCTACCCGGGTGACTACGTCCAACATCGAGTCGGAATGCCTACCTGGATAACATAGATGTGTGACCTGCTAGACTCCAAAAAAACAGACGGTTGCTATAAGATTTTTATGGACGCCAGAAATATTTAGAATATTCTCCACGTAATTTATTCTTTAATTTTGCGTTTTCGGTAACAGTTATGAATGTCGTCCGCGATTCGACGCAGTCGGATAGCACACGTGATGACGAGGCCCAGCCGTCGTATATTGTCGGATTGGCTTTAAGGGTGACTACGACCAAGGTCGAGGAACGTGACTGACCTGCTAGACCCCAAAAAAATCGCAGCGGGCAGCGGCTATGTGATATTTGAATTTTTTTACGTGATTAACATAAGTAAAAAATTTTGACAGCTATCCGGTTAACTTATCCACTGGTAACCTAATCCACTATCTAACATCCACCAATATAACATCCTTATCACAAATCCACTATCCTTATCACTATTTTTTTTATCATAAAACCACTATCTTTATCATAAATCCAATATCATTATCACTATTTTTTATCACAAATCCAATGTCCTTATCACCAGACCTCCACATCACCCATACACCGCGTCGGCTGAGACCTACGACCACATCACGAGACGTCGGTCACTGAGTCGTCCGTCATGAAAACATAAGGTGCCTGAAATTATAAACAGTGGTTATTCGGTATAATATTAACAATCTGTACGTTTTTAATTAATAGGTACAAAATAAATTTACATCAATATTTCCAAAACATTTTGGGTATATTAACTTTAAAAAACCAAAAGCTGTTTTGTAACTTTCAGTAGATTGTCCAGGATGTAATAATAGTGCTATTGGTACTGCCCCAGCTTTAGTTACTGTCAATAAAATAGTGATAATAGTTTTCAAAATATCACAACTACTACTACTGTCACAAAATATTACTTCTTTTGAAGAACTCAACATTTGAGCTCTCTTCATTACTGATGTTGAAACAAGAACAGCCCAATTAGACTTTTCCTCAAGTATATTTACAGAAATTCCTAATAAACAATTATAAATATTATTTAATCATGTATATTCATAAAAATGTATATTTAATGATTCATTTGTCAAATTAATACTTTTGAGTTGGGTGTGTATTTTCAGATTTGTATTAATTCAACAATGAAAAATGCTAATAAGTAATATTGTATGCTTTAATATGTATTTAAACACTATACAATTATTAGAATTTGAGTATTATAACTGTAATGCTTATTACTTAATACTTATTAGGTACCAGTGGCGTATTTAGGAATTTGTCATGGGGAGGGTCCAGATAATTTTCAGAACACAGAGCCACGGGGGACGAAGCCCCCCACACCACCCATTTACTCTTTATTAAATAAAATATACCATATTTATAAGGCGATATAAAATTGTCGAGTTTTTAATTATTAAATAATAATATGTACAAAACAAATTTAAAAAAAAGCGGGTGAGTGGACGTCACTCTGCTGCTGTACAGTAGGTTACAAGTAACAAGTGGGTCAATGTATAATGGATTGTATTAAACTTGAACTCAATGATATAATATCATAATATCATTGTATAAGAAAAACGATTCTGAGCAAAGACGGTTTGTCAGTCTGGATATTTTATATTGTTATTATTTATTATAGCCTGCAAGTTGAATTAATAATGAAATACTTTTATTTTTTATTTTTTTCTATGGTGATAGACAAAGTGTTAGAAATTAAAATCCCATTTTTAGCGGTTTTTCGAAATTTTTTGGTGGTTTTTACAGTGGCATTAAATAACAATTGAGAAAATCGAAAAATGACCTCTCTAAAGTACTATCTTGATCCAATTTTCTAAAAGATAAGTTACTATATGTCTATACATGTTGAAATCGAAGCACTCCTTCTGGAAGAAATTTTGTATACAGGAAAAAAAAATAAACACCATTGTAGAACCAAATTATCCCTCAGAATCGAATATATAGTTATATGTTATAACTTTTATACAAATATTTCCTTAATTACATTAGGTACCTACTTCATTCATAGTTGATCTTAGATGGCTTTTCAACCTTTAAAGTTTGAAAAAGATCTCTCTGGAGTGGTTGTAGATACTGGCAATGTACAAAACTACAAAATATTTGAATTAAAAAATGAATTTGGTATTTTTCAACCATTTTCGGTACCCAACTGATAAAAATAATCACGATATTTATTGAAAATGTTGATATAACTATAGCTTCGAAAATTTTTTATACAGTCCGTAAAATCGTATGATAAAATTTGTTTTTTAATCATGTAAAAACTGCACAACATTTAACATGTACGAGACACGAGTCAATGGGAGGGGTCCGGACCCCATGAACCCCACCCCCGTAAATACGCCACTGTTAGGTACCTACATTGTGCTACTAGATTTTATAATCATATTATGATCTTTATACATGATATTATCAATATCTTATAATATAGTTATACACAATTATGAATTTACCTTGTGAATTATACAATTCAATTTTTTCTTTTAACTTATCCAAAGGAGCATCTACGGTGCCAAAATTTAGGTTTCTCCAAACATTGTGTAGATGGTACACAGTATTGTTAATTAGATTAACAGATCCATTGGCAAGTAATTTTAATGGACTTTTGTTTTTCATTATTTGATTTTCATGAAATCTACAAGCTTCATTTGGTCCTATTCCATCATCAAAATATTGCATAAATGTTTGCTCAGTCTAAAATTAATGTAGAATAATTATGTATCTATCAACTAGCTACCTTTAAAATATTGAATAATTGTACCTAGTTAATAAATTATGAGGTTAAAACCAAAAGTGCCAACTTGATAGTTTAGAAATATCTTTTTAACATTAATTTTAGTTATTAATAGTCTATAGTTTTATCACAGGAAAATGTATTTTGGATTATTGTTTACAGTTATACATATGCTAAAATGACTCAAATTTTCATATATCATCATCGAGACTTTTCAGTTCAAAAATGATATTATGTAATAACCAACATTGGCAATCTACATGTTTAAATATATTAGTATCAAAAAGTACTCAAAATCATATAATGTGCCATATAATAATTACACTAGCTGTAATACAATAATTTATCATTTATTTTATCAACAGTTAAATTTCTAAAATGAATAGCATCACAAAAAAACTGTATAATTATTACTTATAATTAGTATTACCATTTACCATCAATTTTATAATATGCTATAATTTTACTATATTATAGTACTATACCTATAGTATAAAATCAATGGTATTACTTAGTGTTAATTTTATTTTAATCCCCCCATCCATAATTTTGTTATATTATACAAGTTAGAGATAATAATACTACATAGGTAGGTATAAAAAAAATAACTTTATTTTATTTGTTACCATTTACATAGTAGGTAATAACCTATGTAATAAATAAGAAATATATTATTTTATTATTATACTAATTATTATTATAAATATTATATTATTACCACAAGTAATTACTACCATACGCCATAACACAATATTTTTATGATAGTATTTATAAAAGATTTAAATAGAGTATTGGAGAGATTGAGAAAACTTATTTTAAAAATAAATATTATAACCATGAATATTGTATAATATATTTTTATTTTGTACTTAAATTAGATATTATTAACAGCATAAAGCATTAATTAATCTTTACACTAAATATTATTTTGTGGATGTGTTAAATGTTTACAAATATAGGTACTATACAAATATTCATAAACCAATGCATTTTAATACCAATAAAATAAAATATAGTATACCTATTACTATGAACATAACAATAATTAGGTAAATAAACATTAATCTATATATAGATAACCCCCATAGGTACAACAACTCCAAATATGTTTACACACACCTTTGGTAATATTTTATTCATTAATGCCTGCTTAAAAACCCATATCATAAACCTAATCTAGATCAATAAATAAGTAGGTACCATAAACAATTTCCTGTTTATTTCTCTGTGCTTCTCTACTTTCTGTTTTACACAAAATATTTGTTCCTTCATTATAGACCCAACCTGAATGATAGGTATCTAGTAAGTAGTAACAACTGTCTCATTTTTCCAAAGCTGGGATACTTAGTTTTTAGCAAGTTTCAAGCAAGTTTTTAACTAGTTAAAATTAAGTTACTTTAATATAAAAAGGTTAGAAGTTAGTTTTTTATTTAGTTCGATAAATTTAAAAAGCCATTTTTTTCAAATGTAATATATTACATTAATTAATTATTAAGTATGTAGCCATGTAGGTAGGTAACTAACTTGAATTATTGATGATAATTGAAAAATTAAATTGAAGAACTGACAACTGATAATTTGATCATATATATCAAATAGGTAGTTAATAATCTTAATTTCTTGGAATATCAGTCATTAGAATATAGAAAATTTAACAAATTAATAAATTAAAAAATTCAATAAATTAAACTACAAAAACTACAAAAAAAATCTATTTACTTAATATTTTTAACAATATTTAGATTAGATTATTTTACATATTAAATTCAACTAGTTAAGTTACAAAGTTAATTAAAATGAATTAAAACACTAACTAGTTAGTGACCAGCTTTGCTCATTTCTTACAATCCCATCTATTATATTTCCCCAAATTTTCGTAATGTGGCTCATAAGTTGTATCCCTCTATATTTTCACATTCCTATTTTAGAAATATAATACTACTTACTTCTGAATTAATACGTAAATATTTTAATGAACCACTTGTATTGATTGTATGATTATGGTTGTTCATTATTGTTATTTTTCTACATAATGGTGGATTCTTTTTTAGAAATATATCATTTTTCCTAGTACTCCTGTTATTTTTTTTTATCAAAATATTAATTTTAGCTTCACACTGGGTGTTTCTTGAAGGTAATTCTTCTACATTTGGATGATTTACTTTATTACTTTGGCTATGTTGACATAACCAATACTTATGATACACAACCCTATAAAACAGGAATGACCATTTTATTTTTATATGCCTACTACAAAGTCATAAGATACAAATATACTTAATTATATAATTTACACACCTCACTGGATTATTTAAAGCGGCCCCTAGACGATCAATAATATTGTCAATATTTGTATCAATAATATTGACGGAACCATATTGAAGCAAGTATTGATCGTTTAGAAGGATATTGATATGGATTGTCAATCATTGAGAGAGATTGATAGAAATTTTGATTGATGCTCATTGACGGGCAAGATTGACAGGACGTATTGAACGTCTAGAAGCGTTTATTGTCAATATTTCCGAAATTGTTATCATTTATCAGTCAGACAGCATGGCGGAACTATCGACACCGCTTGGCGACGAATCGGGTGGTGAGCGTGAGTTTTTAACACTTTTGATAACTTTATATCGTGATCATCCTGAACTATGGCAATTGAGATCAAAAGATTATTTCAATAAAAATAAAAAAGCTAAAGCACTCCAAACAATTGTGGACACTTTGAAGCCGTATAAATCTGATTTCACAGTAGAGAAATTAAAACAAAAAATTAATATATTGCGCACTAATTTTAACAAATGCTACAAGGCGATTGAAAATAAGAAACGGTCAGGTGCATCAGTGGACGATATTCCAGAACCCAACGTATGGTATTACAACGAACTGCTGTTTATCAAGGACCAAGTCGAGATAGCAGAAACTCAATCTTCCGAGGTTAGTAAACATCAAATATATTTTATTTATTTATGTGTATAATTATATTTTACGACCTCACTATTTCTATAAATGAAACTGGTATGATAAACAATCCACGCATGGCATATTCGATGGGCAGTCGTTGTTTTGTTGCGATAAGCTTTATTTTATTTTACACACATGACACAGTTGGATTATTGATTATTTTTACCATTATTGTTTACATATTGTATTTAATTTCCATTTACTTAATTTCGAATTTTTTTTCCTACCTAATATATAATATTACATAATATTATAATAATAATAATAATAATAATATATAATATTTAATAATAATAATACATAATATAATAATAATAACATAATATTTAATAATGACTTATACAATATACCTGCTAAATTTAACAAATAATACAGAGGTACCTATATGGTTCTAAGTCAAATAATTGTTTTGCCACGGAACTGAGCCAGAAGAGTTGAAATACTCGCAAAAATCATCTCTTATTTTTTTTTGCTTCAGCCGCTGAATTTCCTCTAGTTCTTTGAAGTTCTGCCACGTGCTGAGTTCCTTGTCTCCATGAACCTTCTTCTACTCTGCCAGTATCTTTGTTTTCGTAATCAACATCACCACGTTGCAAATAATATCCATTATTTCTTGTTGACAAGTAGTTGTGTAAATGACAGCAAGCCATCACTATTTTCCTAGCCTTGTGTGGTTCAAAATTAATATTTTTTTGGAATATTTTGAACCTCGATGTTAAAATTCCAAACGCATTTTCAACAATCCTGCGTGCTCGGGACAATCTATAATTAAAAATCCGTTTTTCATCCGTGAGTACTGCTCTGTTGTAAGGTTTCATGAAATTTGGCTGAAGTTGGAAAGCTTCGTCACCGACAAACACGTAAGGAAACGTTTTATTTGAGCCGGGTAATTCACGTGCATTAGGAATGTTTAATTGGTTCTGAGACAACTTTTGCCAAAATATCGTGTTTTTCAGAACTCCACCATCAGATATTCGTCCATTCGCTCCAACATCTACCATGATAAACTGATATTTCGCATTGACAATAGCCATGAGAACAATACTGAAAGTACTTTTGTAGTTGTAGTAATAAGAACCAGAATTGGGTGGTTTTTTAATCAATATATGTTTGCCATCTACACTACCAATGCAATTGTGAAAGTTCCAAAGTTCTTCAAAATTCTCAGCTAGTTGTTTCCAACCCACTTCAGTTTTTGGTACCTGAGTAAAAAAAAATCATTTTTTTTTTTTAGCATAATTTGAGTGAAGACTTACAGACACTGTCTACTGACCAGCCAATCCCTCTACCACCAAAGAAAAAAAAACCATCTTCAAAGGATTCAACAGAGGAGCTAGTTGGTTTAGCTACACAATATTTTAAAAAATCTGAAACTGAATCGGACTTCATAGCTAAGGGATGGTCTCTAAAGTTAACCAGACTGAATTCAGATCAAAGGTGTTTTGCGGAAAAAATAATTAATGATACTTTGTTTGAAGCAGAAATGGGCACATTAACGAGGCATGGAGTGGTTTTCTTAACGTCTTCACAATCTGTATTGACACCTTCGTCGTCCCAGACAACTACGAACATTAGATCCCCCTACTATTCGTCAAGCTGTGTATCATCATCTCCATCACCTACATCTTTACTTTATTCAAGACCTAGCTCTCCTCCGATTACACGCATCACTCCTAATCACTATGTTTCTCCAGTAAATTATACTCCAATCCAAAACTCTGAAGATACCGTTCAAGAGGAAAATGTGGCAAGTTACTTGTCAAGATTTTCTTCGTTTTAAGTTAACAAACAATAGTTTTTTAGTTTTTATATTTTGAAATAAAAAAGGTTTTGATGTAATTCAAGTTGTATTTTTTATAGTAAATAATAATTTAAATATTGTAAAAGTTGTTTTTATATTTTAAAACGAAAAAGGTTTTGATTTTATTCAAGTTGTTTTTATACTTCATAATGATTATAATATGTTAATAATGATTTTAATATTGTAAAAGTTGTTTTTATATTTTAAAATGAAAAAGGTTTTGATTTTATTCAAGTTGTTTTTATACTTCATAATGATTATAATATGTTAATAATGATTTTAATATTGTAAAAGTTGTTTTTATATTTTAAAATGAAAAAGGTTTTGATTTTTGCTTGATAACCTCAAAAATAAAATAAGTACATACATACCTGTATATTATCTTTTAATGTTTCGATTATTGCATCAGAGGTTTCCATTATGATGCCTTCCAAAGTCTGAGGGGCAATAGCACACATAAACTTCAAATCTTCCAAATCCATGCCAGACGCTAGATATCTTAATGTCACAGAAAGTCTCTGACTTGCAGGGATTGCTTTACGCATAATAGTGTCTTGTTTTTCTATTTTGGGCCTAACTAGCTCAAGTAAAGTTTCAAACCCTTCTTGGTCCATTCGAAGAAAATTTTTGTAATCTTCTGGTTCTGTATCTCGAAGAACGTTTAGCAAATTTTCATGAGTAAAACGACTTCGCAGCTTAAACCACTCTTTTGACCAGCGTCTAGTTCTTTTCTTTTTTTGTTTTCTCAATTTGAATATTGCCAAAGTCACAGCTAGAAACCCCATATCAGTATTGGAAACCATTTCAAAATATTTAAATTAACACTCCGAACACGACACGAATACTTTGAAATCCAGAATCGAATGAGTATTGACGGCTGTGTTTGACGTGCTGATTGAAGTACATTGACGCTGGTGTCAATCTAACTCGTCAATATTATTGACAATATTATTGATCGTCTAGGGGCCGCTTAAGAGGACGCTACACATAAAGTAAAACGTATTCAACGACCGAGAGAACGCGCTGTTAGGTGTTTTCGCGATGCGCAAGCACGCGACGTTCAAGCCGCGCCCACACTCGTCGTCGGCGACCGGCCGACGATTGTGCTCTTTCGGAGCGACGTTTATTATTTTCTCAACCTTCGTCTCTGGCGGATAGCGTAAATATAAAATGTATACACGTTACACGTACATTTCCGCCGTAATTTTTTTTAATATTCGCGCGTACTTACGAGACCTGTATATATTCTATTTTTAGATACTTACTCTATACAAAATATATACAAATATTATCTAATTTATAACAGTAACCGAAATATCTAAATATTAGTTATGTAATTTTGTATTGTCATTAGTATTTACTACAGTAGGTTAAATTCATTATTCCAAAAAAAAATATAAAATAGTATAATAATATATAATATAATATAAAATATGACAATATACGCTAAAAGTTAATTGCATACACCATTATAATATACACCATACAAAATATATTTTTTACCATAGCTTAAATCGTTCTACAAACTTTTTTACTTTTCTCATTAAAAATATTTTACGCCGAATATTTGATTTTGACGAATATTTAAACACAACCAAAGGAATATTTTTATAGTCTTACTTTTTATTTACTTACATACCTATTATATATTTTATTTTATTATAAATTTATACATAATATAATCAACTGTAATTATTGTACCTGTGGTTACACTCTACGGTGTTATACCTTGTTGTTGCACCGGACCCTTCAATTACCATAGGTACCTACGTAAAAATATTTTTTTTTTTTTATTAAAAGAATAATTACAATCTATACAAACATATGTACAATAGGTAATTTTTTTGATGGACAATAGCGTTGAATTACGGAGAGGGAAGGTACTCAGTCTGTAAAAATATAAAAATGAACAATAATATATTTTGACTCTTTTTAAGCTATTTATAGGCATTAGAATATTTCGATTTTTATTAGTTTTTTAAAAAATTATTATTGATAAATAAATAAGGTTTCTCAAAAATTTTCATTACCTAGTGGAAATAAAATAGAATGTTGAGCGTATTAGGAAGGTAATTTAATGAAATATATTATAAATAACATTTTAAATAATACTAAATCATTTAAAAAATTCATAAATTATATTATAAAAAAATAACCAATGCCAATTTTTAATAACTTAATTTGTATTCAATTAGGTACCTACCTATTTATTATAAATATATATAAATATTTTATATTATATTATATTTAGTATACGAGTGTACCTTTGGTATATGTACCTACACTGGACATGACTATAAACATTTTACAAAATAGTAAACATAACTTATTTATTTTTCGTTTTTTTTATTCAGCTCATCTTGAATTCTCTTAGGTTCAGATATATCTGATTTTAACAATCTTTTTCCAAATTTGGGATCAATAATTTCCGGAAGAAGACAATCTAAATAAAACCTGAGAAAATAATTTTATAAGCAGTTTAAACATATGTAATTGTTTAATTGTTACTTAACTCATATAAAATTATTATTATGATATATAAAGGTACTTACAATTTTAGCTGGTTTTCCATTTTATTATTCCAAAAAATTCATCATATTCGATATTTAATATATGAGTCCATGATTCAGAGTGAATGACAAAATAACATAAATTTGTATTTGTTATTCTTAGCTGACCTTGTACTTGGAAATAGTATAAGCTTTGAGTTTTTAATTTAATGTCATTATTTTCTAAATACAAGTATTGGATCTAAAATATTTTTATAATAAAAAAAATAAGGGCTGTTAATATATTTTATAGTATTTCGAAGTACTTAAATAGTTAAATATGTATTATGATTTCTGATTTAAGCATAGGTATACCTTTTTATCTACAATAGCGTCTCGAATGTGTAAATAGTCTTTTACAGAATATGGACACTTTATTTCGATTATAGCATTTTCACCAATTATTAAGCCATCTGAAAAAAGGACATTAAAATTGTATAAATAGATAACTGTGTTAATTGTTTTAATTATATTTACCAGGACTAGCAGCCAAGTATGGAATATCTTTATCGATAAATAAACCACAACTTTTAACTTTTAATTTTGTCATTGTTTCAAATGTTTGTCTTGCTTCATCTTCCTTTATTTTTCCATATTCCATTGCTTTTGAAGTTACGTTTCCATATAAAATGTCATAAACTGTATTTTTACAAGATGTATTGGCACGCATTTTACAAACCCTTCCAAAATTGGATGCGGTAAGTCGAACTCTTCTTTCACTAAACCATTGCTGACAATTTTTTTGATTTCGTGTATGTTGTTCTATGACACAACGTTTTTCGTGACTTAATTGTAACGATGCAAGAAACCTTTGCTTTTGGTTTACAAACTGTTCGACATCCATTACATCATCTTCTGCTAAGGGTTCAGCAAGCCCATAAAATTCGTCCGGGCCAGTGTTTTTAATATTTTTATTTTTTTTAACCGGAAATAGTTGTCGTCGTTTTCGCGTTTCCGTTAGTTTTCGGAGTTTTGTGGACAAAAATTGTTTTCCGATTTTACCTAAAAAATTGTTATAATATTATTATAGCTTAAACTAATTATTAATTTAAAATAAATGTAAAAATGATCATATAATATGTGTGTCTACCTGGACTATTGTTAGTTATGTTTTTGTGCATATGTCTAAGAAACATTCCACCAGAGTTAAACGATACAATTGCAGCTTTTACACGAGTATTATACGAATTCCTCTGTGAAAAGTTAATTCTTTTTCCCGCAATAAATTTATTAATGACACTGTTGAATTGTTCACAAATATTGTTCGTTACATCGTGTAATAGACTTGTAGCATTATCAATAAGTCGTTGTGCCACCAATTTAAATTCTGACATTAATCCACAGTTAAATGCAGCTGGCACTAAGTTTTCACTAATCTTTTGTTTATTATTACAAAAGTATTCATCACATTTATTATGTTGACCTAATATATGGTAAAAACTATTGCTAATATCCAATATAAGACCTAAAATTTAATAATAACATAGCATTTAAGAAGTATTTTTTATAAATTGATAAGTTAGGTACCTGATATTTTTTCATGCTGTGGTGCCTTCAATTCTTTTCGATACTCAATTGCTTTTCGAATTGCAATAGGGAATTTTTTGATATTGGTTTTAATAAAGTTTCTCAACAAAACAGGATACTTTGTATTTATAGAAATTGCTGAAATTTTGGTTCCAAAATTAAGTAGTAGGTGATTACTACACTCTATTTTCTCTACTAATCTTGTAGGACCATAAGGTATAACTTCTCTTAGACGTTTTGTAACGCTGCTATCTCCATCGCCTATATTTTATATATATATTTATACTTAATACTATACTTAATACTATACTTAGTATAACTACAATGTACATGATTTTAAATTAAAAAAAACTAAAATATATATTTTTTCTTAAAACATTTTTTTACCTATTAATCGATTGAATTTGAGACCGTGTAACTCTATGCTTTTTAAAAAACCCTCTGCAATGCCATCTGCTTCCATACAAGTAGAAGTTTTGTCCAGTTCATAAAACATTCGTGTTCTTTTGGTTTTTGATTTAAAGTCTTACTTCGCTCACACACTGCACAATACCTATTTCTTATACCAATAAAAAGAACTTTAGAAGTATGGAATCCAATAATTGTTGCCTGAAATAATAAATATGCACATATTAGAACCTTTTTTTTATAGGTATCTCTTTGTTATATACCCAAAGCGTCATTTTGAAATGTCTATATTTAGTACCTAGTCCCTGTAATGGATGGTATTAAATTTTAATTCAATGATATAATTTCATTGTATAAGAAAATGTTTATAAATTTCTAATGTATTTTGTCAAAATTTAAACTTGAATTACTTATAAAAAAAAATTGCGACTACGGATTTTTAATATTTTTCATTTGCCTTTGAAACAATATAAAAGGTGATGACAGACACAAAAAAAAACCACACATCATTGTAAAAACAAAACATTCATCGCTTCGCTCAGAATCTAAAATTGAAATGACGCCCCTGGCATATAAACATTATTGAAGTCCAAAAAATAAAAATTACCGCTCCCGATAATGAATCATATTTTGTTTTATAGCTCCTTTTCCCCCACTGTCCATCTGCCACTACAGGACACATTGGAATACCATCGGTATCAACATCGTTTCGTTTTAAAGCTAATTTTTTTTCTTCCAAACCAGCCAGTCTCATTTGTTCCCGAGCACTTTCGTTGACAAATTCAGCAATTTTATTACAATTATTTATAAACGATGCGTTAGTCATACATGGAACATCAATAGAAGCCGAAAACTCATTGACTTGGCTATAGCCAATTTCAACTGCAATAGATGCATTTGCCTTTGCTTTATTAATTGGTATTTTGTTTTTGTCGTCGATAGTAGTATCTGGGTCCCTAGAGGCGAAACGCCACCCGCCACCCACCACCCGCCACACACCACCCGAAAGACCGCTGCACCGCCACCACTGACACCCTACCCACCGGCCTATGCCCCTCCACTACCCCGCCACCCGGCAGACCGCTGCACCGCCACCACTGACACCCTACCCACCGGCCTACGCCCCTCCACTACCCGCCACCCCGGCAGACCGCTGCTGACAGTGCCCACCACGACCGTACCCTCCACCACCTATCCTTATCACATTGTTTTTATCTATTAATGCGTTATCATATTACCATTATCACATTGATAAATAATTATAATGCTCTATCATATTACCATTATCACATTGATAAATAATTATAATGCGTTCTCATATTACCGTTATCACATTGATAAATTATCTATTAATAATTAAATATGGTTTAATATTTAAAAAATATTCGTGTATATCGCAAACAAAAAACACGCACAGATTACACGGTTAACCTGCAAGGTCACCGTTGAATGACCACAGCCACCCTTTCACGCATCATTAGTCTTCACCCGATCTTTTACCAAGTCATACGTAGTGTGTAAAGTATTTTAAAATGTCGTGTAACAGCAGCCAAGTGTCTACAATAAATACACCAGATATATCTGCAGGATTCATTGATTTATTAGCGAATGGCGAGTTTGATGAATTGGTAAGTTAAGTTATTTTCATATTATAATTAAAAATAATACAGTTAATACATATTATAGCTATCAAATACACCAAGACGTGTCTTTTATAGTACATTACTAAGCCAAGAAGAAAACATATCTTTTGGCGATGAACAAAATAACCAACCAACAAATGGTACGTTCATTTTATTATTGTTTTTATGCATTAAGTACACAATATATTTACCATTATAGAAAAACAAATTGATGCATGGGGTGGTGAAGATGCGGAAGCCATTGACGCAATATGTTCCGAAGCATTGGACAAATTTATATGGGGTGAAGATTACACTGATGATGATTATAAAGCTTTAGATGAAATATGTAGTAAAATTGAATACAGTACATAATATACTAAAACTTGTTATTTATATTTGTAAAATAAAAATTCACAATTATAAAGGTTTATATTTATATACAATACGTCATCTTATATAAACGGTGAATCAAGCATGGTATCATCGGTATCTGACGATTCCATTTCGTTATCTGCAAATTCGTCATCCGTTATATGCGGTTAATAAACCTCGGACATTGTTTCATCTGACGATTCCGTTTCTGTATCAGACATTTCGGCGTCTGTCATGTCGTCATCACCATGTATCTCATCATCATCATCGGTATCGGCTAACTCTTCATAAGCATAGAGATCAGCCATATTTATGATTGGTGGTGACACTTGCTCGTCTCGACTAAACATAAATATTAAATTAAAAAAAGAAATATAGGTAAATAATGTTAAAGTTGTTTACCTTACGTCCCTGAGTATTTCGTCTATAAGATCCCATACGCCATCTAAGTCAGCAGTTGGTGGAGGTTGTGGTTGCACTCTGATACTAAACATTAAATAAGTCAAATTAATAATAATAATAATAATATTAAACTTACATTGCATCTAATTCCATTTGAGTCGCCATTTCGAACTGATTATCATTATTCTTTTTATGTCCCCTCCGAGTGTTTATAAAAAAATACATAAAAAGTAAACGAAACATTTTAACATACAAGTGTATATCGTGTTACAATCGTATGAGTACTGACCTACATAATATTATTCATATAGTCAGACTGGTCAACTGTAATTTATTTACTCCTCCCCTGTCAAGGGTGAAAGAATCTTTTGTAATACCTCAGTGCAGACCAAGGATGATACGGTCATTCGATTACATTTCTCCCCTTCCAAGGATAAACATCCCCTTCCAAGGATAAACATCCCTTCCAGGGGGTATTTACCCCTACCACTCAAAAAAGATTCTTTTTATAATAATAATAATAATCACTTGACAAGCGTCAGTCTGCCAACTTGTAAACTACCGTTCAGACGTTATATCGTGCGTATACTAATATTTGTTCAAAAATGTTTAAATCCAATAAGTGTTTATCCGTTTTCTCTCGGAAAGATAGTTTAACCAGACATTTAAAGAGTCATGAAAAAAAAAAATTCAAATGTTCGATTTGTGGTGTTTTATTTGTTCGAAATGATAGTCTTAAAAGACACACTCAAAATATGCATGGTAATCTACGAAAAAAAAATCATGGTAAGTACAATTTAAAAATATTTTTTACCGGGGAGGGCAAGTTTTCAACATGCATCATTTTTAAGGAGTTGCGTTTAAGCAATACTTAGTTTTCATTCCTGCATCCTTTTTAAGGAGTTGCGTTTAGGCAATGTTTAGCCCCTGCAACATTTCTCAGACAATTTTTACCGACCGAGCAAACAGTTAGGGGTAGCTGTGTTCAAATATTAATATTATTATTATTATTATTATTATTGTCCTAGATGATAATATAACGTTTAGAAACGATGATAACGCGTTGGATAATGCCGAAAATAATGAAACAAGTATGAAAAATTATCTAATATACATAGTGCCAAATATTAATATTATTATTTTCCTAGATGATAATATAACGTTTAGAAACGACGATAACGCGTTGGATAATGCCGAAAATAATGAAACAAGTATGACAAATTATCTATATACATAGTGCCAAATATTAATATTATTATTTTGCTAGAAGTAGTGTTTGAAGACGACGATGACGAATATTATGATAAAGTGATGGATGAGTTCGAAAATAATAAAAAAAGTATGAAAATTACACCTATATTTAGTGTCAAATATTAATATTTTTATTTTGCTAGATGATATAATGTTTGAAGACGACGATGACGAATATTATGATAAAGTGATGGATGAGTTCGAAAATAATAAAAAAAGTATGAAAATTACACCTATATTTAGTGTCAAACATTAATATTTTTATTTTGTTAGATGATATAATGTTTGAAGACGACGACGACGACGACGGATATTATGATAAAGTTATGGATGAGTTCGAAAAAAGTATGATAAACTATATAAGCTAATTATATTTATATAACAACATATTTTTTTTTCTAGGTTTATCAGAATATGATTGAAGTAGCCCCAAATATTTTCGTTGACAATATACAAGCTGGACCTTCTAATCAAAGTATTTATTTAACATTTTTATATAAGTGTATAATATGCTTATATTAGTGTATATGTTTAGGTGATGCACCGTTCGAAACAAAAAAAGAAAAACTAGCAGACAACAACAACAGCGTCATCATCTTGGAGTCTGACTTGTTGAAAATTAACAATAAGAAAACTAAATTTATAAAAAAGTACAATGCTTATATGATTAATTATAGTATTACATTAAAACCTGTACCGGGGAGTTTAGATATAGTTAGTTTAAATGCACTATTGGAGGATGGGTTAGAAAATATGATATTAAATATTAAAAAAATTACAAACTTCACTGATGGTGATATTGTTAACTTGCACGCAGACAATCCGAAGTTTTCTTCACCAATATCTACAGGCAATATGACGTCTAATGTCTCAGGACGGAAAATTTTAAATAAAATAAGTGATATATTAACGTCGGATCAATCAGTTAACATCAACGATACGGTATTCGGCTTTCAAGTTATCATAATGCCTAAATAGGTGGAAAACCTAAACCGACCTGGGAGTATTTGGACCTATTTAGCAAAAACAAAAGATGTATAGCACAAATTAAAAATCAGGATGAATTATGTTGCCCCCATGCTATTATAGTGGGACTATCTTACAAGACCTCGGTTATATTGGGACACCACTTAAACGATTACCAAATCAAAAACCTGCGACTTGGTAAATCCGATGTACAAACACGTTTGACAAAAGAACTATGTCAACAATTAGAAATTAATGAAAACAGGCCGTTTACGTATCGTGACATATCAAAGGTTGAAAAATTGCTCAAAATTCAAATTAAAGTCGTGAATGTTGATAATTTTTGTAAAATTGACTACTCGGGTAAAGAAAATAGAATTAAGATTTACCTATTAAAAAAAAATGATCATTTTAATACCATTTATTCCATGTCATCATTTATGGAGCGTGTGTACTATTGTGAATTATGTGATACGGGGTATAATAATAAAACTAAGCACGTCTGTAAAAAAGGACCAGGGCTAAAGTGTAATCTATGTAACGAAGACTATCACATCCAAGACTTTAGAAAAGAAAAAATTTTTTGCCAAGAGTGCGACCGTTATTGTGTTGATATTGAATGTTTGAGAAAACATAAAAAAGTTTGCGATAAAGAATATAAATGTGGTGGATGTAATTTAATCGTACAGAGGAACGACATCACGCACAACAGCGTTTGCGGACTTGGAAAATGTCATAATTGTAAGCAGGAAAATATCAAATTATGTCAACATGAATGTTATATGCAACGGAAAATAGGAAAAGGAGGCTATTGTGTGGAAGCCTGTGTTTGTAACGAACAATCGACAGAAAAACAGAAAGGCTGTACTTTCACTACCAATTATATATTTTTCGATTATGAAGCGCAACAAAACACAGGAACGCACATACCAAATATGGCTATCGCTCACGACTTTGAAGGAAACAAATTTGTATTTTCTACGGATGACGGGGGTTCGGCCAATGATAAATTTTGTAAAGGGCACTTAGTAGAGAAAAGAAAGGAACAACATATATAGCACATAATTCAAAAGCATATGATACATATTTTATAATTCAGTATATTTTAAAACATATGCCTACAGTGAAGTATGAAGTAATTCGGAACGGAACAAAAATTATGATGCTTGAAATAAAAGAAGGGGGCCTAAATATAAAATTTATTGACAGCCATAATTTTGTACAGTCTAAGCTAGCGGACTTTCCGAAAACATTTGGACTTACGGAATCAAAAAAAGGTTATTTTCCACATTATTTCAACACTCCCGAAAATCAAAATTATATAGGGCCTTTACCGGACAAATATTATTACGGTTATAACTCCATGGCGAGAAAACAGCGAGCAGCATTCATAAATTGGTATGACGAGATGACAAGCAAAAATTATGTATTTAATTTCAAAAATGAGTTGGAACAATATTGTCATTCGGACGTTGATATATTACGAAGAGGGTGCTTAGAACTAAGGAATAAATTTTTGGACGTGTGCAATATTGACCCATTTAAATACATTACAATTGCAAGTGTTTGTATGGCAATTTATCGACAAAATGACTTGTTAAATAATTCTATAGCAGTCGTCCAAAATACCGAAAAAGAAACTTTTTCAGACGAGTCTATCAAGTGGATGAAAAGTAAAATATTAAACGAAAATAAAAACATACGCCATGCTTTAAACGGTGGGGAGGCCGTCATATGCGGTGCTAAAGTCGACGGTTATGACGAATCTGAAAAAAAAGTTTATCAGTATCATGGATGTTTTTGGCATGGCTGCCCGGATTGCTTCCATCCTAATGATATAAACCCTGTTAATAAAAACACTATGACTGATTTATATAACAACACGATACGACGAACATCTCAATTGAAAGCAAAAGGGTATCAAGTTGAAGAAATGTGGAGTTGTAAATGGAGAAAGCACGCAGAGTACAAACAAATGATGCAATATCCTGATGATGTAATTGAGTCACTAAACCCCCGAGATGCATTTTTCGGAGGCAGAACAAACGCAACAAAACTAATGGTTAAAAATAAAAAAATTAAATACATTGACGTGTGCAGTCTATACCCAACCGTAATGTATTATGACAACTATCCCGTAGGTCATCCAAAAAAAATTTATAAACCATCAATACAACAATACATGCGATCAAACTGGTATGGTTTTATTAAATGTAAAATATTACCACCTAACAAATTATATCATCCCGTACTCCCGGTAAAAACTAATAAATTAGTATTCACACTTTGCCATAAATGTCATATAGATAAAGTTAGACAGTGTACACACGACGAAGAACAGAAGGCGCTTACTGGAACCTGGACAACAGACGAAGTGCAAAAAGCATTAGACAAAGGCTATAAGATTCTAAAAATTTACGAAGTGCAACATTTTGAAAAAAAATCTAATACGCTATTTAAGGAATATATACAGCTATTTTTAAAAATTAAACTGGAAACTAGATCGTGGAGAAATGACTATCGAACGGTTAATGACTATATTTTAGCAGTAAAAAATGCAGTAGGTATCGATTTGGATATAGAAAATATAAAAGAAAATCCTGGATTAAGAGCACTTGCTAAAATATGTCTTAATTCATTTTGGGGAAAGTTTGGACAAAGACCTAATCAGACAAAAACAGAGATTATATCAAAAGCGGAAAGATGGTACCAAGTATTGTTGGACAAAAAATTAGAAGTTGATAAAGTAGAAGTTTTTTTAACTGACGATTTAGTCGAAGTTTCATATAAAAAAATCAACGAATACGTCGGCCACGAATACAATACTAATATTTACATAGCTGCATTCACGACATCAAATGCAAGATTGCGATTGTATACAATGTTGGATAATCTCGGCGAGAAAGTGGTATATTACGATACTGATAGTGTCTTTTATATTTACGATGAAACAGAAGTGGATACGGGGTGCATGCTAGGCGAGTGGACGGATGAATTAGGTCCAGGTATACACATATCCGACTGGGTATCGACAGGTCCTAAAAGTTTTGCACACACAGATAATAATAATCGTACAACCACAAAAATAAAAGGATTTACACTAAGTTATGAAAATATTCAAAAATTAAATATGGACAGTATGAAAAAAATAATAAACGACGAAATAAGAGACATAGAACTGCGATTTCAACAAATAACAC
This sequence comes from Macrosiphum euphorbiae, assembly GCA_949089665.1. Taxonomy (NCBI): domain Eukaryota; kingdom Metazoa; phylum Arthropoda; class Insecta; order Hemiptera; family Aphididae; genus Macrosiphum; species Macrosiphum euphorbiae. Next base: position 5,555,882 of record CARXXK010000002.1, on the reverse strand, counting down.
GAAATTCAAAAACTAAGGAATTGTCAACAATAACTACATCAAAGACTTTTAAAATGGAATACGATAAACGTATGGTTATGTATTCGGACGGTGACGTAATAGAAACGTTACCATGGGGGTATATCTAAATATATCTGTAACTTATATTATGCCCATGTTTAAATATTATTGTATATATATATATATATATATATATA